>CM031375.1:38338423-38894225 GCA_018208015.1 Medicago ruthenica | reverse complement strand
CAGGAGATCGGGCAGTGAAGAATGAGGTATTGCATTAGAAAAAGATCTAAGAAAGTTCTTGTGTAGCACCCAATGATTGGATTTTTTTTTTATCTTTTCTTTTTTTAAAATGATTCAAAGTGTTTATACTCTAAGATGATGGTAACGAAATTAAATAAGGCAGTAAGGAATATTATTTAAAAGAACAAATGTCTTTTTTGGTCCTTTAAGTATGACAAAAGTTAGGGGTGTACATGGGTTGGGTCAACCCGGAAAACCCGGTCAAACCCACTCAAATAAATCCAAAAAAGTGGGTTGGGTTGGATGGGTCATTGGGTGGGTATGATTTTAAAAAATGTAAAACCCATAAAAAAAATCACGGTTTTCGGGTAAACTCATACCCAATAAACCCACTTACAGAATAATACCCATATTTTAATTTTAATTTTCACAGGAATGAAAGAGAATACCAAAAGTTTTGGTCATAAATCAAGTCTAATTTTCAAAATTGACACAAGATATCATCTATATTGAAAATTAAAACTTGTTAAAAAAATATTGAAAATTAAAACATGCTAGAGTTATAAATTAGGATGTTTCACATTTTGGTTATTTTGATGCTAATGAAATTTTATGTCACTCAACTTTAGTTTGTTGCAAGTATTTTATGATGAAATTTATTATTTGATATTATCATTTATTATTTTATGACACTAAAATATAGTGAAAACAGGTTACACAATTGTAAAAAAAAATAAAAAATTTGACTAATTTTTTATGAAAAAAAACATAAAATTAATTTGGGTAACCCACTGCCCAATCCAACCCAAACCAGAAATTAGTGGGTTTGGCCAAACCCAACCCAATAACGTACAAATGGTTATTTAGCTCACGCAAACCGGGAGTACCTTATATGGTTTGGGACTTGGGTTTGGTCAAACCCAACCCAAACCGACCCATGTACACCCCTAGCAAAAGTATCGGGTTAGTCCTTTAGGTTTTTTAAGTTTCATATAGTCTTTTAAGTTAAAAAAACATTTGCATCATCATCCTTTTTTGTCAAATCCGTCAAAAGATGCATATGTGGTTTTTTTTTGCTGACGTGGCCTATCCAAATAAGGCTAGTTTCTTTTTTTTTTTTATTTACTTTTTTACTAAAATAAAAAAAAAAATTGTTACCCAAAAAACACAAATCCAGTAGTTCATCTCTCAATCTTCATCTTCTCTCACAAGCTCCATTGTATTCTTCATCTTATCTTAAGCTTCAAACTCAAAAAAATAATGATTCAAATACACAACACATTTGATTCTCTTCCTCCATTTCACTTTCAAAAACCCTTTTCTCTACAATTCACGATTGCAACACCAACCAACAACGCCAGTGACATAGAAGCCGGTTTCAAATACAAAAACCCATCTAATTCTCTTCCTCCATTTTGACAGAAGGTGGAGATGATATGATAAGGTGGATATGAACTTAATAGGATCAAAAAGGTGGAGATGAGCTTCATAGGAGAAGTATGATTGATAGGTAGAAAACATAGGAAAACCGTTAGAAATTCCAGAATTCATATTGAATTGTTTTGAAAAAGATTCAGTAATGAGTACATGAATGATCATATTTATAGACCTTAATTACCCAAATCCTTTCTTACACAAATCATCCTAAAACCAACACAAAGCAACCAAGCCAGCAAAACAGCCTCTAAACCTCACACAAAGAGTGAGAAACAAAGGCAAATTATCATTGATTAAGGGCTGTTCATCAAACTTGTCCAGCTTTGCAAAATCATAAACATCCAAAACCTCTTCCATTCCTTGCAACAAAAGCCTTGGGCCAGGAGCAGGTAAGTCACTCTAACCTGTTTATATTGCATTTACATACCCATTTGCATTTGCTTTTGATTCAATTTTGTTTCACTCCCAACTTGGCTTTTTAAGTTCACTCATTTTTGAGTTAAAACCCCTTTTGAACCAAAAGGAATCCCAAAGTTTGCAAAAACATTTTAAACTAAGTTGTTGCATTCATTTCATTACTATTTTCAAAAGCTTTTTCACTCCCCTAAAAGGTTCTGAGATTGTTCAGAAGTTGTTTCTGAACAATAGTTCAGAAACAGCTTCTGAACTCAAAATTTCGCTTTGTTCGCAGTGCAAAGTCATGGTCGCAGTGCGACCATGACAGAACTCAGAATCTGAGTTAAGGCTCCCAAACAGCCAATTTTTTAGGTTCTAGCCCTAGAACTCAGAACCTAAGAGGATGTAAACTCATTTTTATCCAAACATTATCAAGGATTTAGCATAATTTTGAAGGATTCGCAAGTTCGAGCCACTTTTGTGGATAACTTGCAAAACAAGTTATGTCCACAAACTTTTAAAACAATTGAGCAATAAGCTAGTTCATCATTTTCAAAACCAAACTTGAACAAAAACATTGTTCATGATTTTCAAACCAAACGTGAACTTAAGCCGAATTTGTTTGCTTTTCACAAACCGTTTGCAAAATGAGCCGAACTTGTGCGTTTTTTCACAAAATTGTTAAAACCTCTTCATTTTGAGTTCCAAACCAAGTGTTTTGATAAACTTTGGGATTTCTAAGAAATTCAACCAACACCCCCAAAAACTTGAATGAAAAGGGATGGTTTGACGTATGTCTCTCCATTGCCCCGATTGAACGAATGCGTGACGTATGTCTCGTCGTTCGGACAATCGTCATTCCATTTTCAACGTATCCGACCACACCAAACAATTTATTGGCCCTTTGTGGTCAATCCAAACCTTTTCGACTCGTTTGAGTCATTTCGATCAATGTTCGACTCGATTGAGTCCATTGTACCCGTTCTTGATCCCGTTGGATCAATCGAACCTTTTCTCGACTCGTATGAGTTACTCTGGTCAATGATCAACTCCTTTGAGTCCATTGCACCCCTTTTGGTCCCATAGCGACCAATTCGAACCCTTTTACCCAACAGAAATGTTTTACCTATTCTAAGCGCGATTCGTAAACAAACGCTTAAGCCTCCCATGCACGAGCATACAAGCTATACGCTTAAGTCTCCCATCCGCGAGCATACAAGCTACGTTTAATCGCAAGAATACGGTCAAAACATCGTTCATTAAAAATAACCAACATATGTACGTTTTTCTACCAAAGATCTCGTACGCTTTGAATTCTCCGACTACCGGGAGATACGTAGGAGCAAGATCGTCATCTTGTCAAGCACAATAATAAAAAACAAACTTTTTCCCCTTTTATCATATTTTCTTTTTCCCTTTGATATAGACAAGCATGCACGCAAAACATTTAAAAACATTTTAAGCTTTAGCCAAATAGGAGGTTCCCGTTGAGTACAACGGACGTGAGGGGTGCTAATACCTTCCCCTTGCGTAATCGACTCCCGAACCCGAAAATGGTTGCGATGACCAGTCCTTTTCCTCATCGTCAAGGGTTTTATTATCGTTTCCCTTCAAATAAAAACTTAAGGGTTTATCAACGTTCCCTTTAAACAAAAACTTTGGTGGCGACTTCACAACAGCCTTCCTAACGTTCGTACACGTCTCGGGGGATTGCGCGTTTTTAACGAGGGCGCACACTTAGTTGATGTCTTAACAAGCTTTGATCCAAACCCTAGCTTGGTTTTTTAATCCCTCCTTGATTTCTTCTTAACTTTCTCTTGTTCTACTCTTCCAACTTTAGCTTGCTAGTCAAGGTTCCCACAAGATTTGATGCAATTTGATGGATGGTGGTGAGGATTGATGGAGGCCGAAAATCTTAGAGAGAGAGGGAGGAGAAATTCAGATTTTGTAGAGGGAGAGATGAGGAGAAAAATGAGAGAAAAATATCTCACCTTTTCCCTTATATAAAATTCTTCCTTCCAAATTTACAATTTTTCCATTGCCTTCATATTAGTCCTCTATTACTTATAAAAGTCACGTTTAAGCGGGTTGTTACAGCTTGCCCCGCCAATGTTACTCACGTTTAATTCTAAGTGTACAACAACCTATAACGTACATTATGGTTACATTCCCTCGGCATCGTAAACTTATTTTCTCATTCTAGATGTCGAGTTCAAGACCCTTGAATATTCTTAACTAAAATGCGTTCGGTATCAACAAACCTGTTCTGATTGGCATCTTTCACTTTAAACATTACTAGCTGCGTACCTTAGTGACTTATACATGTCACTTAACTGAAAAGGGAAGGGCTACACTACTATCTGAGTAGCATAACACCGTCCAATATGTACACATTAATAATCATAACCCGGTACATGCGACATGTTAACATAGCGTGGGTACAATGTGGAATAAACTTACATGCCACTGCATTGTCGTTTCTGATCAAGGCCTCAAATTCAAATATATTATCTTGCAAGCGCAACCTGTATCGTTGTTGGCTCATGCTTAATTCTCTTTAGACTAACTTACTCTACAAGTATTCTTGATGTTGTTGAGCTAAAATAGCTAAACTACCGTTTTAGCGATAACTTCCATTGATTCCGATTTCATGTGCTAGAATCACATCCTTCTTATTCCTTACCATATATTCTTAAACTATTCCAATATTCCATTTCTCATGGGTTTCGAGGTTTGAAGTATCCCTCAACTTAACTTCCAAAAATATCAATTAGAACTTGTGATAGGTTCAAGTCGTCTCTACTTACTGCTATTCCGTATTATAAGAATTAAGCACTTAACATCTTCTCATTCTCTAAGCTTCAGCTTAGCATTATTCATTAATTCATTCTTGGATGACTACTTCGCTGCGCAACTCTGATTCTTAACATCTCGAGTTAGAATTGGAGCAATACACCACTATTGTCACATAAAATTTCATCGACCATTCCTTTTACTTTATCACTTTGTAATTACCGTAACAAAACCATCTGATATTATCATTTCTCTTGTGGCGTAGACCATCTGCTTAACTTACGGATTGGTCATCTCCTGACCTTGCGTTTCCTTTCGTACATGGACCATATACTTACTTTCACGTAAATATGCCAAAGCCTGTAAACGGTTTTCAGCAACTGTTACGAGACTAACAATGCTCTTATCAACGGCTTATACTCTGGTTCCAACTTAACTCTCCATTTTCTGAATTTCTGTAATTATCTCTTGTCCAGTACATCATATATAATCATTAAACATTGCAGAAACCTAACTGAAAGCATGCCTGAGGCATCTTAAGTTCAGACACAATCACTTGTGGCAACTTCTAAAACATTCTATGACTTCTGGAGATTCACATCCTTCGTACACTGAATCAACTGAGGGTTTGAGTCTCGTTAATAATCGTTCTATCTTTATCCGTAAGGATTTCATATCCATAATCTTTCCGAGACAACTTCGGTCTCCATAACTCTATCATGTCCCTTAAGTTACCCCTTCGAGTTTCTACGGAACAATCCGTCTTGAAAAAGATTCAAACTTTTATTGGTTCTCTTGTACGCCCAAAATAGGTTACATCTCTTCGAGCACCCGATTCATCGATCTTAAACTTCAGCACTTATCATTATCTATTGAATTCCTCCAGTAACTGTTTATTGTATTCACAATTCAAATCTTGATCTTATTAGCTTAATGATTCTTCATATAGTTTGAACAACCCCAAAGTTTGTACATTCTACCACCTTTGAAAGCATACCATCATAAGGTAATCACTTCCGGCTTTCCAAAATAATTGTATAAGGAAATCCATCTATTGAACATAGAACTTCTTACATTAACCACAACATTAACTTGCATACTAGTGCCAATCTTTCTTATAATAAAGCCTCAAAATACTTCCCGGCTAAAATTCCGATCATTTCTCAAGGTACCGGTCTACTTTAATCTTGTGTTGGCGTAAACTTGTCTTCTTTATCCTATCAAGGTAGTTCAACTTTGTTCGTCCATCAGTTTCGCTAAATTCCAACGAATAATTATTCAATATCCACCTTTCATTGAGTAAAATTCCGATTAAGCTTAACTTATTTCCAATCTTCTTACTAATAAGCAATATCTAAAAATCCGATTCACGCTTCGATATGCAACAGGTCTTATTATCACCTCTTAATCATCCATCTTAGTTCTTAGGTTGCATTCCATCTTCTCTCCTCAATTCACAAATCCGGCATTTATGGTTCGGGAGGTGCGGCTGATCTGATGGGGTTAAACTTACTGGCGATTCGCGCTCATTGATCACACTTGAGTGGTTAGTTTCATTTGTCCAGATGATTCGCTTAATCCATAATTAATTCTCTTAACCGTTTGGGCATTTAAAATCTCATCCGACTGCAGTTCGATTCTTCAACACTCTATCTTTGTTGGGGGTCTGGAGGTTTTAAAAACCGACTGATAATTCCTCATTTCAAGTCTCTAGGTTTGGTACTGCAATTCCTTATCTCTGTGCTCAGAATCGTTACTTAGTCCACACTTCACTTTAACTTCTCGAACTGCGTTTCCCGTCAAGGTTCCAAGTCATTCCTTAGAGTATCCCATGATTCCTTAATCCTTATATCTTCCGCAGACGAGGCATCGTCCAACGATGTGTCCAACTGGGTTGAGGTGCTTCATCTTACTCTTACGTATCTCTTATGTTCCTGAAACTTTGTCATTAATAGACTTAGCTACCTCACGGTTGATGGCCACCATTTGGCATTTAATACTTCATTGCCAATTCTGTCTTAAAATTTTGTCACCTTAATCTTCGCCCTTCTTAAACTTCATTCCTCCTTGGTCACATTCAGCTCTCGGACATTTATCCTAACTGTCATATACTAGATTGAGTTGATCAGGCTCAACCAGATGTGACCTTTAGAACAACATCTGGAACCCAATGGTCCCACTACTTTTATTGAATTTTTAATGACCCAAGGCACGGTCTGAATCGACCTGCTCTGATACCAATTGTAACACCCATACTAAATTATCTAGAATATTTAGCATGTTCATTAGTCTGATACCGGATACATTAAAATTTTCAATAATAATAATAATATATACAACTGAATGAATACAAGTTGGCTCGTTTATACATTTATCCAAAAATCATAAACAAATACTTAAACATATACTGATAAACTTCTGAGCTTGACCATGACGAGCAACTGCACTCCATCCAGCGTCTTCCTGAAGAACTTCATCTGAAAATCTCTTGCTAACCTGTAAACCTCCACCAGAAGGATTGGGATGAGACATAATGTCTCAGTGAGCTCCAACCCAACCTACTGTTGGCAACCACGGGGGAAACCTAGGGTCGCCGTGCCTACTCTTAGCGATTTTGGGGATACCTACGACCGCCGTCTTTCTCTACAAATTTCGCGATCAAGGGAAACTAGGATCGCTACATGTCTTAATCTTTTGCTTATCATAATCTAACCTTAAACTTAAACTTATACTTATACTTGTACTTAGTGATCTGGGGACATCCTATGATCACTTTCTGTTCACTGGGAACTACTCGTCTATTTCTCAATATATAATAAATATACATATTCATCTTCATCTTTTCATAATATTAAGTTAGAAGTTAGCGTTGAACAAACAATTATTATCTTGGTTCATTTTATGGAGTGCATCCAGGTGGAGTAACCCCAAAATACCTCTCCCTGCTACCGGTGAAATTCCTATCATATCAGGCTAACACCGGACTCCTCTTCTCCTTTTCTGTGGCTGCCCTCGCGAGCGGTTACTTCACTGTTCCAGCTGCCATTTAAGGCGGTACTTCACCGGAACCCCCTGTATACTAACTAACGAGCAGACAGGAGACACATTATCTTTCTTGACTTTGATGTGTAGCTGCCCTCACGGACGGTACTTCACCATTCCAGCATAGGCCGGAACCCCCTGTATACTAACTAGCGAGCAGACAGGAGACACATCTAGTCCTTTTATTAAATTGTTCTTATTCTTTATATATATATATATATATATATATATATATATATATATATATATATACATATAACTTATAACTTATGCATATCTAATGCATTCTTTAAGTAAATCTTTCTTAAATGCTTAACCTATGTAAAGGTTCTTAACTTTGAATATTAAATCTTTCCTTGTGCATAGGCAAACTTAATTGAGTGCATCTTAATCATGCTATCTTTGGTGCTTTCTCATTCTCATCAATTCTTATCTTACGTACTTGAAAGTACGTCTAATAATTTACTATGAGCTTTTGCATATTTAATGCATTCCTTAAGGAATCAATCTCCCAATACATATCATATGAGTATAGGGTCATAGGCTTATCGTTATCATAAGCCACTACTTAATTGTTGGACAAGTTCCCATACTCGTCTGAACTTTGCCCTCAATTCTAAGTTATTGTACCATCCTTGTTCCTTATAATTACATCCCTTTAGGATGCCTCTTGGATGAGTTAAAATGGTGTTTAATCATTCTTAAATGTTTTTGGAGAAAACGGAAGTGAAAAACCTTGCCTACGCGCATCAGAACACCCAAAACAGCAAAGCTATCAAGTGTTGTCCTGATGTGATCGCTATAGCCACGGCCTGTCGCTATAGCGACTGTAGGTAAAAGCCTGAAAAATATGCCTGGTCGCTATAGCGACGGCTGGTCGCTTGTAGCGACCGTAGGCAGAACTCAAATGCTGTCTGGTCGCTATAGCGACGGCTGGTCGCTGTAGCGACCATGACAGTTCAGGAAAACTCAGAAATTGCATTTTTTTTCATCATTTTAAACCATTCCAACTTACCCAAGCTTCCCAAAGGTATTAAAAAGGATTTTCTTTAACATTTAAACAGTTTAAACATGATTGAACAAGGAATCAACACATAACAAAGAATTAGGGTATATTTCTAAACTTTGATCAAATTATAATTAACACTTAAACTTACTCAAGTGGGTTCTAAAACCCTAGGGAGCTCACCTAAGCCTTGATTGGTGCTTGTTAAGTTCTGAACTTCAAACCCTAACTTATCCCCTTGATTCTTCCTTGCTTCTCTTCTTATTTCTCTTGTTCTAAACTTCCAAATCAAGCTTGCTTGCATAAATTTTACAAGATTGAGGATGAAGGCTTGATGGGTGATGGCAAGAGTGAGGAGGGCGTGAGTTAGAGGGAGAGGGATGAGAGAATTCTGAATTTTGGAGAGAGTGAAGGGAGAGAAGGAAAATGAAAGAAATATCTTGCCTCCCTTTATTTAAATAATCCTCACATCCAAAATATTTACAAAATTGCCATGCTTGCTCATCAATCTTTTAACGTTGATAACAGTTACTTATAAGCGGGATATTACAGTTGAATGTTCGGAAACTGACAAAGTGGTGTATGCCACGAACCATTTCAGGGGCGCAGCGGAAGACTAGTGGGAGTCCACTCAACGTAGAATGCTGGCCAATGATGTGGAAGTAAATTGGGAGAATTTTAAGGAGGTAATGTTAGAAAAGTACTTGCCCCTCTCTTACCGAGTGAAGAAAGAACAAGAGTTTTTGGAGTTGAAACAGGGTAGTATGTCGGTTGTTGAATTCACCAAGAAGTTTGAAGAGTTGTCCTATTATTCCACACATAATGAGTATGCTGAGAATGAAGTCTGGAAGATGAATCAATATAAGCGAGGTCTAAGGGGTGAAATTGACACTGCAGTGAGCATCCAGAGAACTGCAAGTTATGATGAAGTGGTGCATGATAGTTTAGTTGTTGAAGCAGGACTTGCTAAGACCTCGAAAGAAAGAGCGGCAACTTTTGAAAGAAGGAAGAGTAGGATGCCGGATAAGTATCATGATAAATTGAAGCCCAAGGGATCCCCTCAGAGGGGAAAACAATCTGGTTCAGCCTTAGCTTTTTCTGCTTGCAAGAAGTGTGGCAAGTCTCACAAAGGAGAGTGCATGTTAGGTATGGGTGTCTACTATGGGTGTAAACAACCTGGGCACTTCATACATGAATGTCCAAATAAGCGTGGCAAAGGAGCAGCCGAAGGAACTACCACAAGTAGAGGCAGGGTGTTCTACCTCGATGGCGCAAAGGCTCTGGCTAATGAAGATTTAATTGCCAATATGTGTTATCTTGGTGCAAATCCAGTAAGAGTTCTTTTTGATTGTGGCGCTACTTGCTCTTTTATTTCATATAAGTGTGTAGAGACGCTGCAATTACCTTTGTCTCCGTTGAATCCTCCAATGATAGTATCTACCGCTACTGAACGCGGAATTGTGGCAAGTTACGTTTGTGAAAACTGTCCTATCACTGTGTCTAGTAAGATTTATTATGTTGATTTAGTGTGTCTCCCGATGGAGCAACTTGATGTGATCTTAGGCATGGATTGGCTCTCCGCTAACCATGTGTACATTGGATGTTCCGAGAAGAGTATTTATATGCCGACAAGTGATACGACAGAAGGTGTGGCTCTGTAAGAATTAATTAACCGTACCCATCAATTAATTCAATTTATTTATGCTCAAGATAAAGGATTTTATGTTATGCTCACCGTGGCTTCAGAACCAGAGCTAAGTCCCAGTGATATTCCTATTGTGAATGAGTACTTAGATGTTTTTCCTTCTGAAGTAACTAGTTTACCTCCGGAGCGTGAGGTGGAATTCTCTATTGACTTAATTCCAGAAGCGGAGCCAGTATCCGTGGCACCGTATAGAATGTCACCTACAAAGCTTAAAGAGCTGAAATCTCAGCTAGAAGAGTTAATCCATAAGCATTTTATCAGGCCCAGTGTGTCATCTTGGGGTGCTCCAGTTCTGTTAGTCAAGAAGAAAGATGGAAGTATGAGGCTGTGTATAGATTACCGCCAATTTAATAAATTGACTATCAAGAACAAGTATCCTCTTCCAAGGATTGATGATCTCCTAGATCATCTTAAAGGAGCGACAATAGTTTCTAAAATTGATCTTCGGTTGGGTTATCATCAGATCCGTATTAAGTCTTCAGATGTGTCCAAAACGGCGTTTCGAACGCGCTACGTGCACTATGAATTTCTGGTTATGCCTTTCGGTGTAACTAATGCACCAGCTGTATTTATGGATTACATGAATTGGATATTTCAGCCTTATCTGGACCAGTATGTGGTGATTTTCATAGATGATATTTTGATCTATTCCAAGGATCCTCAGGAACATGCTCAACACTTGAGAATTGTTTTGAATGTCCTCAGAGACAAACAGTTGTATGCTAAATTCAGCAAGTGTGAGTTCTGGTTGTCTGAGATTAAGTTCTTGGGCCATGTTATTTCTCAAGGAGGAGTAGCCGTTGATCCGTCCAAAGTTGAAGCCGTTCTCAGTTGGGAAAGACCCAAGAATGTGGCTGAAGTCAGGAGTTTCTTAGGCTTGGCAGGTTATTACCGAAGGTTTATTATGAAGTTTTCTCAAATTGCCTTACCCTTGTCACGCTTCACCAGAAAAGATGTGCCCTTTATTTCGGACGAAGAATGTGAAGAGAGCTTCAGAGTTTTAAAAAGAAAATTGACTAAAGCACCAGTGTTGGCAATACTAGATCCTGACAAGAGATACACCGTTTTTTGTGATGCATCCTCTAAAGGACTGGGTAGTGTACTTATGCAAGGGGAGAATGTGATAGCGTATGCGTCTAGACAGCTCAAGACTCATGAAGAGAATTATCCCACCCATGATCTCGAGTTAGCAGCCATAGTATTTGCATTGAAAGTGTGGAGACATCATTTGTATGGTGCACAGTTTGATTTGTTCAATGACCACAAAAGTTTGAAATATTTGTTTGATCAACGGGACTTAAACATGAGGCAGAGGCGATGGATGGAATACCTGAAAGATTTTGATTTTGATTTGAAATATCACCCAGGAAAGGCAAATGTGGTAGCAGATGCTTTGAGTCGAAATGCTTTAGTTAAGGCTGAAGTGATGATGCATACATGTGGGTTATATGAAAAGTTTAGAGATCTTAATCTCCATGTTACCGAGTTGGAAGGTGGCATCTTGTTGAACAAATTAGAGATCTCATGTGACCTACGGTTTAGAATTGCACAAGCCCAGAGTATGGATATGGACCTTCAAAGAAGAGTGGGTCAATCAGAGTTTTCTTTGGCACCAGATGGTACCCTACTATTTGAAGGAAGAATTTATGTTCCGGATAATGCGGAATTGAAAAGGTTGATTTCAAAAGAGGCGCACAAGAGCAGTTTTAGCATTCGTCCTGGTACCACCAAGATGTATCAAGATTTGAAGAGAGATTATTGGTGGCCTGGCATAAAGAAGGACATTGCGGAATTTGTGTCACAATGCATTGTATGTCAGCATGTAAAGATTGAACATCAGAGGCCTGCAGGAATGTTAGTACCCATGGAAATTCCTCAATGGAAATGGGAAGAGATAACTATGGACTTTGTGAGTGGATTACCTCGAACACAGCGAGGACATGACTCCATTTGGGTAATAGTGGACCGGTTAACCAAGTCTGCTCATTTCTTGCCAGTTAAGACTACTTATCGAGCCTCTCAGTATGCCGAATTGTTTATCTCTGAGATAGTAAAACTCCATGGTGTACCTGCTAGTATTGTATCGGATAGAGATCCGATCTTCACGTCCCACTTTTGGAAAGCTTTTCAAAGAGCTTTAGGAGCAAGATTAAAGATGAGCACGTCCCATCATCCTCAAACAGACGGTCAATCCGAGAGAACTATTCAGACACTAGAGGATATGCTACGTGCGTGTATCCTAGAAGATGGAGGAAGTTGGAATGATCACTTGCCTTTGATTGAATTTTCTTACAACAATAGTTATCATTCCAGTATTGGAATGGCACCTTATGAAGCCTTGTATGGTAGGAAGTGTAGAACCCCACTTTGTTGGGCTGAGGTCGGAGATAAGAGCATTTTGGGACCAGAGATCATTCAGGAGACTACTTTGAAAATTAAATCCATTCAGGATAAGATGAGAACAGCCCAAAGTCCCCAGAAAAGCTATGCAGACAAGAGACGAAGGCCATTAGAGTTTGAAGTGGGAGATCATGTATTCCTCAAAGTTACACCTAAGTTGGGCTTAAGAGGAGCTTTCAGAACTAAGAAACTTTGTCCAAGGTATGTTGGGCCATTTCAGATACTTGGACGTGTCGGTCCAGCAGCTTATGAGTTAGCTCTGCCACCGGCCATGTCAGGTTTACATGATGTCTTCAATGTCTCTCAATTGAGGAAATTCATACCCGATCCTTTTCAACCAGTCGAGTTAGACACCATTGACTTGAGATCAGATTTGACATTTCAACCCGAGCCAAATCAGATAGTTGATCGTGATGTTAGGTCCTTGAGGAATAAAGAGATTCCAATTGTTAAGGTGGTTTGGAAAGGCTCTCCCGACGGGAAGCAACGTGGGAGCTAGAATCAGAGATGCAAGAGTATTATCCGCATCTATTTTCAGGTAAATTCTAAATTTCGAGGACGAAATTTCTTTAAGGGGGGTAGGTTGTAATATCCCGCTCAGACGTAACTTTAATTGATGTTGGAGGATTAAAGAATAAGTTGTGGCAAACATGTAAATATGGAAGAGACAATTTTAAATAAGGAAATATCAGATATTTTCTCATAATTCCCTTCCACTCTCTCTCTAAAACCAGCTGATTTTCTCTCTCTCTCACTCTCTCTCTAATTTTCGGCCACCATCATCATCACCACCATCCTCCTAATCATCATCCAATCTTGTGGAATTTTGGCTAGAAAACTTAGTTTAAGGAGTTGGAACAAGAAGAAGTTAAGGAAAAAGCAAGAAAAGATCAAGTGATGAAGCTAGGGTTTTGAAGTTAAGGTTAAGCCAGCACCAATCAAGTTCTGAGGTGAGCTCCACAGGGTTTTATAACCCACTATGAGTGAGAATTACAACTGAATTTATAAGTTATTAAGGAATTAAGAGTTAGTTGTCCCTAATTTAATTCTATCCTTGATCCTGTTTATTCCTTGTGTTTAGTATGTTTTTGAGTATTAAAATGAGTCCCTGTTATGCTTACAAAGGTTACTAGGCAGTGGGTATTAAGTTTCAAAACTGAAAACATGATTTTCCAGAAAATTTCTGAGTTCTGCTACAGTCGTAGAGTGGCGCCAGGGTCGCAGTGCGAAGTAGCTGAACCCAGCCACTGCCTAGCCATCGCCTAGACCTTCGTTCTGCGAAGTGTTCAGAAACTGAGTTCGCACTGCGAAGTTTTCAACGCTCTGAGAAGCTTCAGACTCAGAAACATAAGTTCTGAAGGTTCAGACTTTAAACTTCAGAGTCTGAAGGTTCAGACGCAGAACTTCGCAGAGCGAAGTCTGGGGGTCGTAGAGCGAAATCACTCAGAATGGCATTCTTTTCATTTTAAACAACTGAGCCATGTTGTGAACTTTCATAAGCATTGGGGCAAGAATTCTTATGAACTTTCAAGCACTAATATAGGACGAGGATAGACATTTTAATGAGAGATGAATATCTTGACTTATAAGTTATTAAAGAGAAGTTAAGGAGCTAGTTTGGGTTTACCCCTTATTAAGTAATTCTATGCACTCAATTAATTATGTGCAAGCACTAGAATGATTTATGATTCAGTTCAGAACCTTTTATAGGTTAAGCATTCAAGATTGATTATTTTAAAGAATGAGAAATAAATTATTAAAGGACTAGATGTGTCTCTTGTAGTCTCGCTAGTTAGAATACAAGGGGTTCCAGTTTATGCTGGAATGGTGAAGTTACCGCTCGTGAGGGCAGCTACACATCCAAGTCAAGAAAGTTAATGTGTCTCATGTAGTCTCGTTAGTTAGAATACAGGGGGTTCCAGTGAAGTTACCGCCTTAAGTGGCAGCTGGAACGGTGAAGTTACCGCTCGCGAGGGCAACCACACAAAGAGAAAGAGGAGTCCGGTGTTAGCCTGATATGATAAGAATTTCACCGGCAAGAAGGGAGATGTACTTCGGGGTTACTCCACCCAGATGCACTCCGTAAAATGAACTCAGATAATTATTGTTTGTTCAACGCTGACTTACTAACTTTATAATTAAGAATGATGCATATTAATACTTATGAAATTATTATGAGAATATGACGAGTAGTCAGCATAAACAGAATGTGATCATAGGATGTCCCCAGATCACTAAGTAAGAGTTTAAGTTTAAGACAAGACAATGATAAGCATTTGATTAAGACTTCTTAGCGATCCTAGTTATCCTTGATCGAAAAGTATATGTAGAAAAGACAGCGATCATATGTATCCCCAGATTGCCAAAGTTAGTGCATGGCGGCCCTAGGTTTCCCCGAGGTTGCCAACAGTAGGTAGGGCCGGAGCTCACTGAGACATTATGTCTCATCCCTTTCCTCCTGGTGCAGGTTCACAGGTAGCACAACGCAAAGGTAAAGAGAAAACTTTGGATTGATCGTGCTGACTTCTTTGTTTATGTATATATTTGTTTCAGATGATGTAGTATGTTGTATATTATTAAGAAGACGTGTATCGGATAATGGATTGTATGATGACTCATATTATGTATAAATTAAATGTAAATTATCTGTATTGTATTTAATGTATCCAGTACAAAATTTTAACACTCGTATGAGATCCTAGGCAATCTCTATATAGGTGTTACAGACATGAACCAAATCAAGCAACAAATCATTGGTGATTGATCAAGCTTCTCTAACGACGCTTTGATGCGTTGGCACTATCTTCAATGTCTCTTTTCATTCTCTATATAAAGGATTGAAGACTTGAAGAATACAGAGGACTCCGCAATATTTTAAAAGTGCTAAAACTCTTTCAAATTGAATTATGCATCAAACACTTAGAATTTCTTAACAACTTTTATATCTTAGAAATTCTTAAGTTCTAGAGTCTGAACTGTGTTGTATTTTGTGAACACCACTGATTGTATATCAAGTGTTCAAACAAACATTATTTTTTTGTAATCTTTGTTTGTAAGAAGTCTCTTGCTTCTGTGCTTGAGCATTGAAAGTCTCTTGCTTGTGTGTTTGAGCATTTGTAATCTTTGTGATTATAGTGAAAAATCTCTTGTAAGTGACAAGGGGACTGGACTACTTCCGGGTTGTAGAAGGAACCAGGATAATTGCTTTGTCTCTCTCTCTCTCTCTCTCTCTCTCTCTTATCTTTTATATCCGCTGCATTAGACTCTAAACATTGCTTCAGACTCTGTTTTCCATCAGAGGCTAAACTTTGGTCTTAGTTTCGAAGAAGAAAAAGCTAACACAATTCAACCCCCTTCTTGTATAACCAGTGTGCGTGACTTAAGTCACGTTGGGGGTATTTTCGTCAGTTTGTATGGAAGTGAGCAATTTTTGTTGGGGGAAGAGCAATTACCCATAAAGTTTTGGTCATTCCCAAGTGTTCTGACCATAATACCCTCAATGTGACTTAAGTCACGTTCGGTAAGCATCAACGTGAGTTAAGTCACGTTGAGCCCAACGTGAGTTAACTCACGCTCGGTACATACTAACGTCACTTAAGTCACGTTGCGTTCTGTTACAGAAACAACACAAACAAGAACAAAGAACCATTGTGTTCCAAAGAAAAAAGTTCGAATTTTCTTCCTCCAAGTTCGATTTCAACCATTCTTGAGCCAATCAATGTCAATTTCAACCCAAAATCAAGTAAGCGTTCTAAAACCAATTGCATTGGGCATTTTATGGTTTAAATCTTGGATTTTTTGGAGAAATTTGACATATTTAGGTTTTTAGGGATTTGATTTGCATGTTATTTTTTAGGATTCTTAATGATGAAATCAGTTAGGAATTGTAATTTAGATGTTGTTTAGAGTAAGTTTGACTCCAATGAGGTAATTTAGGGTTTACAAATTGTTAGATTTTATGCAGATTGAATGTTGCACTCTAGGTGTTTGATAAAATGTTTCAATGAATTTTTTTTTATTTTTGAATTGTTAATGATCAAATTAGTTATAAATTGGATTGTTAATGTTGATTATAGTGAGTTTGAGTGCAATGTGGTAGGTTAGAGATCGAAATGACACTGCCGAAATTGAACTGTTGTTGTTGATTAGTTAGAAATGACACAATGTCCCTATGAAAATTATTGAATTTTTGCTTTTAAAAATGTTGTGTAGATATGTCTGAGAGACCTGACAGACTAAGAGTAGGCAGGGAGATCATGACACAGAGTGCACGGGGCGTTAGCAGCAGGAAGAGTGAGGATGTGGAGGGGACGTCGTCCCATGCTGGTGCGTCCCAGATAGTGGACCCCACACATCATTAACAGCAACAGGAGGAGTATCAGCCTCAATATAAGCAGGCTGAACATTAGGAGGGTGAGGCCCAGCAGGAGGCTCAGGAGGAGGCCGGACCGGAGGGTTTTCCCGAGGGCCCTACTGACATGACGCTTCTACCGAATTTCGGTAGACACGTGGCATGTCAGCTTTGGAGCGACATCACGGTAAGTTTAATTGTTTAATTTTATTTAATTACCCGTTAATTGATATGTTTATTTTAATTTAATTTTACGATTTAATTTTTATGTTAAAATATTTTAATTACGCGTCAATTTAATTAGGTGTCAAGTTAATTGTTTCTTTTAATTTAATTTCATGATTTAACTATTATGTTATAATATTTTAATTACGCGTCAATTTAATTAGTTGTCAATTTAATTATTTATTTTAATTTAATTTTATGACTTAACTGTTATGTTAAAATATTTTAAATACGCTTCAATTTAATTGCACGTCAATTTAGGTACGGCTCAATTTAATTGTATATTTTATTTTAATTTTACGATATAATTGTTATGTTAAAATGTTTAATGTTTATTTCATTATCGTTGTTCGGACAATAGTCATTCTATTTTCAAAATACAAAAACATAAAACAAATCCAACACACCAAACTAATTTTTGGCCCCCCGTGGTCAATTAAAATTCAAATCTCTTTTCATAAAAGCACGATGTTTTATCAATTCTAACGCGATACAAACAAACGCTTAAGCCTCCCACGCGCGAGCTTATAAGCTACGTTTAACCGCTAGAATACGATCAAAAACATCGCTCTTTAAAATCAACCAACAAACAAACGTTTCCTACCAAAGAACTACGTAGCTTTGAATTCTCCATCGCACCAGGAGATACGTAGGAGCAAGATCCCACTCTTGTCAAGCACACTAATAAAAAATACTTTTTTCCCCCTTTTCTTTTTCCCCTTTGAAATATTAAAACGTAGCAAGCAAACCTTTAAAACACTTTTAACCCTAAACTAACTAGGAGGTTCCCGTTGAGTACAACGGATGTGAGGGGTGCTAATACCTTCCCCTTGCATAATTGACTCCCGAACCCGTTAATGGTTGCGATGACCATCCCTTTTTTAAATCTTCAAGGGTTTTATCAACGTTTCCCTTTAAAAATAAAACTTTGGTGGCGACTCCGTAGTCATTCCGAGCGTTGGTCCGCTCGAGCGTTTTTTAGCGACGCGACAGTTTCTACACACCAAAAGAAATTTAATGAATATTTAATTGTATTTTTCATGGAAATATGTGCATTGTCATCAAAATTAATGAGATTATAACTCCACGTCTCTTCAGTTCTAACAAAACATGACCCATTAATTTTGATTGTTAGAACCGAAGAGACATGGAGTTATAATCTCATTAATTTTGATGATAATGCGCTTATTTCGATGAAAATACTGGTAAATATTCGCTAAATTTGGTTCGATGTGTAGATAGAGCATATTCATTTTGATGAACTCGAGAAGTTAGTATGACACCCTAAACCTCAAATGATATCATTCCTATTTAAAAAATGATAACATCTCTTGAATCATACTTAAAGTGTGGTCAATGGAGAGATTCAAAGATCATAAGCAACCCCTAATAAGTAGTAAATAATTCAATGGCAACAATTTAATTGAGTTTGAATATTCCTAAAAAAATTGAATCGTGACAAGCTGAAAATGAAAACATAAGCAATTTGTGTATAAAAATATGCATATCGCTTATTTTAATCAAAGTATAAATGTGTAGTTTTCTATTGTAAAATCATCTCAAAATTATCTCTACATTGAAGTACTAAAAGTTCTAACAAGTGTTTATAAAATTTGTTTACTCTATTTGCTAGGGAGCAAAATATGGGTGAAATTATAAAATTTGTTTACTCTAGAATCATTTTTCTTTCACTATTTCTTTTTGCATTCGACACTGAAGGTGAGCCAATTTTTCATCCTTTTAAAATATGCTTCTCTAATTTATGTATAACATTTTATCTCCTTTTATTCACATTCTTATTTTTTTTTTCATGGCAGCACTCATTGAATGTTATACTTACTCTGATTGTCCCATATCTATGTGTATATTTCCTGCTATTCGGAGGTGTGTTAGCCACCGATGTGACTGTATTAAAATGTGTTAGACTCAGGAGATCGGGCAGTGAAGAATGAGGTATTGCATTAGAAAAAGATCTAAGAAAGTTCTTGTGTAGCACCCAATGATTGGATTTTTTTTTTTTATCTTTTCTTATTTTTTAAAATGATTCAAAGTGTTTATACTCTAAGATGATGGTAACGAAATTAAATAAGGCAGTAAGGAATATTATTTAAAAGAACAAATGTCTTTTTTGGTCCTTTAAGTATGACAAAAGTTAGGGGTGTACATGGGTTGGGTCAACCCGGAAAACCCGGTCAAACCCACTCAAATAAATCCAAAAAAGTGGGTTGGGTTGGATGGGTCATTGGGTGGGTATGATTTTAAAAAATGTAAAACCCATAAAAAAATCACGGTTTTCGGGTAAACTCATACCCAATAAACCCACTTACAGAATAATACCCATATTTTAATTTTAATTTTCACAGGAACGAAAATTCCTAAACGTGAGTCGATGAGATGTAGAATCTAATGAAGAATGAATTATTGTTGATGTTCTATGACGGTGGATGCGATAACTAATGTTCCTATTATTATACATGATTTCCTAATGTTATGTATGGTTGTATTTTCTCACCCCTTCCTTGTTGTTGTGTGGTTTTGGTGGCTGTACTCTTGGGGTACAGACACTCAGGTTAAGGAAGACTAGTTGCGGGACGATTCAGCAGGTGGCGGCGGAGGCATATTCTGTTTCTCCCTTCAATTAGTAGTCGAATAAGTATGTAGTCGATACGAGCTCTGATATGTAACACTAGGGTCGGGTTGGCTATTCGATTTTACATTTTGATGTTTGAAGTATTTTTAAGTTTATGAATTAATTATGGATGTTGAGACTTGATTTTTGTTATAATAAGAATGCTGAATTTTTTTCCGCTGCAATGTTTATGACTTTGTTTTACGAAATGATAATATATGAGGATGCGTAACACCTAATCTCATTTATTTATATTTTTGGTATTTATTAAATTAAAGTCGGGGTCTTAGGGTGTTACATAGTTGAGCTCAATTGGTAGT
The DNA here is from genome assembly GCA_018208015.1 of Medicago ruthenica. Lineage (NCBI taxonomy): Eukaryota > Viridiplantae > Streptophyta > Magnoliopsida > Fabales > Fabaceae > Medicago > Medicago ruthenica. Next base: position 38,873,921 of record CM031375.1, on the reverse strand, counting down.
GGGAATGCAAGGAACTTGTACTTAAGCCTCAGGTACGGAGTTCGATTCCCACGGAAGGCAAAAACTCCACATGGGGGGTGGAGAAGGTCGTGAGTACATCGCGGCGGGGCCAGCCTAGTGTGGGGTGTGGTGAGCCGCTGGATGTTACAAAAAAAAACTCCGTACCTGAGGCTTAAGTACAAGTTCCTTGCATTCCCACTACCAATTCAGCTACTAGTTCCTTGCATTCTCTCTCTCTCTACAAATCAGATTTTTGTCTCCTCTCTCTCTCTAAGCTTGCGCCCTCCTCCCTTTGGCCACCCTCCATCAATTCCCTTCCTTCCAAGCTTCTTCGATCATAAGCAAACTCAATTCTATAAAGAATAGAACAAGAGGAAGTTATGAAGAATCAAGAGAAGATTAAGGATTCAAGCTAAGGTTTGGATATAAGTTGGCAAGGAAGCTATCAAGAATCAAAACAAGAGATCAAGGTGAGCTCCCTAGGGTTTTAGAACCCACTTTGAGAGTTTTTGATGTGTATTATGTATTTTGAGCAAAGTTTATAAATTAGTGCCCTAATCCCTTTTGATTGCCATTCCTTGTTCATTCATGTTTATATCAATCAATTTATAGTGGAGAATCATTCCTTATGTTGTTATGATGCCTGGGTATGCGTAGACAAGCCAAGAATGGTGGAAAATCACGTTTTGAACTTTTTCTGTGCTGTCAAACTCGCCCGGCGAGCTCGGGGCAAGCTTGCAGCGAGTTTTCAACATTTTTCCCTGCATCAACTCCCCATGGCGAGATGCAGCTCGCCCAGCGAGTTAGGACAGACCCTCCAGGGCTGTTCTGCTTCGTTCAGTGAGCTGTGTACGCGTCAGGCGAGGCATTTGGTAACCATTTTCAATGAAAACCTTAATTTCTAAGAAAAACACCATTGTGGACATAACTGAGGGGCATGTAACACATAAGGAATAGATGAGCAAGGATTTGTGCAATAACTTATAATTGTTTAGAATTGTAAGGGCAAAGTCTAGACGGGTATGGGAATGTTCCAACAACCAACCAGTGGCTTATGAAAACGATAAGCCTATGACCCTATACTCATATGTTAAGTATTGGGAGATTGGTTCCCTAAGAAATGCATTATATATGCAAAGCTTATAGTAAAGTATTAGACGTACTTACGATGCACTCAATTAAGTGTGCGTAAGCACAAGAATGATCCAATGTTCAAGTTAAGAACCTTTTTATAGGTTAAGCATTTAAGAATGATTACTTAAACAATGCATTAGATATGCACAAGAATATGAAACGTATTAGATATACATATGAACTTAAGTTAAGAACTTAATGATATAGATTATACGTGTTCATCAGACTCCGGATTATGCCGGATGGGATTTCTCCGAAAGGGCTATCCACATGTAAGTTATAAGACTATGTTAGACGTGTCCAGCAAGCTTCGGGATACGCCGGATGGGACTTCTCCGAGAGGATTGTCCGCACGTATGTTAAAAGATTAACCATGTTCAGCAGACTCCTGGATACGCCGGATGGGACTTCTCCGAGAGGGTTGTCTACATGCAAGATAAGTTAAGTTGTGTTCAGCAGACTCCGGGATACGCCGGATGGGACTTCTTCGAGAGTGTTGTCCACACAACGATAAGAGGAGTCTAGTGTTAGCCTGATATGATAGGAGTTTCACCGGTATGATGGGAGATGTACTTCGGGGTTAGTCCACCCGGATGCACTCTGTAAAATGAACCAAGATAATGATTGTTTGTTCAACGCTGACTTACTAACTTTATGATTAAGAATGATGTATATTAATACTTATGAAATTATTATGAGAATATGACAAGTAGTCAGCAGAGAAAGAAAGTGATCATAGGATGTCCCCACATCACTAAGTATAAGAATAAGTATAAGTTTACGTTTAAGGCTAGAATATGATAAGTATAAGATTAAGACATGTCGCGATCCTAGTTTTTCCCTTGATCGCGAAATATGTAGAGAATGATGGCGATCGTAGGTATCCCCAAGATTGCCAAAAGTAGGCAGGACGACCCTAGGTTCCCCGTGGTTGCCAACAGTAGGTTGGGCTGGAGCTCACTGAGACATTATGTCTCATCCCAATCCTTCTGGTGCAGGTTTTCAGGTAAGCAAGAGGTTCGTGAAGAAGATCATCAGGGAGATACTGGATTGGAGTGCAGTTGCTCGTCAAGTACAAGCTCAGGAGATTATCATTATTATGTATAAGTATTCATTTTGGTATACGGATAATTGTATAAACGAGCCACTTGTACTCTTTCAGTTGTATGTATTAATATTATTATTGAAAATTTAAATGTATCCAGTATCAGTTTAATGCGCATGCTAATATTCTAAATTACATTAGTATGGGTGTTACAATTGGTATCAGAGCAGGTCGATTCAGACCGTGCCTTGGGTCATTGAAAAATTCAATAAAGTAGTGGAACCATTGGGTTCCGGATATTGTTCTAAAGGTCACATCTAGTTGAGCCTGATCAACTCAATCTAGTATATGACAATTAGGATAAATGTCCGAGAGCTGAATGTGACCAAGGGGGAATGAAGTTTATGAAGAGCGAAGTTTAAGGCGTCGGGTTTAAGACAGGATTGGCGAAGAAGTATTCATCGCCAAATGGTGGTCATCGAACCGTAAAGTGGCTAAGCCTGTTTATGGCAGAGTTTCAGGGATGTCATTAATATTTAAGAATAAGGTGAAGCACCTCAACTTAATTGGACGCGTCGTTGGACGATGCCTCGTCTGCGGAAGATATAAGGATTAAGGGATTATGGGATACTGTAAGGAATGACTTGGAACCTTGACGGGAATCGCAGTTTGAGAAGTTAAAGTGAAGTATGGACTAAGTAACGATTCTGAGTACAGAGTTAAGGGATTGTGGTACTAAGCCTAGAGACTTGAGTTGAGGAATTATCGGTCGGTTTTGAAACCTCTAGGCTCCTCGCAAAGATAGAGTGCGGAAGAATCGAACTCCAATCGGAAGAGATTTTAATGTCCAACGGTTAAGAGAATTAATTATGGATTAAGCGAATCTTCTGGACAGATGAAACTAACCACTTAAGTGTGGTCACTGAGTGTGAATCGCAAGTAAGTTTAACCCCATCAGATTAGCCGCACCTCCCGAACCGTAAATGCCGGATTTGTGAACTGAAGAGAGAAGACGGTATGCAATCTAAGAACTAAGATGGATATGGAATAATTAGTCATTGGAATTTAGTGAACTAATGGACGAACAAAGTCAAACTATCTTGATTGGATAAAGAAGATAAGTTTACGCCAACATAAGATTATAGTGGACCAGAGATAAAGGATAATTGGAATTTTAGCCGAGATTTATTTAGAGGCTTTATTAACAAGAAGATCTTCGCCAATACACAAGTTAAGATTGTGGTTAATGTAAGAAGTTTTATGTTCAATTGATGGGTTTCCTTACACAATTATTCTGGAAAGCCAGAAGTGATCACCTTATGTTAGTATGCTTTCGAAGGTGGTAGAATGTACAGACCTTTGATTGTTATAAACCATGGGAAGAAGTCAATAGTCGCGAAGACCTATGGGAATTACTTATTATTAATGGAGGATCATTCAGATAATAGAATCAGATTTTGAGTTGTTAATGCAGTAACGAGTTGCTGAATGAATCAGAAGGTAATGATAAGGTGTTGAAGTTCAAGATCAGCTAACTGAAGGGACTCAAAGGTAACATAAGAGATATGTTAAGACCATAGGGACCAAGTGAAGGGAAATCGACATATAAAGTGCAGCGGAAGTTTAAAATTTTTGATTTCCTTTCCTTGGATCATTACGAATATCACATGAATTAGTGATAGAATTGTTACCTCTTTGTAATGCAGAAACTGTTTCTTTGATCACATCTAGGCAAGTAAGCGAAGCCTCTACTCGTCCACACGAACAGCTTCCTCTGGTTCCCGGTGCTAGCCAAGCGATCAGAGGTTAGGGAGAGAATAAGGGTTACGGTTTTGCTCTAGGGTTAGACGAAAAAGCACTTGCTGATTTCAACACTAGAGCTTCTATTTATAGAACTCCTTGCTGCACAAAATCAGCTTGAGCTTCAAAAGCCCATTAGCCCATCAGCTTCCGCTAACTAATTAGCGCCTATTGCTAAACGTACCCCATCATATAAGTACTACTTATATTTCTCCTTTTTACCGTTCTTTTGTGTGTGACCCTATAGGTTCTTGTAACGTTGGCAATAATATTAAATCCTATATTTAATATTATAAACAGTGAGCGGTATCTAGCAACACATCACTGCTACCCAAGTGACAAGAATGTCAAGTGATCTGACGAAACCTTTTCCATGATAATATCTATGTGTACGATTACTCCTTTGTCCTAATATCTTTATTGAACACAAGGCATAGATTACGTCACCCTTGTTTAGTTCAATATCTATATTTCTTGATCCCGAAATATACTGAACAAAGAATAAGTCCAATATCTCATATTGACTTAATTCGGCATGGCCATACATTTTTCCAGTCATATTCCATCAAGAGGCCTAAAGATATATCTCCTGTTATGAGGAGAGACAAATCCCATCTAGGACACTCGTGTCCCTCAGCATGATTCGTCGAGTGCCCATTAACCAACGTTATAGTCATCTTGTTACAGACAACGTTTGAATGGCAATAAAACACTTGAGTCCACATCTAGGGATCATAGTGGTTTCAGGTCTAAGAGTGATATACACTATTATCATTGTGAGAATAACTTATGACGATTTCATAACATACTATGTAGTATTCTCATGATGGGTCAATCCAGTATAAATATTACTCCTAATACTTATACCTATGTATAGACTTAATATCTCATATTCATGACCCATGAGATGTGGTCATCAGTCTACATACATAATAGTCTCCATGCTTTAATATTATCCCAATTCATATTAAAGCTTGACTACGGATACATTTAAGAATAGTGTTCTTTCTGTTGATGTAATCTCATGATTAAGTCACACTTAATATTCCATCACATGAACTAACTATTCTAGGGACTTTATTTATCTTATAACAAGTGTAATAAAGAATGCCATATTTTATTCAATAATAAAAGTCATGATACATATAAAAGTTTGACATAAACTATTGGCCTCTAGGGCTTATACCAACAATCTCCCACTAGCACTAGAGCCAATCAGGCATAGACCTAATACCCATAGATCTAGTATGACCATCATGCTTCTGCTGAGTTAGAGCTTTAGTCAGTGGATCAGCAACATTGTCTGATGTTGGTACTCTGCATATTTTCACATCTCCTCTATCGATGATTTCTCGAATGAGATGATAGCGCCTAAGTATGTGTTTGGATCTTTGGTGAGATCTAGGTTCTTTAGCTTGTGCGATTGCTCCATTGTTATCACATAATAGTTCAATGGGATCCACAATGCTTGGAACTATACCAAGATCAGAGATGAATTTCTTGATCCAAACAGCCTCTTTTGCGGCATTAGATGCAGCAATATACTCGGCCTCAGTTGTAGAATCAGCGACTGTTTCCTGCTTTGAACTTTTCCAGCTAACAGCATCGCCATTTAAGCAAAACACGTACCCAGATTGCGATTTGAAATCATCATGATCTGTCTGAAAACTAGCATCTGTGTAACCAATTACAGAGAGCTCTTCTTGACCTCCATAGATCAAGAAAGTATCCTTAGTTCTTCTCAAGTACTTAAGGATGTTCTTAACAGCAACCCAATGACTGTTACCTGGATTAGACTGGTATCTGCTCGTAGCACTTAAAGCATACGAGACACCTGGTCGAGTACATAACATAGCATACATGATAGATCCAATTGCGGATGCATATGGAACATTGATCATTTGATCCCTTTCTTCATCAGTTGAAGGGGATTGTGCTTTTGACAAACTTATACCTGATGACATAGGTACGAGTCCTTTCTTGGACTCATACATATTGAAACGTCTCAGGACTTTGTCTATGTATGTACCCTGACTTAAGCCAAGCAATCTTTGTGATCTATCTCTATAGATCCTGATTCCTAATATGTAGGAAGCTTAACCTAAGTCTTTCATAGAAAAGCATTTCCCTAACCAAGATTTAATTTCTTGTAGTCTAGGGATGTCATTTCCGATAAGCAATATGTCATCCACATATAATACCAGCAATGAGACTATGCTCCCACTAACCTTCTTGTAAACACAAGGTTCGTATTCATTTTTAATGAATCCATACTGTTGTACAGTTTCATCAAAACGAAGATTCTAACTTCTGGAAGCTTGCTTCAATCCATAGATTGATCGCTGCAATTTGCATACCTTTTGGATGTTATTAGGAATGCCAAATCCTTCAGGTTGTGTCATGTACACATCCTCAAGGAGATTTCCATTAAGGAAAGCAGTCTTAACATCCATCTGCCAGATTTCATAATCATGGTATGCAGCGATAACAAGTAAGATCCGAATGGATTTAATCATTGCCACTGGTGAAAAGGTTTCATCATAGTCTACACCATGAATTTGTTTGAAGCCTTTAGCAACCAATCGTGCTTTGTAGGTGTTTACCTTTCCGTCCATGTCAGTTTTCTTTTTGAAAACCCACTTGCATCCTATAGGATTAATTCCTTTAGGTGCTTCGATCAAGTTCCAAACTTGATTTGTGTACATGGAATCCATTTCAGATTTCATGGCTTCAAGCCACTTCTCAGATTCAGGACCAGTAATGGCCTCTTGATAAGTCATAGGCTCATCTTGATCCATGAGCAATACGTCACATTCTTCTGATATGAGATACCCATATCTCTCAGGTTCTTGACGTATCCTATTTGACCTACGTGGTTCTTGTGTTATTGGAGTAGGATTTTCTGTCACAACAGCTTGTGTATCCTGCTCTTGTTCCTCCATTGGCGTACTACTTTGTGGGTCTTGAACTTCTTCAAGATCTACCTTTTTTGCCACTAATTTCTTTGGAAACAAATTCCTTCTCAAGGAATACTCCATCTCTAGCGACAAACACTTTGCCCTCAGATGGTTTGTAAAAGTAGTATCCTTTAGTTTCTTTAGGATATCCCACAAAGAAACATTTGTCCGATCTTTGTTCAAGTTTAGTGGACATTAGTCGTTTCACATAAACTTCACAACCCCAAATCTTTAAATGTTTCACATTGGGTTTTCGACCACTCCATATCTCATATGGTGTCTTTTCTATCGCTTTGGATGGAACTTGGTTAAGTGTGTAAGCTGCAGTTAATAAGGCGTGTCCCCAAAAGGAGTTTGGAAGATCAGCATGACTCATCATAGATCGGACCATGTCTAACAAGGTTCGATTTCTCCTTTCGGAAACACCATTCCATTGTGGTGTTCCAGGAGGTGTGAGCTGGGATAAGATCCCACACTCTTTTAGATGATCGTCAAACTCTTGGCTCAAATATTCGCCACCTCGATCAGATCGAAGCATTTTGATTTTCTTGCCAAGTTGGTTTTCTACTTCATTTTGAAATTCTTTGAAGAAAGTAAATGATTCAGATTTATGTTTCATTAGATACACATATCCAAATCTACTAAAGTCATCAGTGAATGTAATGAAGTAATAAAACCCTCCTCTAGCAGGTGTGTTTAGTTGTAACACCCCGTTTTCTTAAACTCAAAAAGGGGTGTTATTTTTTTTTTTTCAAATAAAACAAGCTTTGAAATCATTTTAGTTTCGATCAGAGTGCGCATAAAACATTTAATTGAGCCGGCATTTAAATGTACAAAGAAAACTGATATATAAATATCATAGGGCTTCACAAAGCAAGTGTACACCTGAATATATTACAGTCCAAAATAAAAAGGTGCATCAAGCACAAGTATCTCAAAATAAAACTAGCATCTATGTCTATACACAAAAGCACGGTGTACACTAACACCGGCGCATAGTCTAGCTAACGAGACTCCAGCCCCCTCCTAACTCTGATGGCCACTGCAACCACCACCCTCATCTCCAAGCGTCTCAGACGGATCCCTAACACCTGGGGTGGGATAATCCCGTTCATACAAATATGCAAGGGTCACAACAAAATACAAGTATATATATATATATATCCGGTGCGAGAGATTTATACACATACCACATCAAAGCTCATTTACCAATAGAGAAAACTCATTATAAACACATAATACTCCCCACCAACGGGTTCCTTAAATCAAGGCACAACACATAGCAATTGCGATACTCAAGCATATTATAAGCAATGCACACATAGCCTATAATGCGGACTCTAAAATGATCGTGGTCATCCAGCTCTCTCTGGACTCCACATGCATGACTTTTTCCGGAAAACCTCTCTATAGAAGGTCGTAGGTCTTAGGTGGGATAACACCTCCTACTATTGGTGGGATAACACCAGGTATAGCTCTTCTATACCAACTCAATAACGGTGGGATAACACCGGGTATAGCTCTTCTATACCAACTCAATCAGGTGGGATAACACCGGGCGCAACCCTCTTGGCGAAACGCATAACCATGAATGCATGAGCATATGCCCTCTCTACATATACTAATGCAACAATACACATATTCTCTTAATATGTAAACACCACAACAACAAGGCTACACATACATTCACTAGACATGTGTAAGCAATTAACTCAACATATGTATCAACTCAACATGCATACATATTTTCTCCCGAATTACATGTAAACATCACATATAATTTAACACATTCTCATCACGAGCAAACACGAAAACAGACATGCAATTCACTCAAGAATTCATCACAACAATAATATTCAAGCATGTCAAATTTTCAGTGAAAGACGGAAATAAATAGTGGAGCCCTTACCTTGGCAAGCTCTTACAACAAGCAAATCGTTCCACACTACGAGTTCGCGTTTCCTTAGCAAACAACTTCTACAACTTTCTCTAGAATTTTTCCAAGCTTCCAAGGTCCAACAATGAAGAAAATAAAATTTTTATGAAACTCTAGAAAGGGAAATGGAACTCACGTGGAGAAGAAGAAGATAGAGTGTTGGGAAAATGAATTTTCTCTCAGTCCCCAAAAGTCTACTACTTTTTACTAACTATTTCCTCTTATTCAATCTCACCCATTGGATCAAAAAACACTTTCCATGGCTAATCCCTAGCCCTCTAGATCAAGTCCTCATAACACACACCTCTAGATATTTTTCCCTCTTGGAAAAACACCCTCGTACTCAGCTCTCGCGCGTCGCGACAAGCAAAACATACAAAAATAACAGTATACGGAATAAACGTCCACATTATTCCGTTTCCAAAAATTATCGCTAAAACAGTTTCTCCGACTGAACTTTTAAACCGTGCCTTCTAAAATTTTTCTGAAAGTATTTTCCGACTCGCGTCGATATATAAAACTCATCTCTAAATTTTCACAAAATTCGGAGTCTGCAAAATTTTAAACGACTGATAAAAAATCTTCTCTTCGTTTATCAAAAACTCAAATAAAGTCAAACCTCCGAAAACTATTTTCATGGAAAACTTCCTATTTATAAAAGAAACTCATAAACCAAATCTCATTCCTTTTCGGCGTACAAGCGCGAAACAGGCTCAAAAACAGTTATATTACACAAAATATAACACAAAACACTAACATTAAAACTCTAAGACACGTAGCCACCGCTAACGCTCTACAAACCACTGTACACAAAATCTAGGGTCTTACATTACTACCCCCCTAAAAGAAGTTTCGTCCTCGAAACTTAGACGTCGACAAACAACCCAGGGTATAACTCTCTGATCTTGCTCTCAAGCTCCCAAGTTGCGTCACCCGTAGTCTCGTTCCATATTACCTTCACCAAAGGTATTTCTTTTGTTCTCAACCGCTTCATCTTTCTATCCGCAATCTTGATCGCCGGAACCTCAAATGACAAGTTCTCTCTCAGTTGGATGTCATCTGGTATGATCACATGTGATGGATCCGGAATATATTTCCTCAACTGCGACACATGGAACACATCATGTATCAGAGATAGTACCGGTGGCAAAGCTACCCGATAAGCTACCTTCCCAATTCTCTCCGTAATCTGATACGGTCCTATGAACTTAGGAGTCAACTTTCTTGCTTTCAAAGCCCTTCCAACACCCGTTGTTGGAGTAACTCGGAGGAATACGTGATCCCCCGCCTCAAACTCTAAAGGCTTCCTACGCCTATCCGCGTAACTCTTTTTTCGATCTTGAGCAACTTTCATCCGTGCCCGTATCGTTCGAACCTTATCCGTTGTTTGTTGCACCATCTCAGGTCCTACTATCATACTCTCTCCATCTTGGTACCAACACAAAGGAGTTTGACACCTCCTCCCGTATAAAGCCTCATAGGGTGCCATCCCTATACTCGTATGGAAACTGTTGTTATACGTGAACTCTATCAATGGCAACACATTGTCCCAGCTTCCACGATCATCTAAAACACATGCTCTCAACAAATCTTCCAACGACTGATTCGTTCTCTCGGTCTGTCCATCGGTCTGGGGGTGATAAGCCGAACTCAACCTCAGTTTGGTCCCCAAAGCCTCATGCAAAGTCCTCCAAAAATGTGAGGTAAACTTAGGATCTCGATCCGACACTATACTCGACGGAATTCCATGAAGCCTCACAATCTCGGCAATGTAAACATCGGTTAATCTCGCTACCGTATCTGTAATCCTTACCGGTAGAAAATGAGCTGACTTTGTTAGCCGATCCACTATGACCCATATACTATCATGCTTCCTCCTGGTCTTGGGCAACCCAGTGATAAAATCCATGGATATGCTATCCCACTTCCACTCAGGTATATCTAACGATTGCAACATTCCCGCGGGCCTCTGATGTTCAATCTTTGCCTTCTAACATGTTAAACAAGATGCTACATACTCAGCCACATCCCTCTTCATACCTGGCCACCAGAAATCTCGCCTCAGATCCTGATACATCTTCGTAGATCCGGGATGAATACTCAACTTGCTCTTGTGTGCTTCCCCTAAAATCGTGCTCCTCAAATTCCTAACATCGGGTACACACACTCTACCGTTGCATCTCAAGATGTTGTCTGATCCCACCTTGAAATCCTTGTTACTTTCTCTAGCTATAAGGCCTCTTTTCTCCACAAGCAACCCGTCATCTTGACAACTTGCAATTTCTTCCAATAACCCATTTGAGATCGTGATCATGCCCAACTTCAAATTGCCTGGTGCCAACTCAACTTCCAGGTGTAGATCTCGGAATTCTCTCAACAACTCTTGTTGACTCGCCATCTGTGCCGAACACACCGATACACTTCTTCTACTCAAAGCATCCGCCACTACATTGGCTTTTCCCGGATGGTATTCTAGCGTGAAATCAAAATCTTTCAAGGTTTCCATCCACCTCCTCTGCCTCATATTCAATTCTTTCTGATCAAAAAGGTACTGGAGACTCTTGTGGTCACTAAACACGACAAAAGTGCATCCATACAGATAATGTCTCCAAATCTTCAAAGCAAACACGACTGCCGCAAGCTCCAAATCGTGAGTCGGGTAATTCTTCTCATGAACATTCAACTGCCTCGATGCATAAGCCACAGCTCTCTTGTGTTGCATCAACACACAACCCAAACCTTGATGAGAAGCATCACAATACACTTCATACGGTTCATCTGCCTGAGGTAAAACCAAAACTGGCGAAGTCGTCAATCGCTCTTTCAACAATTGAAAACTTGATTCACACTTCTCCGTCCAAGCAAACGGTTGGTCTTTTCTTGTCAATTGCGTCATCGGCGCCACAATCTTCGCAAAGCCTTCAATAAAACGTCGGTAATAACCGGCCAAGCCCACAAAACTCCTTATGTCCGTAACTGTCTGAGGTTGCTTCCACGCAAGCACTGTGTCAATCTTGGCTGGATCCACTGCTATCCCCTCTTGTGATATGATATGACCCAGGAAATTCACTTTTTCCAACCAAAATTCACACTTCGTCGGATTGGCATATAGCTTCCTCTCTCGCAAAACTTGCAAAACTGAGCGGAGATGCTCCTCGTGCTCTTCTTCGCTCCTTGAATAAACCAAGATATCGTCGATAAACACTACCACGAACTTGTCTAAAAATGCATGGAAGATCCGATTCATGTAGTCCATAAATATCGCAGATGCATTCGTCACTCCGAATGGCATCACCAAGTACTCATAATGCCCATAGCGCGTCCGAAATGCCGTCTTCTGTACATCCTCTTCTCTTACCCTTATCTGGTGATAACCAGATTTCAGATCAATCTTTGAAAACACTGAGGCTCCCCTCAACTGGTCCATCAAATCATCAATACGCGGCAATGGATACCGGTTCTTGATAGTAACCTTATTCAGCTTCCGGTAATCCACACACAAACGGGATTTACCATCCTTCTTTTTAACCAACAACACCGGTGCTCCCCACGGTGACACACTCGGCCTAATAAAACCCTTGCTCAACAATTCCTCAAGCTGACTCTTCAACTCTATCAACTCAGCTGGAGCCATCCTATAAGGTGCTTCCGAAATCGGACCCGTACCCGGTTGCAAATCAATGAAGAACTCTACCTCTCTACACGGAGGAAACTCTGGAATCTCTGACGGAAAAAACATCTTGAAACTGTCGAACAACTCGAAGTTCCTCTACTCGAATCTCTGACGTCACTCCCAAACTCGCAAGTGACACAATCTCTGGTTCTCCATTACACATGACCACTGTCAGCCGATTGGCAGACAGATACCTTCGCACACCCGGCTCGGGAAAGAAGACCAATCTCCGAGCACAATCCAAAATAACATAATGGTACGACAACCAATCCATCCCGAGGATGATCTCGAGAGACTGAAGAGGTAAACAAATCAAATTGACCAGGAAATCTCTATTCTGGACAACTACCATACAATGCAAACATGCGGTGTTCACTACTAAATCCTTAGCAGGAGTAGTGTAACACCCTAACCCTTAACCGCCGATTATTAACTTTAATAAAACAAAACGTTAAGGACATAGGAAGTTACAACATAATGAAAACGCATTTTCATAAACATCAACAGATCAAAATATATTTGATTCACAAACAGCAGCGGAAAAAGAAAAAAACAAACAGAAAAAAAAACAGAGACGATACCCCTTCTGACAGGATACCCCTTCTATGCTCAAACAGCTCATACCCCTTCTAGCTCAAACAGCTCATACTCCTTCTAACTCAAACAGCTCATACCCCTTCTAACTCAAACAGTTCATACCCCTTCTAACTCAAACAGCTCATACCCCTTCTAACTCAATGTTCACAAAATCGATTGCATCATTCTTTTCCGTTTTCAAAACACATTACAACATCTCACATGTTTATACCAAAGACCAATTTAAAACAAAGACGTATGAAAAAGACGCAATAACATGAAAAGAAAATGCTGTCACAGCACAGTTTCACTAAGACCTCCTCTGAGTATTTTCATCATAACTCAAAAACTAAAAATCATTTTCACACCAAACCAAAACCATTGGAAAGCTAACAAAATTATCTAAAACTTTCATGTTTACACCCAAAGCCAAATCTGTACCGATCAGTACCAGTTTTCGTTTCAAATACGGAAAAGTTGTGCAGAAAATTATGCAGAAAGTTATGCAGAAAATCAGACCAACAGCATTAGATAAATTAACATCCACACCTACAACAGAGATCATTATCAAATTCATACATACACGTTCGAATACCCCAAAGTGGTGTTACAACTATCAGAGCCCTAAACTCTAACTAGGATACAACACCTAGTACCAAAAGTAAGGATAGCTAAGCTATGCCCTCACCACCACGCAGGTTCTATACGACAACAGCTAATCCTCGACGATATGCTCGTCTTCCTGAAAATCTGGATCCCCAAAGATCCAGCACATAACACAAAACAGAGAGTGTTAGTAAAACATAATCAACACAATATAATCAGCATAATAATAAGTAGGGTACCTACACTTTACCCATCATGCATATTCTAACTCACGCACATGCATCATCAATTATCGTCAAACATTTATTCATTAATCACAAGTACTCAAAACATATCAACGCTTTAAGCAATTAAGTCAAACCGATGGAAATTATCAATCATCAATTACCATGCACACATAATTCTTCAAGCACAAAACTCATCAATAACAATTATCACTCAACAACCATTATGCACACATAAGTTCCCACAAAACTCATCAATCACAATTATCACTAATGTCACAAAGGATGCATGCCTCAAATGCATTCTCTAATGCATGTGGTACCAAATCATTTCGGATAAACTTATATCCTTACCAAGCCCCCTTGGTAACCACGCTCTCATGGATTTCATTCGGATAAACTTATATCCTTACCAAGCCCCCTTGGTAACCATGCCCCCATGGATTTCATTCGGATAAACTTATATCCTTACCAAGCCCCCTTGGTAACCATGCCCCCATGGATTTCATTCGGATAAACTTATATCCTTACCAAGCCCCCTTGGTAACCACGCTCTCATGGATTTCATTCGGATAAACTTATATCCTTACCAAGCCCCCTTGATAACCACGCTCTCATGGATTTCATTCGGATAAACTTATATCCTTACCAAGCCCCCTTGATAACCATGCCCCCATGGATTTCATTCGGATAAACTTATATCCTTACCAAGCCCCCTTGGTAACCATGCCCCCATGGATTTCATTCGGATAAACTTATATCCTTACCAAGCCCCCTTGGTAACCACGCTCTCATGGATTTCATTCGGATAAACTTATATCCTTACCAAGCCCCCTTGATAACCACGCTCTCATGGATTTCATTCGGATAAACTTATATCCTTACCAAGCCCCCTTGATAACCACGCTCTCATGGATTTCATTCGGATAAACTTATATCCTTACCAAGCCCCCTTGATAACCACGCTCTCATGGATTTCATTCGGATAAACTTATATCCTTACCAAGCCCCCTTGATAACCACGCTCTCATGGATTTCATTCGGATAAACTTATATCCTTACCAAGCCCCCTTGATAACCACGCTCTCATGGATTTCATTCTTTCATCGACTGCACCTCGGTCGTGCATATGACCAATAATAATTGGATTTCATTCTTTCATCGACTGCACCTCGGTCGTGCATATGACCAATAATAATTGGATTTCATTCTTGCCCATAAAGAGCATACATCATACTAAATCAAACTCACAACATCATACACAAACAACACCACTAATTATCAGCTCTCTGATAATTATCACAACAACAACAAACACGAACACTAGGCTCTCATGGCCAGATCATAAGACACAACATGTATATACTCAACCATGTTCAACAATCTCAATAAAACCAAGCAATCACACCGAAATCTCAAACACATAAGGGTTTCAAAGGAAAACCCACACACTTTGATAACTTATCCATTCAAACATATTCATCAATACCCACACCTTAGTCTTTAATATTACTAAGTCCAAATCCACTTTCAAAACCTTAGACACATTCTATTAGTTCTTAACAGCCATTCCAAACATTATATAACTCATACTCACACAACATAATGACCTTAACAAAAACCACCATTGTTAGGGTTTCACGCAAGCTTTTCTTGAACAACAACAACATTTTCGAATACCCAACATAGATAAACATCATATAACTTCAAATCAAACATACCATCAACATCATTTAGCATCAAATAAGCATAATCATGATCATTAACAACTTTAATCATAAGAACTTTCAGCCATATATTAAAATCCACACAATATCATTCCAAGAATTCAAACATATTCGAAAACACAATTTCAATCTACAAAATCATACTAGAAACATACTACAATCATCAAACTCAAGTTTTGTTTAAGAAAAGTTTCACAAAACCAAAAGAAAGTGAGAGGAGAAGTTTGGGTACGGAGATATCGACAATCTCCCCTTCTCGAGTCACTCCCGATTACGATTACTAACTCTCTTACCTAGCAATCGATGAATCCACGAAGGTTCCAAGCTTTCACTCTTCTCTTTCTCGTGCCCTAGCTGTTCGCAAGCTTCTCCCTTCTCTTTCACGTTTCAGCTTTCCAAAAGAAACAAAGGATAGTGATTGTGAAAAGTCTTTGTGGTTATCTTTATAACCCAATCCAATTAATCTTGGCCATCCATTCCTTACTAACTCTCATGATCAATCTTAGCCATCCAATCCAATCCAAGCATCACTAAATCTCATCCACTTGATCATTACTACTCATAAACTCAAAAGCCCAATACTATTCATCTTCTTGGCCCAATTTCGCCCCAAACCTTAAAAACTCGATTACGAACTTACGCTCGCGCTAAATAATTATTTATCGATTACGAGAAAATATTTTTAAAAGCCAAACAATAAAATAAAATATATAAAAATATAATTTACGAAAATAGGGTCGTTACAACTCTACCCCCCTAAAAAGAATTTTCGCCCTCGAAAATACCCGAAAACAACTCTGGATAGGAGTCCCGCATCTTGCTCTCGATTCAAACCAACACAAAGGTGTTCTACATCTTCTCCCATACAACGCTTCAAAAGGTGCCATACCAATGCTCGAATGAAAACTGTTGTTATACGTAAACTCAATCAATGGTAAGCAAGCTTCCCAACTCACTTCTTGTTCCAAAATACATGGTCTTAACAAATCCTCCAATGATTGAATCGTCCTCTCCAATTGACCATCCGTCTGCGGGTGATAAGCAGAACTCATCTTCAACTTAGTCCCCAACGCCTCATATAGAGCTCCTTCGATGAACCTCCGATAGTAACCGGCCAAACCGAGAAAACTTCGGATCTCAGTAACAGACTCCGGCGTTCCCCAATCTTGCACGGCCTCTACCTTAGCAGGATCCACTGCTATACCACCACTTGAAATGACGTGACCCAAAAAGCTAACTTCATGCAACCAAAATTCACACTTAGAAAATTTTGCATAAAGCTTCTTCTCGCGCAACACCTCCAACACAATCCTCAAATGCTCGGCATGTTCCTCTTCCGTCCTCGAGTATACCAAAATATCGTCTATGAAGACCACCACGAATCGATCCAAAAAGGAATGAAATATACGATTCATATATTCCATAAACACTCCAGGTGCATTAGTAACTCTAAAAGGCATAACAGCGTAGTCGTAGTGACCATACCTTGTCCTGAATGCAGTCTTCGGTATATCCTCCGCCTTAACTCTTATCTGGTGATATCCCGATCTCAAATCAATCTTGCTGAACACTAACTGATCCATCAAATCATCCATCCTCGGAAGTGGATACTTGTTCTTGATAGTTGCTTTATCCAACTGACGATAATCGATGCACAGACGCATCCTACCATCTTTCTTCTTTACCAACAGAACCGGCGCACCCCACGGCGATACACTCGGTCTTACAAACTTTTTCTCTAACAATCCTTCCAATTGTTCTTTCAACTTTTCAAGCTCTGCAGCTGACATACGATACGGCGCCATCGAAATTGGACTAGTACCAGGTACTACGTCAATTGCGAATTCAACCTCTCTCTCGGGTGGTAACTCCAAAATATCATCTGGGAATACATCTGCAAAATCACACACCACCGGCAACGCATCAACCTCATTCTTCTCTTCCACTCTCAACGAAGCCAACATAGCAAACACGTCCTCTTGAGCCTTCACAGATCTTACCACTTCTCGACAACACATGAGCTTCGAACACAACTCTGGCTCCGGTCTTGGAAACATAACCGTCCTCTTACCGCCGTTGATATGAACACGATTAAATTCTAACCAGTTCATACCAAAGACAACGTCTATTCCGCTCAACGGAATGCAGACTAAATCCATTCCAAAGTGTCGATCAAACATAGTGACTGAACAGTCAACACAGACTAGAATAGTCGATACCGAACCACTTGCAGGCGTTTCTATAACCATGCGTCCCATCATATTTCTACTCTAAGACCCAACCTCTTCGCGCAATCCACAGAAATAAACGAATGGGTAGCACCCGTATCAATAATAGCAGACAAAGGAGTATTATTGACAAAGCATGTACCTCTGATCAAGTTGTCAGCCTTCGCATCACCACCATCTAAAGCAAACACTTTTCCTCCAGCCGCTCTAGGCTTCTTACACACGTTGCTCTTATGACCCGCTTCTTTGCAGTTGAAGCACACAATACCCTTCTTGCACTGATCAGCTTTGTGGTTAGGATCACCACACTTGAAACATTTTCCATCATTCTTCGGGCACTCAAAAAAAACGATGTCCCTGTTGTCCACACTGAAAGCAATTCCTATTACCTCCAAACTTTCCACCACTACTTCCATCTTCATCGGGTTTCTTCCCACCTCTGCCATACGGTTTACCTCTAGCCATGTCCTTTCCCCTCTTCTCACTCGCGGCTTTGTAGTAATTAGCCTTAGCTTTACTGTCCTTATCACATATTCGGCTCTTATTCACCAACATTGGAAAATTCCTGATCTCGTTAAACCCAATCAACTGCTTGATGTCTGGCCTCAGCCCATTTTCAAACTTTACGCACTTGTCTTCCTCAGCTTCCATCGTGTTGTAATGAGGAGCAAAACGACACAAATCTTCAAACTTGGCCGCATATTCCGAAACAGATAAACTCCCCTGCTTGAGCTCCATGAACTCAATCACCTTACGGTTCCTCTCGTCTGCCGGAAAATACTTGGTTAAAAACTCTCTCCGGAAACGAGCCCAAGTAACTAAAGCTCCACCAGCTCCCAACCTCTGACTAGCGTTTCCCCACCAATGATCGGCCTCATCATGGAGAACATACCCTCCTGGCAATACCTTATGCGCGTCCAGACAACGCATAGCCCCGAAAATTCTCTCAATTCCTTCCAACCAAGTCTGAGCTCCATCTGGATCGTATCCTCCCTTGAAGATAGGCGGTTTGTGGTTCATAAACCTCTCAAGCCTCAGCTCATCTTCCCCGCCTCCTCTAGCTTGTTGTGCGGCTCTATCCGCGGTCCTACTAGCAGCCTCCTGAGCCATGGCATCCGCCATCCGCTCCATCGCGTCCGCAAGTGCTCGTTGCGTCATCTCCACACACTAGCAATCACCACATAACACAAGTGAGAACACAGTGTTTAAGGAAACACATGTCACACAAAGGGTATACTAAACTTAATTGATCCAATGGATCGACCTGCTCTGATACCAACTATTGTAACACCCTAACCCTTAACCGCCGATTATTAACTTTAATAAAACAAAACGTTAAGGACATAGGAAGTTACAACATAATGAAAACGCATTTTCATAAACATCAACAGATCAAAATATATTTGATTCACAAACAGCAGCGGAAAAAGAAAAAAACAAACAGAAAAAAAAACAGAGACGATACCCCTTCTGACAGGATACCCCTTCTATGCTCAAACAGCTCATACCCCTTCTAGCTCAAACAGCTCATACTCCTTCTAACTCAAACAGCTCATACCCCTTCTAACTCAAACAGTTCATACCCCTTCTAACTCAAACAGCTCATACCCCTTCTAACTCAATGTTCACAAAATCGATTGCATCATTCTTTTCCGTTTTCAAAACACATTACAACATCTCACATGTTTATACCAAAGACCAATTTAAAACAAAGACGTATGAAAAAGACGCAATAACATGAAAAGAAAATGCTGTCACAGCACAGTTTCACTAAGACCTCCTCTGAGTATTTTCATCATAACTCAAAAACTAAAAATCATTTTCACACCAAACCAAAACCATTGGAAAGCTAACAAAATTATCTAAAACTTTCATGTTTACACCCAAAGCCAAATCTGTACCGATCAGTACCAGTTTTCGTTTCAAATACGGAAAAGTTGTGCAGAAAATTATGCAGAAAGTTATGCAGAAAATCAGACCAACAGCATTAGATAAATTAACATCCACACCTACAACAGAGATCATTATCAAATTCATACATACACGTTCGAATACCCCAAAGTGGTGTTACAACTATCAGAGCCCTAAACTCTAACTAGGATACAACACCTAGTACCAAAAGTAAGGATAGCTAAGCTATGCCCTCACCACCACGCAGGTTCTATACGACAACAGCTAATCCTCGACGATATGCTCGTCTTCCTGAAAATCTGGATCCCCAAAGATCCAGCACATAACACAAAACAGAGAGTGTTAGTAAAACATAATCAACACAATATAATCAGCATAATAATAAGTAGGGTACCTACACTTTACCCATCATGCATATTCTAACTCACGCACATGCATCATCAATTATCGTCAAACATTTATTCATTAATCACAAGTACTCAAAACATATCAACGCTTTAAGCAATTAAGTCAAACCGATGGAAATTATCAATCATCAATTACCATGCACACATAATTCTTCAAGCACAAAACTCATCAATAACAATTATCACTCAACAACCATTATGCACACATAAGTTCCCACAAAACTCATCAATCACAATTATCACTAATGTCACAAAGGATGCATGCCTCAAATGCATTCTCTAATGCATGTGGTACCAAATCATTTCGGATAAACTTATATCCTTACCAAGCCCCCTTGGTAACCACGCTCTCATGGATTTCATTCGGATAAACTTATATCCTTACCAAGCCCCCTTGGTAACCATGCCCCCATGGATTTCATTCGGATAAACTTATATCCTTACCAAGCCCCCTTGGTAACCATGCCCCCATGGATTTCATTCGGATAAACTTATATCCTTACCAAGCCCCCTTGGTAACCACGCTCTCATGGATTTCATTCGGATAAACTTATATCCTTACCAAGCCCCCTTGATAACCACGCTCTCATGGATTTCATTCGGATAAACTTATATCCTTACCAAGCCCCCTTGATAACCATGCCCCCATGGATTTCATTCGGATAAACTTATATCCTTACCAAGCCCCCTTGGTAACCATGCCCCCATGGATTTCATTCGGATAAACTTATATCCTTACCAAGCCCCCTTGGTAACCACGCTCTCATGGATTTCATTCGGATAAACTTATATCCTTACCAAGCCCCCTTGATAACCACGCTCTCATGGATTTCATTCGGATAAACTTATATCCTTACCAAGCCCCCTTGATAACCACGCTCTCATGGATTTCATTCGGATAAACTTATATCCTTACCAAGCCCCCTTGATAACCACGCTCTCATGGATTTCATTCGGATAAACTTATATCCTTACCAAGCCCCCTTGATAACCACGCTCTCATGGATTTCATTCGGATAAACTTATATCCTTACCAAGCCCCCTTGATAACCACGCTCTCATGGATTTCATTCTTTCATCGACTGCACCTCGGTCGTGCATATGACCAATAATAATTGGATTTCATTCTTTCATCGACTGCACCTCGGTCGTGCATATGACCAATAATAATTGGATTTCATTCTTGCCCATAAAGAGCATACATCATACTAAATCAAACTCACAACATCATACACAAACAACACCACTAATTATCAGCTCTCTGATAATTATCACAACAACAACAAACACGAACACTAGGCTCTCATGGCCAGATCATAAGACACAACATGTATATACTCAACCATGTTCAACAATCTCAATAAAACCAAGCAATCACACCGAAATCTCAAACACATAAGGGTTTCAAAGGAAAACCCACACACTTTGATAACTTATCCATTCAAACATATTCATCAATACCCACACCTTAGTCTTTAATATTACTAAGTCCAAATCCACTTTCAAAACCTTAGACACATTCTATTAGTTCTTAACAGCCATTCCAAACATTATATAACTCATACTCACACAACATAATGACCTTAACAAAAACCACCATTGTTAGGGTTTCACGCAAGCTTTTCTTGAACAACAACAACATTTTCGAATACCCAACATAGATAAACATCATATAACTTCAAATCAAACATACCATCAACATCATTTAGCATCAAATAAGCATAATCATGATCATTAACAACTTTAATCATAAGAACTTTCAGCCATATATTAAAATCCACACAATATCATTCCAAGAATTCAAACATATTCGAAAACACAATTTCAATCTACAAAATCATACTAGAAACATACTACAATCATCAAACTCAAGTTTTGTTTAAGAAAAGTTTCACAAAACCAAAAGAAAGTGAGAGGAGAAGTTTGGGTACGGAGATATCGACAATCTCCCCTTCTCGAGTCACTCCCGATTACGATTACTAACTCTCTTACCTAGCAATCGATGAATCCACGAAGGTTCCAAGCTTTCACTCTTCTCTTTCTCGTGCCCTAGCTGTTCGCAAGCTTCTCCCTTCTCTTTCACGTTTCAGCTTTCCAAAAGAAACAAAGGATAGTGATTGTGAAAAGTCTTTGTGGTTATCTTTATAACCCAATCCAATTAATCTTGGCCATCCATTCCTTACTAACTCTCATGATCAATCTTAGCCATCCAATCCAATCCAAGCATCACTAAATCTCATCCACTTGATCATTACTACTCATAAACTCAAAAGCCCAATACTATTCATCTTCTTGGCCCAATTTCGCCCCAAACCTTAAAAACTCGATTACGAACTTACGCTCGCGCTAAATAATTATTTATCGATTACGAGAAAATATTTTTAAAAGCCAAACAATAAAATAAAATATATAAAAATATAATTTACGAAAATAGGGTCGTTACAAGTAGACACATTCAAATCAAACGGTAACGGCGAAACAATCAAATTCAAACGATTGGCACAAAACAAAGATATGAAGGAGTGAGTTGCTCCCGTGTCAATCAATGCAGTTAAAGAGTTACCTGCAATCTGACAATTCTCACGAATGGCGTTGCTAGCCTCACCACTCACCTCCGTGCCCATGAAGTAGACACGTCCTTTGGCCATTGGTCGAGTACTCTGTGCCACATTCGCCGACGGCAAGGCCCTTTGGGCTCTACAATCTCTAGCAAAGTGCCCCGGCTTCTGACAATTAAAACAAATGGGCCTCTTTTCCGGGTTGCTACAGTTATTAGCAAAATGGCCCTCCTCTCCACACTTGTAGCAAATAGACTTTCCCTTGCTCTGACTCCCCTGGCCCTCTGAGCGTCCCGCTCCCTTGTTATTCTGTGAACGGTTATAAGGTTTTCCACCTTGCTTACCACGGTTCTGACTTGAACCACTTGAACGATTCGGCCCTCCCGAATTGAAATTCCCTTGGCGGTTCACCCGCTTATTCCTCATGTCTTCCACCTCTTGACATTTCTCTACCAACACTTGAAATTGGCGAATGCCCAACGGCACCACCGCATCCTGTAGCTCGTACCTCAGCCCATCTTGGAAACGACGACACATATAACTCTCGTCGACCCCATCTCTGAAAAACCGGAAGAACCTAGACAAAGACTCAAACTTCTTCGAATAAGCTTCCACATTCATGCCCCCCTGGCGTAACCTCAAGAACTCTTCTCCATAGCGCTCTCTAGCCGTCTCCGGAAAATACTTGGCCAAAAATCTCCTCTTGAAATTCTCCCAAGTTATCTCCTCTAAAACACCCTCCATGAGGAGTCGAGTGTTCCTCCACCAGTGTTCTGAACCTCCAAGTAACTGATAGGTGGCTAAAGTCACCTTCTCCCCTTCCGGGCAATGAATCGCCCCAAAAATCCTCTCCAATGCTTGGAGCCACAAATCCGCTGTTTCCGGACCTCCCTCCCCATTAAACTTCGGAGGAGTTTGGTGATTGAAACTGGTAAGTAGCCTAGACCCCGCAGCTACGATCTCTCTCTCGCGCTTTTCCATATCTCTCTGCGCCTTAGCTTCAGTCTGGGCAGCCACAGCAACTGCCATAGTGTTCATGGCATGAGCCATCTGGTTCATGTCCACATCCTCGTCTCTAGGAACAGCAGGTGCCCTTCTCGGAGGCATATTCTATCCTTCACATACCAATTATTGATTGAGTCCTTATCCCCAAAATTTTCCTCAGAAAATATCTCTCACACATCATTACCTATAACAGAACCCAAAGTCGATCGCTCGACGGACACAACTCTAGCTAATCTCTAGCCAACTTTGGACTAACAATCCCAATGTACACTTTCCCTTTGAAGATTTAAAGCCGAGCTCTGATACCACAATTGTAACACCCCGTTTTCTTAAACTCAAAAAGGGGTGTTATTTTTTTTTTTCAAATAAAACAAGCTTTGAAATCATTTTAGTTTCGATCAGAGTGCGCATAAAACATTTAATTGAGCCGGCATTTAAATGTACAAAGAAAACTGATATATAAATATCATAGGGCTTCACAAAGCAAGTGTACACCTGAATATATTACAGTCCAAAATAAAAAGGTGCATCAAGCACAAGTATCTCAAAATAAAACTAGCATCTATGTCTATACACAAAAGCACGGTGTACACTAACACCGGCGCATAGTCTAGCTAACGAGACTCCAGCCCCCTCCTAACTCTGATGGCCACTGCAACCACCACCCTCATCTCCAAGCGTCTCAGACGGATCCCTAACACCTGGGGTGGGATAATCCCGTTCATACAAATATGCAAGGGTCACCACAAAATACAAGTATATATATATATATATCCGGTGCGAGAGATTTATACACATACCACATCAAAGCTCATTTACCAATAGAGAAAACTCATTATAAACACATAATACTCCCCACCAACGGGTTCCTTAAATCAAGGCACAACACATAGCAATTGCGATACTCAAGCATATTATAAGCAATGCACACATAGCCTATAATGCGGACTCTAAAATGATCGTGGTCATCCAGCTCTCTCTGGACTCCACATGCATGACTTTTTCCGGAAAACCTCTCTATAGAAGGTCGTAGGTCTTAGGTGGGATAACACCTCCTACTATTGGTGGGATAACACCAGGTATAGCTCTTCTATACCAACTCAATAACGGTGGGATAACACCGGGTATAGCTCTTCTATACCAACTCAATCAGGTGGGATAACACCGGGCGCAGCCCTCTTGGCGAAACGCATAACCATGAATGCATGAGCATATGCCCTCTCTACATATACTAATGCAACAATACACATATTCTCTTAATATGTAAACACCACAACAACAAGGCTACACATACATTCACTAGACATGTGTAAGCAATTAACTCAACATATGTATCAACTCAACATGCATACATATTTTCTCCCGAATTACATGTAAACATCACATATAATTTAACACATTCTCATCACGAGCAAACACGAAAACAGACATGCAATTCACTCAAGAATTCATCACAACAATAATATTCAAGCATGTCAAATTTTCAGTGAAAGACGGAAATAAATAGTGGAGCCCTTACCTTGGCAAGCTCTTACAACAAGCAAATTGTTCCACACTACGAGTTCGCGTTTCCTTAGCAAACAACTTCTACAACTTTCTCTAGAATTTTTCCAAGCTTCCAAGGTCCAACAATGAAGAAAATAAAATTTTTATGAAACTCTAGAAAGGGAAATGGAACTCACGTGGAGAAGAAGAAGATAGAGTGTTGGGAAAATGAATTTTCTCTCAGTCCCCAAAAGTTTACTACTTTTTACTAACTATTTCCTCTTATTCAATCTCACCCATTGGATCAAAAAACACTTTCCATGGCTAATCCCTAGCCCTCTAGATCAAGTCCTCATAACACACACCTCTAGATATTTTTCCCTCTTGGAAAAACACCCTCGTACTCAGCTCTCGCGCGTCGCGACAAGCAAAACATACAAAAATAACAGTATACGGAATAAACGTCCACATTATTCCGTTTCCAAAAATTATCGCTAAAACAGTTTCTCCGACTGAACTTTTAAACCGTGCCTTCTAAAATTTTTCTGAAAGTATTTTCCGACTCGCGTCGATATATAAAACTCATCTCTAAATTTTCACAAAATTCGGAGTCTGCAAAATTTTAAACGACTGATAAAAAATCTTCTCTTCGTTTATCAAAAACTCAAATAAAGTCAAACCTCCGAAAACTATTTTCATGGAAAACTTCCTATTTATAAAAGAAACTCATAAACCAAATCTCATTCCTTTTCGGCGTACAAGCGCGAAACAGGCTCAAAAACAGTTATATTACACAAAATATAACACAAAACACTAACATTAAAACTCTAAGACACGTAGCCACCGCTAACGCTCTACAAACCACTGTACACAAAATCTAGGGTCTTACATTAGTGGTCCACATACATCAGTATGTATGAGTCCCAATAGATCACTAGACCTTTCACCTGTTCCGGTGAATGGGGTCTTTGTCATCTTTCCCAATAAACAAGATCGACATGTCTCATATGATTCTAAATCAAAGGAGTCCAAAATTCCATCTTTATGGAGTTTGGAATTGCGATTTTCGTTTATATGGCCTAAACGACAATGCCAAAGATAAGTTGGATTCAACTCATTAGGTTTCATCCTTTTCGTATTTATGTTATAGATTGGCATATCAAGATCAAGAATATAAAGTCCATTACTCATAATGGCATTAGCATAGTGAATATTATTCAAATAAATAGAACAACATTTGTCTTTTATTGTAAATGAAAAACCATACTTGTCCAAACAAGAAACGGAAATAATATTCCTGCTAATTGCAGGTACAAAATAACAGTTCTCTAACTGTATTAAAAGACCACTAGGTAAAGTCAATTCATAAGTTCCAACAGCTAAAGCAGCAACCTTTGCGCCATTGCCAACTCGTAGATCGACTTCCCCTTTTGCCAATGTTCTACTCGTTCTCAACCCCTGCACATCAGTACAAATATGAGAACCACATCCAGTATCTAATACCCATGATGTAGAAGTAGACATATTAATTTCTATAAAAAAAATACCTGAAGAAGTGGAAGCAACCGTTCCATTCCTTTTATCTTCCAGATATTTTGGGCAGTTGCGCTTCCAGTGCCCGGTCTTACCGCAGTAGAAGCACTTGCCCTCCTTAGCCACACCTCCAGTAGGCTTCAAAGCTTTGGTTGATGGCTTAGCAACTGCTTTGTCTTTGCCATTTCCCTTAGACTTTTTAGGCTTCTTGTTATGCTTTTTGACCTTTCCATTGTTAACCATCAAGATGGTCTTACCCTTTCCCTTCATGTTCTTTTCAGCAGTTCTTAACATTGCTGCAAGCTGTGGAAGAGTTTTGTCCATGTCATTCATTAGGAAATTCATGACAAAGTGGCTAAAGCTTTCCGGCAACGATTGCAAGATAAGATCAATAGCAAGTTCCTGCTCAAGGGGTAAACCCAATCGCGCGAGGTTCTCAACGTACCCAATCATCTTGAGTACATGAGGTCCTACATGACTTCCTTCTGACAGCTTAGTTCCAAAAAGGGCCTTGGAGACATCATACCTTTCATGCCTAGCTTGCTCTTCATAAAGAGTCTTAAGGTGTTCGATCATATCGAACGCAGCCATGTTCTCGTGTTGCTTCTGAAGCTCAGAGGTCATAGTTGCAAGCATGATACAAGCGACTTCCATGGCATCATTGACATGCTTACTATAAGCATCTTGTAGTACCCTAATTTTGTCCTACGCATTTTAAAACAAAAAAATCAAAAAAAAAACAAAGAGGGGAAAAAGTCAAAAGTCAACAAAAGTCAACAGAAAAGTCAACATTTCAAAATTGAGGACTTCGCAATGCGAAGCTCACTTCGCACTGCGAAGTCTGCGATTTTTCTGCAGATTTTTGGTTTCTTGGATTTAATTCCAGATTTTGTTGCACATCACTTCCATAATTATTTTAGGTAGCATTCATGGCTAATTGGGCCAAGCAAAGCCAGAGTTGAAGGACTTGCCATTAATGCCAAGGTTGGAAGCTTTTTCTTCCAACCTAGCATGTGACAAGCAAGTGGGCTTGCCCTTGGGCAGCTCTAGCCTCTCCCATGTGACCTGCTAACCACCACAAGGTTGCCAGCCACCTGCTTGAGGACTTTCCTCCTGCTTGCTGCCCCAAAAACCAGTCAAACCAGCTGGATTTTCTCACTTGAAAAGCCATGAGTGCCTACTCTGTTTTGCAGCAGCTTTTCACCCTCTCACACCAGCCAATTTTAGCCTTTTCATCCCTCAATCTCTGCACATTACAGTGCACGTTTTTATTGACCAACCATTGAGATTGCAAGGATTGATCCCCAAGCATTAGCCAATTGCAAATCAGCTTTGTTCTTCATCATTACCTTCTAGAATAGGTTGAATTTGTGGCTGAAATCAAGCTGGATCTTGCCCCTTGGCACAAGGCAGGGTTGCCTCTATCCATTAGCATTTAATGCAAAGGGATTCAGCTTGATCTTGGCCACAAATCAGCTGAATTTTGGGATTGTGTAATGATGACAAAGATTTGATTTTTTGCCTATAAATAGGAGGCAATGCCCAAGGTTATAAACACTTGAAAAAAACACAGTTAACACAGCATTCAAAGAGCAGAAACTCTACTCATTTCAACCTACAAATCTCCCCAAACAACCAGAAAAAAAACCAATCCACACAAAGCTTACAAAAGTTCAAGTTCATCACAAATCTTCAAAACCTTTGTGAAAGCCTTCAACCAAATCAAACCAAGTGCAGCTGGAGCTTTGCTAAGGAGTTCTGTAAGTTACTAAGCTCTTTATCTTGCATTTCTAATTGTGTTTGCATAGCATTTTGGCTCAAAACCTTTTGATCCTAAAAAACCCCTTTTGAATTTCAAAGAAATCCCAAGGTTTTCAAAACATCAAAATTGGTTTGTACAACCTTTTTCACCCCAAAAACTCAAAGCTTTTCACCCATCTATAAGGTCTTGAGTGTGTTCAGAAGTTGTTTCTGAACAAATGTTCAGAAACAGCTTCTGAACCCAAAATTTCGCATGCTTCGCAGTGCGAAGTCATGGTCGCAGTGCGACCATGACAGAACTCAGAACCTGAGTTTTTGTGTCCAAACAACCAATTTTTGAGGTTCTAGCCCCAGAGCTCAGAACCTAAGAGTTTTTAAACCTCTGTTCTTCAAACCATAACAAGGTTTTTGCATAATTTTGGCAAAATCACAAGTTCGGATAACCATTTTGTGGGTAGCTTGCAAAGCAAGTTATGTTCCCAAACTTTCAAAACCACATGAACAAACAAGCTATGTTCAGCTTTCCAATCTAAACTTGAACAATAAATATTGTTCATGATGTTCAAAACTCAAAGATGAACATACACCGTTTACGTTCGCATTTTCGCAAAATGAGACGAACTTGCGCGTTTTCTAGCAAATTTGCTAAACCTTCCCATTTTTGGGTTTTCAAACCAAATGTTTTGACATACCTTGGGATTTCTAAAGAATTCAATCCAAAAACATGAATGAAAAAGGGATGGTGTGACGTATGTCTCTCCATCGCCCCGATTGTACGAATGCGTGACGTATGTCTCGTCGCTCGGACAATCGTCATTCCTTTTTTAATATGTACAACCCTAACCAAACCAAATCTTGGCCCCTCGTGGTCAATCCAAGCCTTTTGGTCCCCCGTTGGCCATTAGACTCAACCCCTCGACTCGTTAGAGTCCACTCGGTCAATGTTCGACTCGTCCGAGTCCATTGTACCCGTTCTTGATCTCAGTGGATCAATCGAACAATCGCCCGACTCTTCGGAGTCCACTCGGTCAATGTTTGACTCGTTTGAGTTCATTGCACCTCCCTTGGTCCCATAGCGACCAATTCAACCCTCTACCCTAACGGACGTACCTTTTAACAATTCTAATGTGATTCGCGAACGAACGCTTAATAAGTCTCCAAGTGCGAGCATACAAGCTACGTTTAATCGCAAGAATTC
Source organism: Medicago ruthenica (assembly GCA_018208015.1). Lineage (NCBI taxonomy): Eukaryota > Viridiplantae > Streptophyta > Magnoliopsida > Fabales > Fabaceae > Medicago > Medicago ruthenica. The sequence continues at coordinate 38,844,157 of CM031375.1, read as the reverse complement.
GGTTAAAACATCGTCTAATTAAAATCAACCAACACACATACGTTTTTCTACCAAAGAACTACGTATGCTTTGAATTCTCCGACTACCGGGAGATACGTAGGAGCAAGATCGACATCTTGTCAAGCGCAATAATAAAAACTTTTTCTTTCTTTTCTTTCGTTTGTTTTTATCTCTTTTCCCCCCCCTTTTATTATATTTTTTGACATAAATGAACATGCACACAAAGTATTTAAAAACAATTCAAGCTTTAACCAAATAGAAGGTTCCCGTTGAGTACAACGGACGTGAGGGGTGCTAATACCTTCCCCTTGCGTAATCGACTCCCGAACCCGACAATGGTTACGATGACCAATCCTTATCCTCATCGTCAAAGGGTTTTATTATCGTTTCCCTTTAAACAAAAAAAAACTTAAGGGTTTATCAACGTTCCCTTTACACAAAAACTTTGGTGGCGGCTTCACAAAGGCCCTCCGAGCGTTTACGAACGACCTCGGAGGATTTGCGCGTCTTTTTCCGAAGGAAAAAAAACGAGGTGCGCACACCTGGCGACTCCACTGGGGAGCCTTTTCCCACTAGCGAGTCAAGCCTAACTTGTTTGGCTTTTAAGCCAATTGTTTTTATTTTCTTCGCGCCATGCTTATTATTTTATTCATACATGTCATATGCTTTATGTTTATATTTGCTCTATTTTGCTTTATATTCATATCATATATATATCAAATGCGGGGGTTACTTGAGTGATGTTACTCCACATTGTTCGGGTTAATGCCGAACGTGTGAGGCTCTCTACCCGAGCTTGAGAGAAAAACTAAGTTAGAAGGAGGTTGTGTGCGGAAGCCCGCGTTGACGTATGTCCGTGAGGTAGGATGTCCAACCCCGCTTAGAGGAGATTTTCACGTGGAATTAATTGAAGTCATGTCGACGTATGTCCATAGACAACCCTAATTCCATGTGAGGTCTATGACTCTAAGGACCTCTTCTTAGGAGATTTCACCATTTAGAGCCTACATGTGAGGATGGGGGGAAGTTCCGAACCTTCATCTACCAAACCCCTGCATGTCATAACATTTGCATTCATAAAACTTTTTGCATAAACAAAAAATAGGGGCATATTTTTGCATACTCATTGCATTCATACATTCACATGCATTTTCATGCATTTCAAAGAGGAACCCTCACATTTTTCCCTCGCAAAAAAAAAAAAGAAAATACCCGACCCGGTGCACCGTAGCGTTTCGGATGAGATCCGAGCAACCGGAAGGCCATCGAAGTTCTGGAAATCATTTCTTTGTCCAAGTAATTTATCTTGTTTTTCAAAAAAACAATCATTTTGCTCTTCCCAAGGCAAATGATTAATTTTATGGGACCCCCATATTTCAAATCATTTCCGTCATTAATAAAGTTGCAGTTTATGTTCAAAAGAGTTCGTTTTTCTTTCGTTCTCAAATAAATTTTCGTAAACCCTAGAAAAAAATCATCATAAATACACCACCAAAAAATAACACTGCTACAATCCCTTTTGACTTCAATCTTCAAATTAACCAAACGGAAGATGATAATAAGGACGATTTTGAACCTCCTGAAGGATTGTCCAGACTTAGGGATCAAGAGGATAGGGTAATACAACCTCACCAAGAGAACCCTCAAACAAAATAGCACCACAGTTTTCCCTCTGCCGGGGCACACTCTATAAGAGAAATCATAGTCTCACTCAGACGTGTGGATAAACATGAAGCAGTCATGCTCACCAAAGAAACCCATGTGGAGTCCTTCCAAACCCATGCCAAGACATGTCACAAGTGACAAAATTATGCCAACAAGGGGCACATACCACAAACACCTCTGAATGTCATGACATCACCCTGACCATTCTCTATGTGGGGCATAGATGTGATTTAAATGATTGAGCCAAAAGCTTCAAAAAGGGCACCAGTTCATACTAGTTGCCATCAACTGTTTCACCAAATCGGTCGAAGCAGCTTCCTATGCAAATATAACCAAACAAGTGGTCGCCCAATTCATCAAAAAAAAGAAACCATTTGCCGTTACGGCACTCCCCACAATTTCCCACAAAAAGCCAAGTCGTCATTGGCATTCCTCACATTCCCAAACAAACAAAGCCCAATTTTCATTGGCATCCCCAAACACAAAAAGCCAAGTCATCATTGGCATTCCTCACATCTCCAACAAAAGACCAATTTTCATTGGCACACACAATTTCCAAACAAAAAGCCCAATTTCCATTGGCATTCAAACACAAACAAGGTTCGACCAACTGAACCCCATAAAAGAGGAACACCACACAGCATTGGGGCATGGACAGCTCGACAAGAAAGTTCATTCTCGAGAATTTAGAGAAGAAGACTTAATGCTTGAAAAGGGTATTACCCACCCACAAGGATCCCCCTATCAATAAACTCTGGCGCAGTCAAAAAATAAATATGCCAAAAAGAAAAAAGAGCTCGCTAAATCAAAAACTGAAAAGGGCGGTTTAGGCAATAGAGAGCGTCCTGGTAGATCGAAAACCTGAAAAGGCGGTCTAGGCAAAAATTAAGGACATCAAAAAAGGAAATATACCCCAGTGGACTGAAAACTCGAAAGAGCGGTCCAGGTAAAAGTTAGGGGTTTCAAAACAAAAAAAAGGCAAAAGACTGCGGCACGTGAGGTCCGGACAGAATTCAAGAGGGAAAGAATCAACCTCATTATCATCTTTCAAAAACAAGTTATTTCGAAGTCATAGGGAAAGTAGCACGTGAAACCCAAGCAAATCTTCATTTGCCTTTTTGTTTCTTCCTTTTTCTCTATCTCAGTAATCACCTCTTATGGGGATTACATTTTCACGAATAGTTACCCACACAAGGGACTAAGTTTCGTTGAATCAAAATCATTTTTAAAACCTTTTCATTGTTATGCGTCCTTACTTGCTCATAAAATGTGTTTTTATTCATGATAGATAATGCATTGAAATATGGGAATAACATAAAAAACAAAAAAAAATGTGTTTTTTACTTGGACGTTAAATGTCGAAAGAATTTCGTTGGTCCCCGGTATTGCATCAGAGGACTCAAAACTTGAAGCTTTGCATCAGTCATTTTAAGACTCATGCTCTTCAGCAGAAACAAGTGCGTAGCCCACGGCGCGTAAAACGCAAAGATCCCGGGTGTCAGAGGAACAAAATTTCCCAAATAAAGCTCACCCCCCATACATCTTTTTCATCCACTAAGGCCGGATATCGATCATGTTTCTAAATTGATCCTTATATCCCCAGTGATGTCACAACCAAAGCCCAATTTTCATTGGCAAACCAAAAGTCCAATATTCATTGGCAAAGCAAAGAACTACGTAAGCTTTGAATTCTCCATCCCACCAGGAGATACGTAGGAGCAAGATCATCATCTTGTCAAGCACAACAAACCAAAGCCCAATATTCATTGGCCCACAATAAAGCCCAAATTTCATTGGCATTCCCCAGGGGAGTTTCAACCCAAAACAAAAGTCCAATCATCATTGGCAGACAAATACAAATCCCCAGGACAAGCTCGAACTACACCGGTTTTGATCCCATTTGGGTATGTAGGCAAAGGACCTCGTCCTTCCAAACCGACCAACCAAAAAACACAAATTTTCGGGCTTAGGCTCGAACTACACCGGTTTTGATCCCATTTGGGTATGTAGGCAAAGGACCTCGTCCTTCCAAACCGACCAACCAAAAAAAAAAACACAAATTTTCGGGCTTAGGCTCGAACTACACCGGTTTTGATCCCATTTGGGTATGTAGGCAAAGGACCTCGTCCTTCCAAACCGACCAACCAAAAAACAAAAAAGAGAAAGCCCAACTGTCATGAACACAACCACAAACAAAGACCGACTCTGCTCGGCACCCAACCAACATTGTTTTATTCATGCATGCATATTTTAAAACCATTCATACACATGCATTTCATTTCATAAAACCTGCATCCTTAATAAGGATTCTCCAGTGAGTATCACATATTCACCAGCATCCATCAACATTCAACCAGGGGCACCTATTTAGGGTAAGACCGCAGCTCGTTAGGAATCGATATTCAGAAGCAGTACCTGAATAAGATCACCTAGCTTAGGTATCGACCTCTAGAAGCAATACCTAGAGTAGATCACCTCCCCCAGTGTATCAACCTTCAGTGTTAGCGGCTGAATAAGATCACAGCTCGTTAGGAATCGATATTCAGAAGCAGTACCTGAATAAGATCACCTAGCTTAGGTATCGACCTCTAGAAGCAATACCTAGAGTAGATCACCTCCCCCAGTGTATCGACCTTCAGTGTTAGCGGCTGAATAAGATCACAGCTCGTTAGGAATCGATATTCAGAAGCAGTACCTGAATAAGATTACCTAGCTTAGGTATCGACATCTAGAAGCAGTACCTAGATAAGATAACCTACCTCAATGTTCCACCTCTAGTGACAGTGCCTAGAGTAAATCACCATCTTTAGGTATCGACATCTAGAAGCAGTACCTAGATAAGATCACCTACCTCAATGTTCCACCTCTAGTGACAGTGCCTAGAGTAAATCACCACCCTCAGGAATCGACCTCTAGTGACAGTGCCTAGATAAGATTACCTTCATCCCCCAGTGGATCTATCTCCAGTGTTAGCGGCTGGATACGATCAACCCCTACCAACCATTGCATTTGCATTTCGCGAAGGACAAAATTCGGGTCCTTCTTTTTCTTTTTACTTAATTGATCTCCGCAAAGAGTTCATGAGATGCCCTCGGCACTCACGTACTCTATGCGAAGACACAATTAAGTAGGGGCAGCTGTAGTACCCTAATTTTGTCCTACGCATTTTAAAACAAAAAAATCAAAAAAAAATCAAAGAGGGGAAAAAGTCAAAAGTCAACAAAAGTCAACAGAAAAGTCAACATTTCAAAATTGAGGACTTCGCAATGCGAAGCTCACTTCGCACTGCGAAGTCTGCGATTTTTCTGCAGATTTTTGGTTTCTTGGATTTAATTCCAAATTTTGTTGCACATCACTTCCATAATTATTTTAGGTAGCATTCATGGCTAATTGGGCCAAGCAAAGCCAGAGTTGAAGGACTTGCCATTAATGCCAAGGTTGGAAGCTTTTTCTTCCAACCTAGCATGTGACAAGCAAGTGGGCTTGCCCTTGGGCAGCTCTAGCCTCTCCCATGTGACCTGCTAACCACCACAAGGTTGCCAGCCACCTGCTTGAGGACTTTCCTCCTGCTTGCTGCCCCAAAAACCAGTCAAACCAGCTGGATTTTCTCACTTGAAAAGCCATGAGTGCCTACTCTGTTTTGCAGCAGCTTTTCACCCTCTCACACCAGCCAATTTTAGCCTTTTCATCCCTCAATCTCTGCACATTACAGTGCACGTTTTTATTGACCAACCATTGAGATTGCAAGGATTGATCCCCAAGCATTAGCCAATTGCAAATCAGCTTTGTTCTTCATCATTACCTTCTAGAATAGGTTGAATTTGTGGCTGAAATCAAGCTGGATCTTGCCCCTTGGCACAAGGCAGGGTTGCCTCTATCCATTAGCATTTAATGCAAAGGGATTCAGCTTGATCTTGGCCACAAATCAGCTGAATTTTGGGATTGTGTAATGATGACAAAGATTTGATTTTTGCCTATAAATAGGAGGCAATGCCCAAGGTTAAAAACACTTGAAAAAACACAGTTAACACAGCATTCAAAGAGCAGAAACTCTACTCATTTCAACCTACAAATCTCCACAAATAACCAGAAAAAAACCAATCCACACAAAGCTTACAAAAGTTCAAGTTCATCACAAATCTTCAAAACCTTTGTGAAAGCCTTCAACCAAATCAAACCAAGTGCAGCTGGAGCTTTGCTAAGGAGTTCTGTAAGTTACTAAGCTCTTTATCTTGCATTTCTAATTGTGTTTGCATAGCATTTTGGCTCAAAACCTTTTGATCCTAAAAAACCCCTTTTGAATTTCAAAGAAATCCCAAGGTTTTCAAAACATCAAAATTGGTTTGTACAACCTTTTTCACCCCAAAAACTCAAAGCTTTTCACCCATCTATAAGGTCTTGAGTGTGTTCAGAAGTTGTTTCTGAACAAATGTTCAGAAACAGCTTCTGAACCCAAAATTTCGCATGCTTCGCAGTGCGAAGTCATGGTCGCAGTGCGACCATGACAGAACTCAGAACCTGAGTTTTTGTGTCCAAACAACCAATTTTTGAGGTTCTAGCCCCAGAGCTCAGAACCTAAGAGTTTTTAAACCTCTGTTCTTCAAACCATAACAAGGTTTTTGCATAATTTTGGCAAAATCACAAGTTCGGATAACCATTTTGTGGGTAGCTTGCAAAGCAAGTTATGTTCCCAAACTTTCAAAACCACATGAACAAACAAGCTATGTTCAGCTTTCCAATCTAAACTTGAACAATAAATATTGTTCATGATGTTCAAAACTCAAAGATGAACATACACCGTTTACGTTCGCATTTTCGCAAAATGAGACGAACTTGCGCGTTTTCTAGCAAATTTGCTAAACCTTCCCATTTTTGGGTTTTCAAACCAAATGTTTTGACATACCTTGGGATTTCTAAAGAATTCAATCCAAAAACATGAATGAAAAAGGGATGGTGTGACGTATGTCTCTCCATCGCCCCGATTGTACGAATGCGTGACGTATGTCTCGTCGCTCGGACAATCGTCATTCCTTTTTTAATATGTACAACCCTAACCAAACCAAATCTTGGCCCCTCGTGGTCAATCCAAGCCTTTTGGTCCCCCGTTGGCCATTAGACTCAACCCCTCGACTCGTTAGAGTCCACTCGGTCAATGTTCGACTCGTCCGAGTCCATTGTACCCGTTCTTGATCTCAGTGGATCAATCGAACAATCGCCCGACTCTTCGGAGTCCACTCGGTCAATGTTTGACTCGTTTGAGTTCATTGCACCTCCCTTGGTCCCATAGCGACCAATTCAACCCTCTACCCTAACGGACGTACCTTTTAACAATTCTAATGTGATTCGCGAACGAACGCTTAATAAGTCTCCAAGTGCGAGCATACAAGCTACGTTTAATCGCAAGAATTCGGTTAAAACATCGTCTAATTAAAATCAACCAACACACATACGTTTTTCTACCAAAGAACTACGTACGCTTTGAATTCTCCGACTACCGGGAGATACGTAGGAGCAAGATCGACATCTTGTCAAGCGCAATAATAAAAACTTTTTCTTTCTTTTCTTTCGTTTGTTTTTATCTCTTTCCCCCCCCCTTTTATTATATTTTTTGACATAAATGAACATGCACACAAAGTATTTAAAAACAATTCAAGCTTTAACCAAATAGAAGGTTCCCGTTGAGTACAACGGACGTGAGGGGTGCTAATACCTTCCCCTTGCGTAATCGACTCCCGAACCCGACAATGGTTACGATGACCAATCCTTATCCTCATCGTCAAAGGGTTTTATTATCGTTTCCCTTTAAACAAAAAAAAACTTAAGGGTTTATCAACGTTCCCTTTACACAAAAACTTTGGTGGCGGCTTCACAAAGGCCCTCCGAGCGTTTACGAACGACCTCGGAGGATTTGCGCGTCTTTTTCCGAAGGAAAAAAAACGAGGTGCGCACACATCTCTCTCAGCCCTGGGAGCATTTGCAGCTGGTGCCTCTTCAGGAACAGGTTCATCAAGCACATACAATTTTTTCTCATGTTTGAGGACAATCCTCAAGTTTCGGTGCCAGTCTAAAAAATTTGTTTCATTCAGCTTATCCTTATCAAGGATTGATCGCAAAATGTTGTTTGAAGTGTTATTTGCCATCTACAATTTAAAATATGCAAAATAAGTATCATGAAAATAACATATTTAATTTGGCCTTTAATTAAATACGCTCCCACTATTTTATTCAAATCAAATGACCTTCAAAACATTTAATTCGGAAAATCCCGTTGGAAGATTTTCTAGCGGGTTGAAATCCTTATTTCACCTTGTTTTGAGTCAGCTAGGGCTGATCACCCAAAACTCAGCTATTTAGGTAGGAACACTTCCAATTGTATCTCATACAACTTTCAAATCAATTGGACGAGTAACTCTTACTTTGATCTATCATATAGATATTTCCCAATTCTTGCTTCTAAATTTATTCTAATCACATTAAAATTAATTTAGTTAAGTTAAACCCAATAGAATAACAATCGGGTAAATGATATTACCGCACCGCGACTTACAAACATAGAACATGTGCTTCGCTAAGGCAGAACCCACACATTCGATATTAGTCTTAAAGGGTGTTATTCTTTTGGAAAGCATTAAACTTAATATATCACTTTGAAGGATTTTATTTAGTTTGATATCACCTCACCACGGCTTATATATCATATATATTCGCACTCCAATCATTCAAGCATGCATAACAATTATACAAAATAAAAGTGACATGATTATGGCCTCCTAACGCTATGATTCTCTCAAGCCAATGAAAGAATCTAAACTAATCCTAGAAACGACCTTGCTTCTCCAAGCTGGACTTCTAGGGCTAATCCAACGTCAATGGTCCTATTACCTCCTTGTATTCTAATTACATTACATATAAAGAAACTCGTTTTACATACGAGGGATTGGATGAGAAGAGAATGTACATATAGAATTCAAGAGAGAGGCACGACACGCAGGCCGTATTTTAAAAATCCAAAATAAAAGAAATAATAAGACTAAGGCCATAATCATTCACACAACAACAATAAAACACCGTTTATTATTATTAACACCTCATAATTAAATAAATTAAATTAAAACTCGGCGATTGATCACACTACGCAGATTAGTCGGGGGTTCCGCTGCCCGGTCAGCGGACAGGGGTCAAGGGGGTTTATAGGCAGAAGCAAATAATTTGCTGGGCACAAAATCGTGTCACGATTCTGGCATCGTGTCACGATTTTATAGGCAGAAGCAAACGATTTGCTGGGCACAAAATCGTGTCACGATTCTACTAATCGTGTCACGATTCTGAACCAGGTTTCAGCCTTTTCGTAACCCTAATCATGACGGCACAACACTTGCGGCGTTATGAATCGCGTTGTAACAGTATGATCACACCAATCAAAGTACTCTGATTGTTTATCCAATATGGAGATCGAACTTAGAATGCTTCACCTGATACGGTTCCGAAGCTCCAGTTTACAATCATCCAATATGAACAAATAAAATCTGACTTGATTTAGTGAACGATCATCATGAGTATATCACATATACTTCTGTTACACATAATTTATCAATCATATTTCTGTCGATATGGATAATCGAAAATATTGACGCTTCACCAGAAAACGGTTCCGAAGCTTCAAACAATTCGAAAAGCCATGCACAGAAAAGTGATACGATTTAATTATTTGCGTATGTGATCGAGCAACACATCTCTGTCGATATGGATAATCGATATATTGATGCTTCACCTGATACGGTTCTGAAGCTTCAAACAAACCGAAAGTCCATGCACGGAAAACGTGATGCCTTGCCAATTTTATTTCGTCTTTATTATTTAATTGTATTCGATTATGTTTAATCCAATTAAAACATAAAGCAGTAAACAAAACAATCCGATTCATGGTTTCGTAATTGGCTCTGATACCACTGAAGGGAAATCGACATATAAAGTGCAGCGGAAGTTTAAAATTTTTGATTTCCTTTCCTTGGATCATTACGAATATCACATGAATCAGTGATAGAATTGTTACCTCTTTGTAATGCAGAAACTGTTTCTTTGATCACAGCTAAGCAAGTAAGCGAAGCCTCTACTCGTCCACACGAACAGCTTCCTCTGGTTCCCGGTGCTAGCCAAGCGATCAGAGGTTAGGGAGAGAATAAGGGTTACGGTTTTGCTCTAGGGTTAGACGAAAAAGCACTTGCTGATTTCAGCACTAGAGCTTCTATTTATAGAACTCCTTGCTGCACAAAATCAGCTTGAGCTTCAAAAGCCCATTAGCCCATCAGCTTCCGCTAACTAATTAGCGCCTATTGCTAAACGTACCCCATCATATAAGTACTACTTATATTTCTCCTTTTTACCGTTCTTTTGTGTGTGACCCTATAGGTTCTTGTAACGTTGGCAATAATATTAAATCCTATATTTAATATTATAAACAGTGAGCGGTATCTAGCAACACATCACTGCTACCCAAGTGACAAGAATGTCAAGTGATCTGACGAAACCTTTTCCATGATAATATCTATGTGTACGATTACTCCTTTGTCCTAATATCTTTATTGAACACAAGGCATAGATTACGTCACCCTTGTTTAGTTCAATATCTATATTTCTTGATCCCGAAATATACTGAACAACGAATAAGTCCAATATCTCATATTGACTTAATTCGGCATGGCCATGCATTTTTCCAGTCATATTCCATCAAGAGGCCTAAAGATATATCTCCTGTTATGAGGAGGGACAAATCCCATCTAGGACACTCATGTCCCTCAGCATGATTCGTCGAGTGCCCATTAACCAACGTTATAGTCATCTTGTTACAGACAACGTTTGAATGGCAAGAAAACACTTGAGTCCACATCTAGGGATCATAGTGGTTTCAGGTCTAAGAGTGATATACACTATTATCATTGTGAGAATAACTTATGACGATTTCATAACATACTATGTAGTATTCTCATGATAGGTCAATCCAGTATAAATATTACTCCTAATACTTATACCTATGTATAGACTTAATATCTCATATTCATGACCCATGAGATGTGGTCATCAGTCTACATACATAATAGTCTCCATGCTTTAATATTATCCCAATTCATATTAAAGCTTGACTACGGATACATTTAAGAATAGTGTTCTTTCTGTTGATGTAATCTCATGATTAAGTCACACTTAATATTCCATCACATGAACTAACTATTCTAGGGACTCAAAGGTAACCTAAGAGATATGTTAAGACCATAGGGACCAAGTTGTCTCGGGAAAGAGTATAAGTATGAAATCCTCACGGATAATTATAGAATGAGACTCGATTCATTAGTAGATTCAGTATATAAAAGATGTGAATTTCCAGAAGTCATAGAATGTTTTTAGAAGTTGCCACAAGTGATTGTATGTGAACTTAAGTTGCCTCAGGTATGCTTTCAGTCGGGTTTCTGCACTGTTTTAATGATTATACATGTTGAGCAGGCCATGAGATGGTTACAGAATTCAAAATATGGAAAGTAAAGTTAGAACCAGTGTTTAAGCGGTTTTGTCGAGAGCATTGCAGGGCTGGTAACGGTGCTGAAAACCGTTTACAGGTTCTGGCGTATTATCGTGAAAGTAAGTATATGGTTTATGTCCGAAAGGAAACACAAAGTCAGGTGATGACCAATCCGTAAGTTAGCAGATGGTTTAAGCCACAAGAGAAACAATGACGTCAGATGGTTTTGTTACGGTAACTACAAAGTGATAAAGTAAAAGGATTGGTCAAGGAAATTTTATTTGACAATAGTGGTGTATTGCTCAAATTCTAATTCGAGTTGTTAAGAATCAGAGTTGCGCAGCGGAGTAGTAATCCAAGAATGAATTAATGAACAATACTAAGCTGAAGCTTAGGGAACGAGGAGGTGTTAAGTGCGTAATTCTTATAATACGGAATAACAGTAAGTAGAGACGACTTGAACATATCACAAGTTCTAATGGGAGATTATGGAAGTTAAGTTGAGGGATACTTCAAACTTTGAAACCCATGAGAAATGGAATATTGGAATAGTTTAAGAATATATGGTAAGGAATAAGAAGGATGTACTTCTAGCCCATTAAGTCAAAAATTAATGGAAGTTACCGCTAAAACGGTAGTTTAGCTATCTTAGCTCAGTAACATCAAGTATACTTGAAGAGTAAGTTAGTCTAAAGAGAATTAAGCATGAGCCAACAACGGTATAGGTTGCGCTTGCAAGATAATATATTTGAATTTGAGGCATTGATCAGAAATGACAATGTAGTGGCATGTAAGTTTATTCCACATTGTACCTACGCTATGCTAACATGTCGCATGTACCAGGTTATGTATAGTAATGTGTACTTATTGGACGATGTTTATGCTACTCAGATAGTAGTGTAGCCCATTCTTTTTCAGTTATGTGACATGTATAAGTAACTAAGGTACGCAGCTAGTAATGTTTAAAGTGAGAAGATGTCAATCAGAACAGGTTTGTTGATACCGAACGCGTTTTAGTTAAGAATATTCAAGGATTTTGAACTCGACGTCCAGAATGAGAAATAAGTTTGTGATGCCGATAGAATGTAACCATAATTTACGTTATGGGTTGTTGTATACTCAGGAAATAAACATGAGTAACATTGGCGGGGCAAACCTGGCAAGCCAGTTGAAAGGCAAATCCCGGATGTTACAAAATGAGTTAAGAGTAAGAAAAGATTCCCAAATGATGTGGTAGTGTCTCAAATGTGTTAAGATCAAGAATGATGTCCCGTTAGTTGGGCAAGGATGGTACGGTGTGCAGTATACCCATTAGTAGTGTACTCGTACTCGAGTATGTATGTAAACTATGTGTTATGAATTATACTATATAATGTTATGTGAGACGGCTTATACCACTCATCACTTGGACTAAATCCCCATAAGTTTTGGATTTATCGGTATAGAAAATGTTTATGCTACGGCTAGAACATAAGAATAAGTTGTGACATAAATTATGGAAGATCATCAAACTCCAAGTAATGAAGGATTATTTCTAAGTTAGTAAGATAAGTGACGTCGTAGACCAATTGGAGCGGAACCCGAGTAATCTGTATAATTCCGCGAGCTCTTGAGAACTCCATAGTGGAAATAATGATAGTGATAAGTATCACATCAAGATGTCGGAAAGGAATGAGTAGGTGCTAGAAGTGAGGCCTCCTGCTTATACTTGAAATACTAAATGAAGTTGGAATAATCCTTGCATTTGCATGTGCGTACACAATATCAGATGTTTTGGTGTAAGGATGATTCTATATGGAAATGTATGATGTAGGTCTATAAGTAAGATGTCGTCGCATGAGACGAAAGATAAAGATAGTAATTCATTGGAATTAGATGCAGTGCAATAAACCCATTGAAGAGTGGGAATATTTAAGGAAGATGAGATTACCCAGTAAAAGTATCCGAGGTTTAATAACCTTAAGATGGATTCACCCGAAGTGTGTGGACAAGAGGCATAGTTAGTAAGCCGGGTAGATTGGTTCAGACCACCGCTTACCCTACTATGTAAGAATTGAATAATGTGCGCCAAGCCTTACAGTCGCGTAGGGAATTGTCAAATATTTGACTTACAAAGATGGGACAGTTCTAACCATCCAAGTTAATCTAGGTTCATGAGAAATCTACATGTCAGACCCTCAGATAATCAGGGAGTTCCGATAAGCAAGTTGAGTAGAGAATTGGCTAATAGGGAAAGAAGTATGAAGGATTTTTTTTAATATGTGATTTCAAGAGGATTCTAAATTTCGAGGACAAAATTTCTTTAAGGGGGGTAGATTGTAACATCCCACTTCTGACTTAAATAATTATCAGTGTCGAGACAATGTATCAGAGGATTAATAAGAAAGCAATGGCAAAGTCGTAATTTTGGGATGGGAAGATTTTTTATAGGGGAGATGAGATATTTTCTTTATTTTCTCCTCACCTCTCTCTCTCTACAAATCAGATTTTTGTCTCCTCCCTCTCTCTAAGCTTTCGCCCTCCTCCCTTTGGCCACCCTCCATCAATTCCCTTCCTTCCAAGCTTCTTGGATCATAAGCAAACTCAATCCTAGAAAGAATAGAACAAGAGGAAGTTAGGAAGAATCAAGAGGAGATTAAGGATTCAAGCTAAGGTTTGGATATAAGTTGGCAAGGAAGCTATCAAGAATCAAAACAAGAGATCAAGGTGAGCTCCCTAGGGTTTTAGAACCCACTTTGAGAGTTTTTGATGTGTATTATGTATTTTGAGCAAAGTTTATAAATTAGTGCCCTAATCCCTTTTTCTTGCCAATTCCTTGTTCAATCATGTTTATATCAATCAATTTATAGTGGAGAATCATTCCTTATGCTGTTATGATGCCTGGGTATGCTTAGACAAGCCAAGAATGGTGGAAAATCACGTTTTGAACTTTTTCTGTGCTGTCAAACTCACCCGGCGAGCTCGGGGCGAGCTTGCAGCGAGTTTTCAACATTTTTCCTTGCATCAACTTGCCATGGCGAGATGCAGCTCACCCAGCGAGTTAGGACAGACCCTCCAGGGCTATTCTGCTTCGTTCAGTAAGCTGTGTACGCGTCAGGCGAGGCATTTGGTAACCATTTTCAATGAAAAACTTAATTTCTAAGAAAATCACCATTGTGGACATAACCGAGGGGCATGTAACACATAAGGAATAGATGAACAAGAATTTGTGCAATAACTTATAATTGTTTAGAATTGTGAGGGCAAAGTCTAGACGAGTATGGGAATGTTCCAACAACCAACCAGTGGCTTATGAAAACGATAAGCCTATGACCCTATACTCATATGTTAAGTATTGGGAGATTGGTTCCCTAAGAAATGCATTATATATGCAAAGCTTATAGTAAAGTATTAGACATACTTACAAGTACTCAAGATAAGAAATTAATGAGAATGCACCTAGGATAGCAAGCTTAAGATGCACTCAATTAAGTGTGCGTAAGCACAAGAATGATCCAATGTTCAAGTTAAGAACCTTTTTATAGGTTAAGCATTTAAGAATGATTACTTAAAGAATGCATCAGATATGCACAAGAATATGAAACGTATTAGATATACATATGACCTTAAGTTAAGAACTTAATGATAAAGATTATACGTGTTCATCAGACTTCGGATTATGCCGGATGGGATTTCTCCGAAAGGGCTATCCACACGTAAGTTATAAGACTATGTTAAACGTGTCCAGCAGGCTCCGGGATACGCCGGATGGGACTTCTCCGAGAGGATTGTCCACACGTATGTTAAAAGATTAAGCATGTTCAGCAGACTCCGGGATACGCCGGATGGGACTTCTCCGAGAGGGTTGTCTACATGCAAGATAAGTTAAGTTGTGTTCAGCAGACTCCGGGATACGCCGGATGGGACTTCTTCGAGAGAGTTGTCCACACAATGATAAGAAGACTCCGGTGTTAGCCTGATACGATAGGAGTTACACCAGTATGATGGGAGATGTACTTCGGGGTTACTCCACCCGGATGCACTCCGTAAAATGAACCAAGATAATGATTGTTTGTTCAACGTTGAATTACTAACTTTATGATTAAGAATGATGTATATTGACACTTAAGAAATTATTATGAGAATATGACAAGTAGTCAGCAGAGAAAGAAAGTGATCATATAATGTCCCCAGATCACTAAGTATAAGTATAAGTGTAATATCCCGCTTATTAGTATCAGTTATCAGTGTTAGAAGCAATTAATAAGTGTGGCAATTTAGTAATAAGTGGCAATGGCAAAATTGTGAATAATTCAAAAAAGGGGATTATAAGAAAATAGGAAAGGAAGATATTTGCCATTTGTGTTTTCTTCTCCTCCTTCCTCTCCAAAACCAGCCACCCTCTCCCTAATTTCTCTCCCTCTCACGCCACCCCCTCTCACTCCAATCCTTCAAACTTCCATCCCAATCCTTGTGAAGTTGCTATCAAGTAAGTTTTGAGGAGATTAGAACAAATAGAGGAAGAAACAAGGAAGGAGCAAGCTAGGGTTTCCAAGAACAAGCATAAACTGCACCAAATAAGGTTTAGGTGATCTCATTTCAGATTCTAGAACCCATCTAGAGTGTTTTGATAAGTTTTGCATGTTATAGAAAATTTTAGAATTTACCCTAATTTCCTCGTTTGCTAGATCTTTGCTCATATGTGTTTATAATTGTTAATCTATGGAGGAAAATCATTTTTATCATGTTTAGGAAGCTTGGGTAACATTGAATGGTCAAAAATGGTGAAAAATTACATTTTTATACATGTTTATGCTGTCACGGTCGCTGTAGCGACGGGCTGTCGCTTGTAGCGACCAGGTTCTGTCTATCCGCGCTTTTTGCGACAAGCCTGCGCTTGTAGCGACAAGCCTGCGCTTGAAGCGACCAACTGGGCGCTTGTAGCGACCAGGTTCTGTCTATCCGCGCTTGTAGCGACGGCTTGGTGCTTGTAGCGACCAAGCCAGAACAGCACCACTCAGTTGGGCTGTTCTGGGGGTCCTGAAGCGCGCGGGCATGGCTTTTTGAAAATGTTTTCTCCTAACACATTTTAGAAACATAAACCACCATTTTAGTTCATTCTAAAAGCTTCCATTGGTTGGGAAATTTATATGAGCAAAGGTTACGCAAAGATTGGGAATTCATGAATTAAAGTTAATACCCAAGTAAGCTCTAGGAAAGGCTCATGAGAACGATGAGTCAAGAACCTTATTAGGTCAATGGAATTTAGAAAATATTTCATATGTATTAGGTACAAGAATGTGCCATTTCTAAGTTATGAACCTTTATCGGTTAAGCATTTAGGACATGTAAAGAATAAGAACAAAGTAATTATAGATGGGCTTGATGTGTCGCTCGTATGCTCGTTAGTTAGGATACGAGGGGTTCCTGTGAAGTTACCGCCTTAAATGGCAGCCGGAACGGTGAAGTTACCGCTCGTGAGGGCAGCTGCACATCCAAGTCTATAAAGCTAATGTGTCTCCTGTCTGCTCGTTAGTTAGTATACAAGGGGTCCCCGTGAAGTTACCGCCTTAAATGGCAGCTGGGACGGTGAAGTTACAGCTCGCGAGAGCAGCCACACAAAGTAAGAGGAGTCTGGTGTGAAGGTGAGAAAAACAAACACACAAGAAGGGGGGTTGAATTGTGTGACTCTAAAACTTGTTATCTTTTCTTTTTCAAAACTAAAGTCAAGTTCAGAAGCTGATATGAATCAGTTCTAAACTGCTATCAGAAGTTGAATGCAGCGGATTAAACAAGTTAAGGAGTAAGGGAAAAGAGAAGACACAGCAAATTATACAGGTTCCTTCTCAATGTGAGAAGTAGTCCTGTCCCCTTGTGTCCAACAAGAGAGTTTCACTATAATCAAGTTCTGATTACAAGTGCTCAATCACTAAGAAAGAGACTTCCAGCTGCTCAATCACAAAGAAAGAGACTTCTATGCTCAACCACCAAGGAAGAGGCTTCCAATGCTCAAGTCACTAAGACAAGAGACTTCTCAATGCTCAAGTCACAAAGACAAGAGGCTTCTGACTCAGACCACAAAGGAATGAGGTTACAATTGCTTAGTATTCAGACTAAGACTTTAGGGACCAAACTGGTTTACAAGTAAAGGAGTTTGGGATGAACACTTGATCAAATATCAGAGGTGTTCTCTAAATACAACACAGGTTAAGACTCTTAACCTTAAGAAATTCCTAAGTTACAAAGACTGAAGAATTTCTAAGAGATTTGAACTTTGACAGTTTTTACACAGAAAACAGGGCAGAGTTTCAGCAATGCGTTTCAAAGAGTCTTCAACACTTTCTTCTTCAAATCTCCCTCCTTTTATAGATAAAAATAGAGCTGTTGGAGATTTGCTGGAAATCAGGAATTTAGCCGTTGTAATTGGACTAGGTTGCTGCAAATGTGTGCTGCACTTTATCTGTCAGAACAGGGCAGGTGCCATTTTTGAATTGGCCCACCTTTAATCCTGGAGAATGTTTGGGTCAGGGGAACAACTGTTCCATTGAGTTGTTCTGACACTTCCAGGCATTAAATGCGCACAGTACTGGTTGTTTTTCCATGCCATATCAGCTTCAGAAGCTTCTCAGTGAGTAGTGATCAGAAGCTCTCTTTGTACGGATCAGAAGCTGGCTTAGTTGTACGGATCAGAAGCTGGCTTCAGGAGTTGACTTGCGTTGACTTCTTCAGAGGCACCAAGACTTCAGAAGCTGCACTTCTTCAGGACCTCTTCAGAAGCTCTTTACTTCAGGAGCACTTCTTCAGGACCAGTTTCTTCCTTGCAACCTTCCTTCTTGGCTTTCCTTCTTGCTCTTTAGCTTGTTCTTCATAACCATTATCAATCAATACATATTAAGCATGTGGTTCTGAAACACTTGAACAAAGCATTAGCAAAATAACCAATTTTCTCTTTAATACTTTGTTATCATCAAAACCATAGAGAGAGATATGTTTACACATAAATGTTTCAACAATCTCCCCTTTATTTTATGAGAGACTTGTTAAACACATTTTGTTCCAACAATCTCCCCCTTTTTGATGATGACAAACATAAGTATTAAAACAGAAAATTGTTGTTAACTTAATTAACAAGTTAACTGCAGGGTGTGAGGTTTGTAAGCTCCCCCTGAGTCTGATCCAAGTTAATTAAGTTCAGTAAAAAATACAAATGTGAAAATTTCAGAATTGTTATTAAGTTCAATTAACAATCTGACTTCAGGAGAGGTTTGTAAGCTCCCCCTAGGTCTGACAATCCTCAAGGTTAGGTTTGTAAGCTCCCCTTGATTCTTATCCATGTTAATTGGGCTTAATCTTAAGACAATATGATGAAATTTACACTCAGAATTTAAAATGACTTGTTGACTTCAGGTTCTGAGGTTTGTAAGCTCTCCCCCTAAGTCTGATAATCCACAGGATGAGTTTTGTAAGCTCCCTGAGTCTTATCCAAGTTATTTTAAATTCATCTTAACTCACTTAGAGTTATATATCTCACAGAATGTATCATAGCTAGAATTTTACTTCAAAGCAGTTCTCATAAGTTAAATGTATCAGAGCTAGTCAGAAATGTATCAGAGCTAAACTTAGCTTAACTGATCAGTATCAGAACTAGCTTAACAATTGTATCAGAACTTAATCCTAACAATTGTATCAGAGTTTTAATAGGCTTAGCTTCTGACAATTTTAACTTATTTGAGCTCAGGTGCTTTAATACTTGTTTTACTTTTCTCCCCCTTTTGTCATCAACAAAAAGTACTACTTTCTTTCCTTAAGACAGAAAAATTTCTCCCCCTTTGTCAAGAGAGTTTGAAATTATCTGTATCAGAGCAGATTTGAAAAGAGTTTGAAAGCAGGTATCAAAGCAGTTCAGTTTCCCCCTTTTTAAAGAGTTTGAAAGCAGTTCTGACACCAAGTTTGAAAAGATTTCAAGAGGATGCAGAATTTGGGAGGGGTTGAACTGACCAAGATTGTGAGATATTTGTGCAATCATATGGATAACCAAGTAGCAATGATAATCATTAGAGCCTACTTGATTTACAATGAGTATATGACTTGCAATAAAAATAGAATGCTGTTCAGAAGCAGAAAAAGTTTGGAGCTTCTGATCAGGTCATTCTGTGTTCAGACATTACTTGTTCAGTACAAACTGGTTCAGCATCAGAGCAAAGCAACCAGTTGTGTTCAGTATCAGAGCAAAACTTCTCAAGAAGTGTTCAGTATCAGAGCAATTCTGAGTTTGCTTTTAAAGAAGTATATCAGAGTCTGATACCAATTGAGGATTTAACTCAGAGTCTGATACCAGTTAAAAAGTTTTAATTCAGAATCTGATACCAAATAAAACATTTCTAAAGACTGATACCAAGATGAAAAGAGTTCTTGAAACTGAACATGTCTGAAACACTTTGGGCTTTTAAAATGTGTCTGTGCTAAACATGTTGAAAACAAACTGATACCAACTTGAAAATTATTTGTTAGGTAATTTTAACACTGAGTATCAGAGCATAAGAACACATTTTTACTTGATGACTTTGGGAGGATTATAGCATAAACATTCAAAGCTTTAATCATCATTGCCCATAACTATACTTATCAGATTCTGACCAACATTAGATTTTTATCAGATTCAGAGGTCAGAAAATCCAGGTTCTGATCCTTCAGACTCTGAAGTTTTTCAGGCTTTACTTTAGTCAAACTCTCAGAGGATGAGTGTTTGATAAGTCTTAGCTTATGATAAACTTAGAATCAAGGAATACATTCAGATTCAAGCACATTTTCAAGAGATAAAATGCATGTTCAGATTCTTTTTAATAAAATTGAATCTATCTTCTGTTAGGGGTTTTGTGAATATGTCAGCCCATTGATGATCAGTATCAATGAACTGAATATCTAACACACCCTTCTGAACATAGTCTCTTATAAAATGATGTTTTATTTCTATGTGCTTGGCTCTAGAATGCAGAATTGGATTTTTAGACAGACAAATAGCAGCAGTATTATCACAATAAATTGGAATATTATCTGCATGAATCTGATAATCCTCTAATTGATGTTTCATCCAGAGCAGTTGTGTGCTACAACTTGCAGCTGAGATGTATTCTGCTTCTGCTGTTGACAAAGCAATGGTTGCTTGTCTCTTGCTGGCCCAGGATATCAGATTCTCACCAAGAAACTGACAGTTTCCACTGGTGGATTTTCTTTCAATCCTGTCCCCAGCATAGTCAGCATCACAGAATCCAACTAGCTTATAATTTAGAGATTTCTTATAGAGAAGTCCCAAATTAGTTGTTCCTTTCAGATACCTGAAGATTCTCTTGACAGCAGTCATGTGAGATTCTCTAGGATCTGATTGGAATCTAGCACACAGACATACACTAAATAAAATATCTGGCCTAGAAGCAGTTAAGTATAGGAGAGAACCTATCATACCTCTGTACAGCTTCTGATCTACTTTAGTGCCATTGTCCTCTTTGCTTAATGTGCAGGTAGGATGCATTGGTGTTGTCATCAGCTTGCAATCATCTAACTGGAACTTCTTCAGAAGCTCCTTAGTGTATTTGGACTGATGGACATAAACACCTTCTTTGCATTGGTTGATTTGAATTCCCAAGAAGAATTTCAGCTCACCCATCATGCTCATTTCAAATTCATCCTGCATTAACTTAGAAAATTCCTTGCAAAGGGAGGCATTAGTAGAACCAAATATGATATCATCAACATAGATTTGTACAATTAAGATTTCTTTCTTAACAGTTTTTCTAAAGAGTGTATTGTCAACTTGACCTCTTACAAAACCATTTTGAGTTAAGAAGTTGCTTAGCCTTTCATACCAAGCTCTGGGAGCTTGTTTCAGACCATACAAGGACTTCTTAAGTTTAAAAACATGGTTTGGATATTTTACATCTTCAAAACCAGGAGGTTGTTTGACATATACTTCTTCAGAAATCACACCATTTAAGAAAGCACTCTTAACATCCATTTGATACAAGATGATATCATGATTAATAGCATAGGAAAGAAGTAACCTGATTGCTTCCAGTCTTGCTACTGGAGCAAATGTCTCAGTGTAGTCAATTCCTTCTTGCTGGCTGTACCCTTGAGCTACTAATCTAGCCTTGTTTCTGATCACTTCTCCTTGTTCATTGAGCTTGTTCCTGAACACCCATTTTGTTCCAATGATGTTATTCTGATCAGGTTTTGCCACAAGATCCCATACATCATTCCTTTGGAATTGATTCAGCTCTTCTTGCATTGCTACAATCCAACCATCATCAGCAAGTGCTTCATCAGTAGTTGTGGGCTCAATCATGGATAGCAGGCCAAGCATGGACTCATTCTGATTGAATGCTGATCTTGTCTTCCTTGGACTGTTCTTGTTTCCAATGATCAACTCCTCAGGATGTGAAGACTTGTACTTGAATGAGGTTCTGGGTGGATTAGCTTCTGAAGGGCCATCAGGGATTTGTTCAGAACCATGCTGGTCTTGATTAGCATCAGGAGTAGTGACATTGCTGGAGAGTTTCTCAGAGTCTTCATTGTTTTCAGCTTCTGAACCTTCATCAGAACCTGAACTGGGTTCAGCTTCTGAAGGTTCTTCTGAGATTCTGACATCTGCAAAACTCTCAACCAGCTCTGGTATTTCACTACCAGGCTTCTTATCATCAAACCTAATGTGTATAGCTTCTTCAACAACATGTGTTTCAGAATTATACACTCTGTATGCCTTGGATCTCTCTGAGTATCCTAAAAAGGTACCCTTTTGAGCCTTGGCATCAAATTTCTTTAGGTAGACCTTATTGTTCAGTATGTAACATGTACATCCAAACTGATGAAAATAAGAAATACTTGGTTTTCTTCCTTTAAATAATTCATATGAAGTTTTATTCAGAATTGGTCTGATATAGATCCTGTTCTGAATATAACATGCTGTGTTTACAGCTTCTGCCCAAAAGTACTTGGCAATTTTTGACTCATGGATCATGGTTCTGGCCATCTCTTGTAAAGACCTGTTCTTTCTCTCTACAACTCCATTTTGTTGTGGAGTTCTAGGAGATGAGAACTCATGGGAAATTCCATGATCTTCACAAAAGTTTTCAAAAGGTTCATTTTCAAATTCACCACCATGATCACTTCTGATTTTCAAAATTTTCAAATCAGTTTCTATTTGTACTTGTTTGCAGAATTTGAAAAACACATCATATGTTTCATTTTTGGTTCTGAGGAATTTAACCCAAGTCCACCTACTATAATCATCAACAATAACAAGTCCATACTTCTTCCCATTGATTGAAGCTGTTCCAACAGGACCAAACAAATCAATGTGAAGTAGTTCAAGAGGTTTAGAGGTGGAAACAATGTTCTTTGGTTTAAAAGAAGTTTTAGAAAACTTTCCAATTTGGCATGCACTGCATAGTGCATCTGAGTGATAATCAATTTGGGGCAAGCCTCTGACCAGCTGTAACTTGCTAAGCTTGGAGATGAGTCTCCAGTTAGCATGTCCCAGCCTTTTGTGCCAGACCCATTTCTCATCACTCACAGACAGAAGGCAAACTACCTTCTGCTGAACCAATTCAGAAAAGTTAATTTTATAAACATTGTTTTTCCTGCTGCCTCTGAACACTACAGACTTATCTTTGCTACTGATTACAGTGCAAGTGTTCTTATTAAACAGGACTTCATAATTACTATCACATAATTGACTTATGCTAAGTAAATTATGTCTAAGTCCATCTACCAGCCAAACATTATCAATGTACAGGGAAGAATTACCTATCTTACCAGTACCAATGATCTTTCCTTTCTGACTTCCTCCAAATCCCACAGTTCCTCCCTCTTTCAGAGTCAGGGTTTGGAACATAGACTTGTCCCCTGTCATATGATGCGAGCATCCACTGTCCAGGTACCAGGACCTTCCCTTTTCTTTGGATGACAAGCATATCTGCAATTGAGATAATTTCTGACTTAGGTACCCAGATTTTCATGGGTCCTTTGGGGTTAGTCTTGAAAGGTTTTGGCTTCTTGTGTCTGAAGTTATGGTATTCAGACTTGTTCTGATACTTTGGATATGAGTCCTTGTATTTAGAATAAGTCTGAGTTTCAGAACCTGAATGCTTCAGAACCTGAGTTCTCAAGGGTTTGGACTCAGACTTCTTCAGAACCTGAGACTTGGAGGTCTTTGGTTCTGATTTGTTCAGAGTCTGACCTTTTGGGTGCTTTGGTTCTGATCTCTTCAGAATTCTAACCTTGCTTACTTCAGGCACAAGGCAAGCTTCAGTTTTGCCTTTCTTAGAACAGTTTGAAGCAGAAAACTGATTGGTTTGCTTTGGCTTGCTTTGCCTAACATTCTGAGATTGAAAATGTTTTGTATTGACTGGTTTAACAAAGTTTGAAGTTTTAATAGACCCAGTCTTAGAAAAATTTGAATTAGATTTATTCAGATTCTGAGACTTGCTAGTTTCAGGTTCTGAACATTTCAGATTCTGAACAGGTTTAGGTTCAGAGTCTGATTTCCTCTTACTCTTAGACTTAGGACCTTTTGGCTTAGATTTAGGCAAGGTTTTAACAGTTGCCTTCATCTTACCCTTAGGCTCAGAAGCTTCAGAGTCTGAGTTGTTCAGAACTTCTGACTTAGTCTCAGATTCTGATACTTTCAGTTTCTCAGAATTATCAGAAGCAGGCACAAAACAAATACTATTGCCTTTTAAAATATTTTCAGAACATGAAGGTGAGTTTAAATCATTTGAAGGTTTGAATAAATCATAGCCAATGCCTTCACCTTTGTTTCTGATCATATTATACATCATGGAGGCAATTTTAGTTCTGTTGAATCCAGTTAACATGAAATCCTGAAGAGCTATTTCCTGTTCATTAGGAACCTCTTCAGATTTCTTATGAGCCTCCTTCTTAAGTTCTTCAACTACTTCATCATATTCAAATAATTGACTCTGTAGTTGAAGATTTTCTTTAGACAGCAAGTTAGTTTGATTTTTCAAAGTTTTAATTTCTTTTAACTTGCTTTTAAGATGGCTCATAAGGTCATTAACTGTTTCAATTAAATCAGATCTAGAGAGTTCAGAATATACCTCATCTTCTTCATCAGAATCTGAACATGATTCTGCATCAGAAGATGCAATTGCCATCAGGGCCAGGTTTGCTTCTTCCTCATCAGATTCTGACTCATTATCCAGATCATCCCATGTAGCCATGAGACTCTTCTTGAGCTTATTTCTGAAGTTGCTGGATTTTGAGCTGGACTTCTTTGCTTTTTCTTTGGATTTTTCCTTCTGAAGATCAGGACAATCAGCAATGAAGTGGCCAGGCTTTTTGCAGTTGTAGCAGCTTTCTTTCTGGATATCCCTTTTTGAGCCAGAACCAGATCCTCTGAAGTTACTGCTTCTGTTAGAGAATTTTTTCTTTCTATTCATCAGATACTGAAGTCTTTTAGAAATCATTGCAAGCTCATCAGCATCTGAATCTTCATCAGAATTTCCCTCAGGAAACTCTTCTTCAGATTCAATTGCTTTCAAAGCTTTAGCAGGTTTTCTTTTAGACTTCAGAGCCAATGTTTTTGGTTCTCTAACAGGCTCATCCTCATTGAGTCCCAGTTCATGCACTTTGAGGGAGCTTATGAGATCCTCAATACTTAAAGTATTCAGATCCTTAGCTTCCTCAATGGCAGTCACTTTAGGTCTCCATTTGGATGGCAGACTTCTAAGGATTTTATTCACATGGTCAGCTGTGGTATAACTCTTCTTCAGAATCTGAAGTCCAGAAACCAGAGTCTGAAATCTTGAGAACATAGTCTCAATATTTTCATCCTCTTTCATTCTGAACAATTCATATTGCTGAACAAGTATGTTTGCCTTAGCTTCTCTAACCTTCTGATTACCTTCATAGTTAGAGCAGAGGGATGTGAATATAGCCTTTGCAGTGGACTTGTCACTCAGCTTCTGATACTCAGTGTGAGGCAGTGAGTCCACAATGATACCTCTGACATGATGATGCTTCCTATAGATCTTTCTTTCAGCATCACTCAGAGATCTTCTGTTGACAGCAACACCTTCTTCATCTACAGGTATTGAGATTCCATCTTCAATAATATCCCACAGAGTGTCATCAATCCCAATAATGTGACTATACATTTTGCTCTTCCACCAAGAGAATTTTTCTGGGTCACCAGTAAACATAGGAGGTTTATTGTGTGACCTAGACTTCTTTTCTTCAGTACTATAGTCATATTGCACATTTCTTTGATTTCTGGGAGAGGGTGGATTTCTGGGAGAGAGTGGAGGTGAATCACTAGTTGAGGCCATGTTTTTCTCAGGATCCTACTGACACACTGTTAAGTGTTAATATCAGAACCGGGGCTCTGATACCAACTGAAGGTGAGAAAAACAAACACACAAGAAGGGGGGGTTGAATTGTGTGACTCTAAAACTTGTTATCTTTTCTTTTTCAAAACTAAAGTCAAGTTCAGAAGCTGATATGAATCAGTTCTAAACTGCTATCAGAAGTTGAATGCAGCGGATTAAACAAGTTAAGGAGTAAGGGAAAAGAGAAGACACAGCAAATTATACAGGTTCCTTCTCAATGTGAGAAGTAGTCCTGTCCCCTTGTGTCCAACAAGAGAGTTTCACTATAATCAAGTTCTGATTACAAGTGCTCAATCACTAAGAAAGAGACTTCCAGCTGCTCAATCACAAAGAAAGAGACTTCTATGCTCAACCACCAAGGAAGAGGCTTCCAATGCTCAAGTCACTAAGACAAGAGACTTCTCAATGCTCAAGTCACAAAGACAAGAGGCTTCTGACTCAGACCACAAAGGAATGAGGTTACAATTGCTTAGTATTCAGACTAAGACTTTAGGGACCAAACTGGTTTACAAGTAAAGGAGTTTGGGATGAACACTTGATCAAATATCAGAGGTGTTCTCTAAATACAACACAGGTTAAGACTCTTAACCTTAAGAAATTCCTAAGTTACAAAGACTGAAGAATTTCTAAGAGATTTGAACTTTGACAGTTTTTACACAGAAAACAGGGCAGAGTTTCAGCAATGCGTTTCAAAGAGTCTTCAACACTTTCTTCTTCAAATCTCCCTCCTTTTATAGATAAAAATAGAGCTGTTGGAGATTTGCTGGAAATCAGGAATTTAGCCGTTGTAATTGGACTAGGTTGCTGCAAATGTGTGCTGCACTTTATCTGTCAGAACAGGGCAGGTGCCATTTTTGAATTGGCCCACCTTTAATCCTGGAGAATGTTTGGGTCAGGGGAACAACTGTTCCATTGAGTTGTTCTGACACTTCCAGGCATTAAATGCGCACAGTACTGGTTGTTTTTCCATGCCATATCAGCTTCAGAAGCTTCTCAGTGAATAGTGATCAGAAGCTCTCTTTGTACGGATCAGAAGCTGGCTTAGTTGTACGGATCAGAAGCTGGCTTCAGGAGTTGACTTGCGTTGACTTCTTCAGAGGCACCAAGACTTCAGAAGCTGCACTTCTTCAGGACCTCTTCAGAAGCTCTTTACTTCAGGAGCACTTCTTCAGGACCAGTTTCTTCCTTGCAACCTTCCTTCTTGGCTTTCCTTCTTGCTCTTTAGCTTGTTCTTCATAACCATTATCAATCAATACATATTAAGCATGTGGTTCTGAAACACTTGAACAAAGCATTAGCAAAATAACCAATTTTCTCTTTAATACTTTGTTATCATCAAAACCATAGAGAGAGATATGTTTACACATAAATGTTTCAACAATCTCCCCTTTATTTTATGAGAGACTTGTTAAACACATTTTGTTCCAACATGGTGTTAGCCTGATATGATAGGAATTTTCACCGGTAAGAAGGGAGATGTAATTCGGGGTTACTCCACCCGGATGCACTCCGTAAAATGAACTCAGATAATCATTGTTTGTTCAACGCTAACCTCTAACCTAAAAATATGATAAGATGAATACATTTATTTGTATAAGTATTGAGGAACAGGACAATTAGTTCCTAGTATTAAGAAGTGATCATAGATAAGTCAAGTTAGCATATGATGAGTTATAATTAAGATATGCAGCGATCCTAGTTCTTATCCCCTGATCGCGAAATAAGTAAAGATGAGACTTGGCGATCGTAGATATCCCCAAGATTGTCGAGGTAGGCACGGCGACCCTAGGTTCCCTGAGGTTGCCAAACAGTAGGTAGGGTAGGAGCTCACTGAGACATTATGTCTCATCCCTTTCCTTCTGGTGCAGGTTCTTCGCAGGTAGCACGACATAAAGGTAAAGAGAAGGCTATGGATTGATCGTGCTGCTTATGTTTCCTTGATGTTGTATCATGATGTATATGTATTATAAAGAATGTTATGCAATGGATCTTGAGTTGTAACATAAACTTATGTATTGTGTATTCAATAAACAACTTTTCTGTATTGTATTTAATGTATCCAGTACGAAATTTTAATACTCGTAAGAGATCCTAGGCAATCTCTACATGGGTGTTACAATTTGGTATCAGAGTAGGTCGATTCAGACCGTGCCTTGGGTCATTAAAGTACAATCCAAGTTTGTGGACCTCTTGGATCCAGGACATTATTCTAGATGTTATGTTCAGTAAAAACTAATCACTTTGGCTTGTATATGACAGCTAGGATAAAATGTCTGGGAGAAGAAGAGGTAGACCCCGTACCAATCAAGCCAGTGACGAAAGTGGAGGACCCAGCATGAACTCTTGGGAACAAATGATTCAACAACAACAGGCCTGGCAGCAGCAGTATCAGGAGCAACAAGCTCATAATGCGTTACAGTATCAGCAAATGATGCTGATGATGCAACAACAATCTCAGCAGCAGGCCCAGGCTCAACAACAATGGATGGAAATGATGCAGCAAGGTCAAGGTTTCCATCCACAGCCACCACCCCCTCCTGTAATTGGTAACCCAGTGTTCAGGGAATATAACAGACATCACCCTCCGGAGTTTAATGGAGAAGGTGAACCTCAAGAAGCTAGAAAATGGATTAAGCAAATGGAAAAGATCTTTAGAATGGCTGACTGTTCAGAGGAAGATAAAGTGGTTTATGCCACAAACCAACTCAGAGGCGCAGCAGAAGATTGGTGGGAATCTGCTCAGCGCAGGATGGAAGCCAATGGTGTAGAAGTGAACTGGGTAAACTTCAAAGAAGTGATGTTAGAAAAATATTTACCTTTGTCTTACAAGGTAAAGAAGGAGCAAGAGTTCTTGGAGTTGAAGCAAGGTAGCATGTCGGTTGTTGAGTTCACAAAGAAGTTTGAAGAGTTTTCCTACTATTCTACACACAACGAGTATGCTGAGAATGAAGTGTGGAAGATGAATCAGTACAAGAGAGGTTTAAGAGGCGAGATAGATACCGCAGTTAGTCTTCAGAGAACTGCAAGTTACGATGAGCTGGTACATGATAGTTTGGTGATTGAAGCCGGACTTGCCAAGACCTCGAAGGAAAGATCAGCAGCTTTTGAAAGAAAGAAGAGTAGAATGTCAGATAAGTATCATGATAAGCTTAAGCCAAAAGGATCTCCACAAAGAGGGAAGCAATCTGGTTCGGTTCCAACTTTTCCTGCTTGCAGGAAGTGTGGGAAGACTCACAAAGGAGAGTGTATGATAGGTATGGGTGTCTGCTATGGGTGCAAGCAACCTGGGCACTTCATACATGAATGTCCAAATAGGCGAGGTAAAGGATCAGCTGAAGGAACGACTACTAGCAAGGGCAGAGTGTACTCCCTTGATGGCACAAGGGCTTTGGCCAATAAGGATTTAATTGCCGGTATGTGTTATCTTGGTTCATACCCAGTAAAAGTTCTATTTGATTGCGGCGCTACTTGTTCTTTTATTTCATATAAATGTGTTGAGACACTGCAATTACCTTTGTCTCCGTTGAATCCTCCAATGTTAGTATCTACCGCTACTGAAGGCGGGATCGAAGCAAGCTATGTTTGTGAAAGCTGTCCTATCACTGTGTCTAGTAAGACTTACTATGTTGATTTAGTATGTCTCCCGATGGAGCAACTCGATGTGATTTTAGGCATGGATTGGCTTTCCGCTAACCATGTGTACATAGGATGTTCAGAGAAGAGTATTTATATGCCTACCAGTGATACGACAGAAGGTGTGGCTTTGTCTGAATTGATTAACCGCACCCATCAGTTAATCCAGTTTATTTGTGCTCAAGATAAGGAATTTTATGTCATGCTCACTGTGGCTTCAGAACCAGAGTTAAGTCCCAGTGATATTCCTATTGTGAATGAGTACCTAGATGTTTTCCCTTCAGAAGTAACTAGTTTACCTCCAGAGCGTGAGGTGGAGTTTTCAATTGATTTGATTCCAGGAGCGGAGCCAGTGTCTGTGGCACCGTACAGAATGTCACCAACAGAGTTGAAAGAGTTGAAATCTCAACTCGAAGATTTAATTCAGAAGCATTTTATCAGACCTAGTGTGTCACCTTGGGGTGCTCCAGTTTTGTTAGTCAAGAAGAAAGATGGAAGCATGAGACTGTGTATTGACTACCGTCAACTTAATAAAGTGACTATCAAGAACAAGTATCCTCTTCCAAGGATTGATGATCTCTTAGACCAGCTCAAGGGAGCAACAGTATTTTCCAAGATTGATCTTCGATCGGGTTATCATCAGATTCGAATTAAATCTTCAGATGTGTCTAAGACGGCGTTTCGAACGCGTTACGGACACTATGAATTTCTGGTTATGCCTTTCGGTGTAACTAATGCTCCAGCAGTGTTTATGGATTACATGAACAGGATATTTCAGCCCTATCTCGATCAATTTGTGGTGATTTTCATTGATGACATCTTGATCTATTCCAAGGATCCTCAGGAGCATGCTCAGCATTTGAGAATTGTATTGGATGTCCTTAGAGACAAGCAGCTGTATGCTAAGTTTAGTAAGTGTGAGTTCTGGTTATCCGAGATTAAGTTTTTGGGTCATGTTATTTCTCAAGGAGGAGTAGCTGTTGATCCATCTAAAGTTGAGGCTGTTCTCAATTGGGAAAGACCCAAGAATGTAGGTGAAGTCAGGAGCTTTCTAGGCTTGGCAGGTTATTATCGAAGATTTATTATGAAGTTTTCTCAGATTGCCTTACCCCTGTCACGCCTCACCAGAAAAGATGTACCCTTTGTTTGGGATGAAGAATGTGAAGGAAGTTTCAGAGTTCTGAAAAGGAAGTTGACCAAAGCGCCAGTGTTGGCAATACCAGATCCTGAAAGGAGATACACCGTTTTCTGCGATGCATCTTCCAAGGGACTGGGAAGTGTTCTTATGCAAGGAGAAAATGTGATAGCTTATGCCTCTAGGCAGCTCAAGACTCATGAAGAGAATTACCCCACCCATGATCTTGAGTTAGCAGCAATAGTTTTTGCATTGAAGATATGGAGACATCATTTGTATGGTGCACAGTTCGATTTGTTCAGTGACCATAAGAGTTTGAAATATTTGTTTGACCAACGAGATCTTAATATGAGGCAGAGGCGATGGATGGAATACCTTAAAGACTTTGATTTTGATTTGAAGTACCACCCCGGAAAGGCAAATGTCGTAGCGGATGCTTTGAGTCGAAAGGCTTTGGTTAAAGCTGAGGTGATGATGCACACGTGTGGGTTGTATGAAAAGTTTAGAGACCTTAATCTCCATGTTACCGATTTGGATGGTGGCATCTTGTTAAACAAGTTAGAGATTTCGTGCGACCTACAATCTAGGATTGCACAAGTGCAAAGCATGGATATGGATCTTCAAAGGAAAATTGGCCAACCGGAGTTTTCTTTTGCACATGATGGAACACTGTTGTTTGAAGGAAGAATTTATGTTCCGAATGATGAGGAGTTGAAAAGGTTGATTTTAGAAGAGGCGCATAAGAGCAGTTTCAGCATTCATCCAGGTACCACCAAGATGTATCAAGATTTGAAAAGAGAATATTGGTGGCCTAGCATGAAGAGAGACATTGCGGAATTTGTGTCGCGATGCATTGTATGTCAGCAGGTGAAGATTGAACATCAAAGGCCTGCAGGAATGTTAGTACCTTTGGAAATTCCGTTATGGAAATGGGAAGATATAACCATGGATTTTGTGAGTGGATTACCTCGAACACAGCGAGGACATGATTCCATATGGGTAATAGTGGACCAGTTAACCAAGTCAGCTCATTTCTTGCCGGTTAAGACTACGTACCGAGCCTCTCAGTATGCTGAATTGTTTATTTCTGAGATTGTTAAGCTCCATGGTGTACCTGCTAGTATAGTGTCTGACAGAGATCCGATCTTCACATCTCACTTTTGGAAAGCTTTTCAGAAAGCTTTGGGGACAAGATTAAAGATGAGTACGTCCCATCATCCTCAAACCGACGGACAATCAGAGAGGACTATTCAGACGTTGGAGGATATGTTACGTGCATGCATCTTAGAAGATGGAGGAAGTTGGAACGATCACCTACCATTGATTGAATTTTCTTACAACAACAGTTACCATTCTAGCATTGGAATGACACCTTATGAAGCCCTGTATGGTATGAAATGTAGAACCCCGCTTTGTTGGGCTGAGGTTGGAGATAAGAGCATTTTGGGACCTGAAATTATTAAGGAGACGACTCTAAAGATTAAATCTATTCAGGACAAGATGAGAATAGCTCAAAGTCGCCAGAAAAGTTATGCAGACAAAAGGCGAAGGCCTTTAGAGTTTGAAGTGGGAGATCACGTATTTCTTAAGGTCACACCCAAATTGGGGTTAAGAGGAGCATTCAGAACCAAGAAACTTTGTCCAAGATATGTTGGACCATTTCAGATACTTAGACGTGTTGGTCTGACAGCTTATCAGTTAGCGCTGCCACCGGCTATGTCGGGTTTGCATGATGTATTTCACGTCTCCCAGTTGAGGAAGTTCATCCCTGATCCTTTTCAACCAGTGGAATTGGACAGTATTGATTTGAGATCAGACTTGACTTTTCAACCTGAACCAGACCAGATAATTTATCGCGATGTTAAGTCTTTGCGGAATAAAGAAATTCCTATTGTTAAGATTGTATGGAAAGGTTCTCCCGACGGCGAAGCTACGTCGGAGCTAGAGTCAGAGATGCAAGAGAATTATCCGCATTTATTTTCAGGTAAATTCTAAATTTCGAGGACGAAATTTCTTTAAGGGGGGTAGATTGTAATATCCCGCTTATTAGTATCAGTTATCAGTGTTAGAAGCAATTAATAAGTGTGGCAATTTAGTAATAAGTGGCAATGGCAAAATTGTGAATAATTCAAAAAAGGGGATTATAAGAAAATAGGAAAGGAAGATATTTGCCATTTGTGTTTTCTTCTCCTCCTTCCTCTCCAAAACCAGCCACCCTCTCCCTCATTTCTCTCCCTCTCACGCCACCCCCTCTCACTCCAATCCTTCAAACTTCCATCCCAATCCTTGTGAAGTTGCTATCAAGTAAGTTTTGAGGAGATTAGAACAAATAGAGGAAGAAACAAGGAAGGAGCAAGCTAGGGTTTCCAAGAACAAGCATAAACTGCACCAAATAAGGTTTAGGTGAGCTCATTTCAGATTCTAGAACCCATCTAGAGTGTTTTGATAAGTTTTGCATGTTATAGAAAATTTTAGAATTTACCCTAATTTCCTTGTTTGCTAGATCTTTGCTCATATGTGTTTATAATTGTTAATCTATGGAGGAAAATCATTTTTATCATGTTTAGGAAGCTTGGGTAACATTGAATGGTCAAAAATGGTGAAAAATCACATTTTTATACATGTTTATGTTGTCACGGTCGCTGTAGCGACGGGCTGTCGCTTGTAGCGACCAGGTTCTGTCTATCCGCGCTTGTAGCGACAAGCCTGCGCTTGTAGCGACAAGCCTGCGCTTGAAGCGACCAAAAAAATTTAATGAATATGGAATAATTTAATGAATATTTAATTGTATTTTTCATGGAAATAAGTGCAATGTCGTCAAAATTAATGAGATTATAACTCCATGTCTCTTCAGTTCTAACAAAACATGACCCATTAATTTTGATTGTTAAAACCGAAGAGACATGGAGTTATAATCTCATTAATTTTGATGAGAATGCGCTTATTTCGATGAAAATACTGGTAAATATTCGCTAAATTTGGTTCGCTAAATATGCGCTTATTACTAAAATTGTGTATAAAAATATGCATATCGCTTATTTTAATCAAAGTATAAATGTGTAGTTTTCTATTGTAAAATCATCTCAAAATTATCTCTACATTGAAGTACTAAAAGTTATTTAATAATAATTATAATTTTAGTAAGGATTTTTTCAAACTCTTTAAGTTCTAACAACTGTTTATAAAATTTGTTTACTCTATTTGCTAGGGAGCAAAATATGGGTGAAATTATAAAATTTGTTTACTCTAGAATCATTTTTCTTTCACTATTTCTTTTTGCATTCGACACTGAAGGTGAGCAAATTTTTCATCCTTTTAAAATATGCTTCTCTAATTTATGTATAACATTTTATCTCCTTTTATTAACATTCTTATTTTTTTTTTCATGGCAGCACTCATTGAATGTTATACTTACTCCGATTGTCCCAAATCTATGTGTATATTTCCTACTATTCCGAGGTGTGTTAGGAACTGATGTGACTGTGTTAAAATGTTTTAGACTCAGGAGATCGGGCAGTGAAGAATGAGGTATTGCATTAGAAAAAGATCTAAGAAAGTTCTTGTGTAGCACCCAATGATTGGATTTTTTTTTTATCTTTTCTTATTTTTTAAAATGATTCAAAGTGTTTATACTCTAAGATGATGGTAACGAAATTAAATAAGGCAGTAAGGAATATTATTTAAAAGAACAAATGTCTTTTTTGGTCCTTTAAGTATGACAAAAGTTAGGGGTGTACATGGGTTGGGTCAACCCGGAAAACCCGGTCAAACCCACTCAAATAAATCCAAAAAAGTGGGTTGGGTTGGATGGGTCATTGGGTGGGTATGATTTTAAAAAATGTAAAACCCATAAAAAAATAACGGTTTTCGGGTAAACTCATACCCAATAAACCCACTTACAGAATAATACCCATATTTTAATTTTCGGGTAAACTCATACCCAATAAACGCACTTACGAAAGAGAATACCAAAAGTTTTGGTCATAAATCAAGTCTAATTTTCAAAATTGACACAAGATATCATCTATATTGAAAATTAAAACTTGTTAAAAAAAATATTGAAAATTAAAACATGCTAGAGTTATAAATTAGGATGTTTCACGTTTTGGTTATTTTGATGCTAATGAAATTTTATGTCACTCAACTTTAGTTTGTTGCAAGTATTTTATGATGAAATTTATTATTTGATATTATCATTTATTATTTTAAGACACTAAAATATAGTGAAAACAGGTTACACAATTGTAAAAAAAAATAAAAAATTTGACTAATTTTTTATGAAAAAAAACATAAAATTAATTTGGGTAACCCACTGCCCAATCCAACCCAAACCAGAAATTAGTGGGTTTGGCCAACCCAACCCAATAACGTTACAAGTGGTTATTTTAGCTCACCCAAACCGGAGTACCTTATATGGTTCGGGACTTGGGTTTGGTCAAACCCAACCCAAACCGACCCATGTACACCCCTAGCAAAAGTATCGGGTTAGTCCTTTAGGTTTTTTAAGTTTCATATTAGTCTTTTAAGTTAAAAAAACATTTGCATCATCATCCTTTTTTGTCCAACTCCGTCAAAAGATGCATATGTGGTTGTTTTTTGCTGACGTGGCCTATCCAAATAAGCTAGTTTCTTTTTTTTTTATTACTTTTTACTAAAATAAAAAAAATAAAATTGTTACCCAAAACACAAATCCAGTAGTTCATCTCTCAATCTTCATCTTCTCTCTCAAGCTCCATTGTATTCTTCATCTTATCTTAAGCTTCAAACTCAAAAAAATAATGATTCAAATACACAACACATTTGATTCTCTTCCTCCATTTCACTTTCAAAAACCCTTTTCTCTACAATTCACGATTGCAACACCAACCAACAACGCCAGTGACATAGAAGCCGGTTTCAAATACAAAACCCATCTAATTCTCTTCCTCCATTTTGACAGAAGGTGGAGATGATATGATAAGGTGGATATGAACTTAATAGGATCAAAAAGGTGGAGATGAGCTTCATAGGAGAAGTATGATTGATAGGTAGAAACATAGGAAAACCGTTAGAATTCAGAATTCATATTGAATTGTTTTGAAAAAGATTCAGTAATGAGTACATGAATGATCATATTTATAGACCTTAATTACCCAAATCCTTTCTTACACAAATCATCCTAAAACCAACACAAAGCAACCAAGCCAGCAAAACAGCCTCTAAACCTCACACAAAGAGTGAGAAACAAAGGCAAATTATCATTGATTAAGGGCTGTTCATCAAACTTGTCTAGCTTTGCAAAATCATAAACATCCAAAACCTCTTCCATTCCTTGCAACAAAAGCCTTGGGCCAGGAGCAGGTAAGTCACTCTAACCTGTTTATATTGCATTTACATACCACTTGCATTTGCTTTTGATTCAATTTTGTTTCAATCCCAGCTTTGCATTTTAAGTTTCACTCATTTTTGAGTTAAAACCCCTTTTGAACCAAAAGGAATCCCAAAGTTTGCAAAACATTTAAACTAAGTTGTTGCATTCATTTCATTACTATTTTCAAAAGCTTTTCACTCCCCTAAAAGGTTCTGAGATTGTTCAGAAGTTGTTTCTGAACAATAGTTCAGAAACAGCTTCTGAACTCAAAATTTCGCTTTGTTCGCAGTGCGAAGTCATGGTCGCAGTGCGACCATGACAGAACTCAGAATCTGAGTTAAGGCTCCCAAACAGCCAATTTTTGAGGTTCTAGCCCTAGAACTCAGAACCTAAGAGGATGTAAACTCATTTTATCCAAACATTATCAAGGATTTAGCATAATTTTGAAGGATTCGCAAGTTCGAGCCACTTTTTGTGGATAACTTGCAAAACAAGTTATGTCCACAAACTTTTAAAACAAATTTGAGCAATAAGCTATGTTCATCATTTTCAAAACCAAACTTGAACAAAAACATTGTTCATGATTTTCAAACCAAACGTGAACTTAAGCCGAATTTGTTTGCTTTTCAAAACCGTTTGCAAAATGAGCCGAACTTGTGCGTTTTTTCACAAAATTGTTAAAACCTCTTCATTTTGAGTTCCAAACCAAGTGTTTTGATAAACTTTGGGATTTCTAAGAAATTCAACCCAAAAACTTGAATGAAAAAGGGATGGTTTGACGTATGTCTCTCCATTGCCCCGATTGAACGAATGCGTGACGTATGTCTCGTCGTTCGGACAATCGTCATTCCATTTTCAACGTATCCGACCACACCAAACAATTTCTTGGCCCTTTGTGGTCAATCCAAACCTTTTCGACTCGTTTGAGTCATTTCGATCGATGTTCAACTCGATTGAGTCCATTGTACCCGTTCTTGATCCCGTTGGATCAATCGAACCTTTTCTCGACTCGTATGAGTTACTCTGGTCAATGATCGACTCCTTTGAGTCCATTGCACCGCTTTTGGTCCCATAGCGACCAATTCGAACCCTTTTACCCAACAGAAATGTTTTACCTATTCTAAGCGCGATTCGTAAACAAATGCTTAAGCCTCCCATGCACGAGCATACAAGCTATACGCTTAAGTCTCCCATCCGCGAGCATACAAGCTACGTTTAATCGAAAGAATACGGTCAAAACATCGTTCATTAAAAATAACCAACATATGTACGTTTTTCTACCAAAGAACTACGTACGCTTTGAATTCTCCGACTACCGGGAGATACGTAGGAGCAAGATCGTCATCTTGTCAAGCACAATAATAAAAAACAAACTTTTTCCCCTTTTATCATATTTTCTTTTTCCCTTTGATATAGACAAGCATGCACGCAAAACATTTAAAAACATTTTAAGCTTTAGCCAAATAGGAGGTTCCCGTTGAGTACAACGGACGTGAGGGGTGCTAATACCTTCCCCTTGCGTAATCGACTCCCGAACCCGACAATGGTTGCGATGACCAGTCCTTTTCCTCATCGTCAAGGGTTTTATTATCGTTTCCCTTCAAATAAAAACTTAAGGGTTTATCAACGTTCCCTTTAAACAAAAACTTTGGTGGCGACTTCACAACAGCCTTCCGAGCGTTCCTACACGTCTCGGGGGATTGTGTAACACCCGGGTCCCTCACACTGGGCCCGCGATGTCACTCACGACCTTCTCCACCCCCCAAGTGGAGTTTTTGCCTTCCGTGGGAATCGAACTCCGTACCTGAGGCTTAAGTACAAGTTCCTTGCATTCCCACTATAAAACGTGCAAGCACGCCAATGCCTTTAATCTTTAATTCTTTAATTCTTTAACTTTAACGTATGAACATATAATCTGTTACTATGAACATATAACATTCCTGTAACTATAATCTATAATTTATGATTCTTGGCTTATCGTTCTCATAAGCCACCTATAATCGTTGGGAAACTAACACTATAAACCTTATCTGCGACTATGATTGAAGAAACATTCCTATAACTCTTGTATTCTAATCCGAATACATCTATAACCTTATTCACCTAATATAGCTTCCTGACTTATCAAGGTCGTATGCTTTTCCTTAAGAGTTAATAACTCACGTGCAAGGGATCTATCCATTAATTCTTACACTCATACTATAATTCTTGTTTTCCTATCAAGGATTCGACATATCGTTATCATATGCCGCTATTAGAGCTTACCTATTCCTATAACCTTATACTCCTAATGCATCGCTAAACCCTTGTTCATTTATTCCGTATACGTTATATGTCCTCGGATATGCCACAATGGTGTTTTTCTTATAAAATAAGATTCTCTTTGAAAACAGTTACTAAAAAGCCTCGCCGAACACGTACACATCACTCAGAACGAACCAGAACAGACATGTGCTGTCTGTCTGATTTCGCTCAGCTAAAGGTTGGCGAGATCAGTGATTTCGCCGAGCGAAAGCTTGGCGAAAGCTAGGCGAAACAGGGCAGGGAAAATTGCTGAAAATCGCCGTTTTCTCTCCCCGAGTTCGCCTGGCGAAAATGACAGTTCAAAACCTGATAAAAGTGTGATTTTTCCACCATTTTTGACATATTAAGGCATACCCAAGCACTATAACATCATAAGAAGTGATTTACAACTATAAATTGAATGATTAAAACAAGATTGAACAGGGATTTAGCAAGCAAGAAGGATTAGGGTATGAAAATGCAACTTTGCTCAATATACACAATATTCTCTAAAATCTCTCAAAGTGGGTTCTATAAACCCCTAGGGAGCTCACCTTAGTCTTGATTGGTGCTGGTTAAACCTTTAGCTTCAAATCCTAGCTTGATTCTCCTCAAACCCTAGCTTCCAATCCTTTTTCCTTTTCTTGCTTTCTTGCTCCTTTTCTTCCAAATTGGCCCCGAGAGTCACAAACTTGCTCACTTGCATGAGGATTGAGTGTTTAAAAAAGAAGTTGATGATTAGAGAGGGATGGAGGAGGATGGCGTGAGGTATAGAGAGAGAAGGAGAGGAAACTTGTGATTTTTAGAGAGAGAAAGAGGATGAGAAATGAGGGAAAATATGGGTTATTACCCTTTTATAAAAATCTCCGCACGACAATTACCAAATTGCCCTTCGCTTAATATCTCTGATGCATCATCTCAATACTGGTAAATATCCAAGTATTTAGCGGGATATTACACTCTACCCCCCTTAAAGAAATTTCGTCCTCGAAATTTAGAAAATCCTTCGAAGATCCTGAAAAGATAAATCCTTTCTACCTCTTCCTCTACTATTAGAGTTCCCAATTCTTTATGCTTATTGGAATTCCATGGCAACTCTAATGTCTGACATGTAGATTAGTCACGCGTCTCAATTAACCATATTGGTTAAAACTTGTTCTTTAGCCATGATTCCCATTTCTGTAGATCAAAAACATGTGATAATCTCTTTCCAACCGAAAGGTCTGATGCATGTTACATAACTATCACTTGTTAGGACGTATGGTTATCTGAACCAACATATCCACATTATCTAACTATGTCCTCTAATCGACATATTCCTTGTAAATCCAAAGCAAAATTATTAAATCTTGGATTTCCTTTACTGAACTCTATCAGTTCTTCTTTAATTGACCATCCCATATTAATCTGTTTTTCCTCAATTGTATTCCTGTCTATAACTTTCGTCTCGTAAGACAACCTGTTACTGTTACATTTGTTTCATCCTTTATATAGGTTAGTCTTGCACCACAAGCATCTGCTATAGAGTATCTTTAAACGAAGTGAAGTCTATTACAACTACCTTCACGTTTCAAATATAAGGTGGTGGCTGAACTTATGGTTTACATTCCTTTCTTTCTGTTGTCCTGGTGTAGCTATTATCACAACCATAAGCATTGCTCACATCCCCACTGCGGGAATCCTTTAAGCTCGAGAAATCTCACAAGTCGGTTATGCTCCGATTGATAATCAACAATAACATGTAGCCAAAGGTCTTAGGAACCTTCTTCTTTACCAATACTTTCAAACTTATGAAAATCCAGTATAAGTGACGTGTGGCATAAACCGTCTCACATATCATCAAATAATATAATCCATAGCACATAGCTTCCATACATGATCGAGTACGTGTTCACTACTATCGGTACACCGTACGCCGCATCATCATTGTCCAACTAACGGGACATCATACTTAGTCAAAATACACTTGAGACAAAGCCACACCAACTAAGGTCACTCTTCTTGCTCTTAACTCATGTGTGCACTCTTTGAGTAACTACAATCCCGTATGTAACTATGATTACGTCCCATAGACGTTATAACTTATTTCGTTCAAGAATATTCTCCGTTTGCTAAAAGAAAACTCTATTCTGTTCGCTATTCAAAATAGCACTCTTAAACTCCGAATCATTTAATTCCTGACTTGAATTCACGTAGCCTTTCACTATAAACTATGAGTACTCTTCTGATCGGTGTAACACATTTCCTTCCTTTAACTGTTAACATTAAGTTCAAGAATTTCTGAACTTCTCAACTGAGACTTTCCTGCTAAAACATTACCGACTGCGTACCACGATTACTAACACATGTCTCATGACTATAAATATGTTACACTACTGTCTAAGTAGCATAAACTCTGCCTGATCAGTATACATAATACTAATCATAACCTGTTACATGCCTGTTACATGCGACATGCTAGCATAACGTAGGTACGATGCGGAAAACTGTATGCCACAGCATTCTTCCTCTTTGGTTAAACTTACTATTCAAAATAACTTTAAGTTACCGAGCTAAACAGCTAGATCACCGTATGAAATGTGGCCTCCTTTGCGTGCCATAAATACATCCTTTAATTTCTCAAACCGCTTCGATTCTCTTATCTCATGAGTTTCGAGGTTTGAAACATTCCTCGATTTATCTATTAAAATCTCCTGTTGGAACTGATGATAAGTTCAAGTCATCACTACTTACAATCATTCTGTAACTTGAGAATTAATCTCTGAATACCTTTCCTGTAATTCATCTGGCAAGGACTTCACAAACATCCTTTTCTCTAAACTTCAGCTTTGATTTGTCTGTTAACTCATTATTGAATTACTTCTTCGCTGCGCGACTCTGATTTAAACAATTAACCTTGGAATAAAAGTAGTACACCACTATTATCATACAAAATCTCCTTGGCCAATCCTTTGACTTTGTATTTCCTTTTTGGACATAAACAATGTTCTTACTTTCACGAAAGTACGCCGAAATCTATAAACAGTCTTTAACAATAAATACGAGCCCAACGATGCTCCTGTTAAAACAACTTAAGTTCATACATTTTTCACTTGTGGTAACTTCCAGGACCATTCTATGATTTCCGGAAATTCTAGTCTTTCATATACTTAATCGATCAATGAATCGAGTCTCATCCTATAATTATCCGTAAGGATTTCACATCCACAACCTTTTCCCAAGACACTTAGGTCCACAAACTCTAACATAACTCTTGGTTACTCCTCGGGTTTCTCCGAAAATAATCCGTCTCGGTAAGACTCACCTTTTACCGGCTCTCCTGTAAGCCCAAACACATGTTACGCCTCTTCGAGTACCCGATTAATAAATCTGTAAGCTTCAACTCTTATTATTTCCCATTGGATCCTTCCTGTAACTTGTTACTCTATTCACCATTCCAATCTAATCTTGTTATCTGTATAATATTCCATATGTCTACTCGACCGTTGCCCTCTTTACGGGTTCGAACAATCCAAGGTATATATATATATCCACCATCTTTAACATCTACCCACATAAGGTGATCTTTGTCGGCTTACCCAAATACTCATGTAAGGAGCCCATCAAAGGATAACATAGAACCCCTTAACATTAACCATAACTTTAACTGTAACTTGTACGTTAATGACGATCTTCCTGCTGATAAAGCCTCTCAGTAGTTCTTGGCTAATTCCTGCTTAATCCTCGAAACCAGCCTGCTATAATCCGACAACAAACGATTCAATCTTTAATCCATACCCTTACCGGGGGTTTCCTTTACTTAACACTGCGCTCGCATTCTTCATACCAAGCATCTTGGTGTCCCATAATAAAGGAAGGTAACCTGTTCCATCTGTTCACTATTTCGTTTAACCCATAATTAAGTATCTTAACTGTCGGATATTAAAATCTTATCCGTTTTAAGTGTGCAAGTCCTTCCACCTACACACTAAATCCTCACTGGAAGTCCAGAGTTTTTTCAATAATTAACTGTTCATTCCTTATTCCAAGTCGCTGGGTTTGGTATCACAATCCTTTGCATCTGCAGCCGGAATTAAAACTCTAATTAACCCTTAACTTTAACTTTCCAATTACGGTTCCCGTTAGGATTCCAAATCATTCTTCAGAGTATACTATAATCCTTTACTCTACACATCTCCTCGGAGAAGGCATCGCTCAAAGATGCGTCCAACTAATCAAGGTACTTGACCTTACTCTTAAATACCTCTTATAATCCTGAAACTTTGCCATTAACTGGCTCAGTTACTTCACTGTTAGAAACCATCCTTTGGCATTAAATGCCTTGCCAATTACCGTCTTAAAATCTGACATCTTAACCTTCACCCTTTGAACACTTCTTTCCTCCTTGGTCACATTCAGCTCTCAGATATTTGTCCTAACTGTCATATACTAGACTGAGTTGATCAGGCTCAACTAGATATGACATTTAGAACAACATCCGGAACCCAATGATTCCACTACTTTTATTGAATCTTAAATGACCCATGGCACGGTCTGAATCGACCTGCTCTGATACCAATTGTAACACCCATACTAACTTTAACTAGTATATTAGCATGTGCGTTAAACTGATACTGGATACATTTAAAAATTTCAATAATAATATTACATCACAACAGAATAAATACATGTTTACTCGTTTGTACAATAATCCAATACTGTTACAATGCTTTTACAAATGTCCATAAAGCTTCTGAGCTGGTACACAACGAGTAAATGCACTCCATCCAGTATCTCTGTGAAGATCTTCATCACGAACCTTTGACTTACCTGTAAACCTGCACCAGAAGGAATGGGATGAGACATAATGTCTCAGTGAGCTCTAGCCCAACCAACTGTTGGCAACCACAGGGAACCTAGGGTCGCCATGCCTACCTTGGCAATCTTGGGGATATCCTGTGATCGCCAAGTCTTTACTTTAACCACAAGGATGAATCTCTGCCTATGACTATAAATTATCCTGTTACTATAACTTAAACTGCCTATAACTTTTGCTGTAACTGTCTATATCCATAGCTGTAATTTGCCTATGACTTTAACTTAGTGATCGAGGGGAAAACCTAGGATCACTTTCTGATAACTGTCTATAACTATAACTATGAGTTTCCTGTGACTATAACTGTAACTGTAACTTTGACTATAACTATAAAACATAAAACATATACACAGTTCGATAGCAATTTTATGTTAGCTGTTAGCGTTGAACAAACAATTATCTGAGTTCAATTTTACGGAGGGCACCCCGGGTGGAGCAACCCCGAGATACGTCTCCCTATAAATCGGTGAAATTCCTATCATATCAGGCTAACACCGGACTCCCTATAAAACGTGTGGACAACCCTCTCGGAGAAGTCCCATCCGGCGAATCCCGGAGTCTGATGAACACGCCACTATAAAACGTGCAAGCACGCCAATGCCTTTAATCTTTAATTCTTTAATTCTTTAACTTTAACGTATGAACATATAATCTGTTACTATGAACATATAACATTCCTGTAACTATAATCTATAATTTATGATTCTTGGCTTATCGTTCTCATAAGCCACCTATAATCGTTGGGAAACCAACACTATAAACCTTATCTGCGACTATGATTGAAGAAACATTCCTATAACTCTTGTATTCTAATCCGAATACTTCTATAACCTCATTCACCTAATATAGGTTCCTGACTTATCAAGGTCGTATGCTTTTCCTTAAGAGTTAATAACTCACGTGC
Source organism: Medicago ruthenica (assembly GCA_018208015.1). Lineage (NCBI taxonomy): Eukaryota > Viridiplantae > Streptophyta > Magnoliopsida > Fabales > Fabaceae > Medicago > Medicago ruthenica. The sequence goes on along the minus strand of CM031375.1, from coordinate 38,800,434 downwards.
AAGGGATCTATCCATTAATTCTTACACTCATACTATAATTCTTGTTTTCCTATCAAGGATTCGACATATCGTTATCATATGCCGCTATTAGAGCTTACCTATTCCTATAACCTTATACTCCTAATGCATCGCTAAACCCTTGTTCATTTATTCCTTATACGTTATATGTCCTCGGATATGCCACAATGGTGTTTTTCTTATAAAATAAGATTCTCTTTGAAAACAGTTACTAAAAAGCCTCGCCGAACACGTACACAGCACTCAGAACGAACCAGAACAGACATGTGCTGTCTGTCTGATTTCGCTCAGCTAAAGGTTGGCGAGATCAGTGATTTCGCCGAGCGAAAGCTTGGCGAAAGCTAGGCGAAACAGGGCAGGGAAAATTGCTGAAAATCGCCGTTTTCTCGCCCCGAGTTCGCCTGGCGAAAATGACAGTTCAAAACCTGATAAAAGTGTGATTTTTCCACCATTTTTGACATATTAAGGCATACCCAAGCACTATAACATCATAAGAAGTGATTTACAACTATAAATTGAATGATTAAAACAAGATTGAACATGGATTTAGCAAGCAAGAAGGATTAGGGTATGAAAATGCAACTTTGCTCAATATACACAATATTCTCTAAAATCTCTCAAAGTGGGTTCTATAAACCCCTAGGGAGCTCACCTTAGTCTTGATTGGTGCTGGTTAAACCTTTAGCTTCAAATCCTAGCTTGATTCTCCTCAAACCCTAACTTCCAATCCTTTTTCCTTTTCTTGCTTTCTTGCTCCTTTTCTTCCAAATTGGCCCCGAGAGTCACAAACTTGCTCACTTGCATGAGGATTGAGTGTTTAAAAAAGAAGTTGATGATTAGAGAGGGATGGAGGAGGATGGCGTGAGGTATAGAGAGAGAAGGAGAGGAAACTTGTGATTTTTAGAGAGAGAAAGAGGATGAGAAATGAGGGAAAATATGGGTTATTACCCTTTTATAAAAATCTCCGCACGACAATTGCCAAATTGCCCTTCGCTTAATATCTCTGATGCATCATCTCAATACTGGTAAATATCCAAGTATTTAGCGGGATATTACAGTGAACCACAAGAAGCCAGGAAGTGGATTAAACAAATGGAGAAGATTTTTAGAATGGCTGATTGTTCAGAAGAAGATAAAGTTTTCTATGCCACGAACCAACTCAGAGGCGCAGCAGAAGACTGGTGGGAATCTGCTCAGCGCAGGATGGAAGCCAATGGTGTAGAAGTGAATTGGGAGAACTTTAAAGGAGTGATGCTGGAAAAGTATTTACCTTTGTCTTACAAGGTAAAGAAGGAGCAAGAATTCTTAGAGTTGAAGCAAGGAGGAATGTCAGTTTCAGAATTTACTAAGAAGTTTGAGGAGCTGTCCTACTATTCCACACACAACGAGTACGCTGAGAATGAAGTGTAGAAAATGAATCAGTACAAAAGAGGTTTAAGAGGCGAGATTGACACTGCTGTGAGTCTCCAAAGAACGACAAGTTATGATGAACTAGTGCATGATAGCTTGGTCGTTGAAGCAGGACTTGCTAAAGCTTCAAAAGAAAGAGCGGCAGCTTATGAGAAGAAGAAGAGTAGAATGTCTGATAAGTACCATGACAAGCTTAAGCCAAAGGGATCTCCGCAAAGAGGAAAGCAATCTAGTCCGACCTCAGTATATTCTGCTTGCAGGAAGTGTGGGAAGTCCCACAAAGGTGAATGTATGATGGGTATGGGTGTCTGCTACGGGTGTAAGCAACCTGGGCACTTCATACATGAATGTCCGAATAGACGTGGTAAAGGACCAGCTGAAGGAACGACTACTAGTAAGGGCAGGGTGTACTCCCTTGATGGTGCAAAGGCTCTAGCCAATGAAGATTTGATTGCCGGTATGTGTTATCTTGGTACATATCCAGTAAAAGTTCGTTTTGATTGCGGCGCTACATGTTCTTTTATTTCATATAAATGTGTGGAGACGCTGCAATTACCTTTGTCTCCGTTGAACCCTCCAATGTTAGTATCTACCGCTACTGAAGGCGGAATTGAGGCAAAGTATGTTTGTGAAAACTGCCCTATCACTGTGTCCAGTAAGACTTATTATGTTGATCTAGTATGTCTCCCGATGGAGCAACTTGACGTGATTTTAGGCATGGATTGGCTCTCTGCTAACCATGTGTATATTGGATGTTCAGAGAAAAGTATTTATATGCCGACCAGTGATACGGCGGAAGGTGTGGCTTTATCTGAATTGATTAACCGCACCCATCAGTTAATCCAATTCATTTGTGCTCAAGATAAGGGATTTTATGTAATGCTCACTGTGGCTTCAGAGTCAAAGTTAAGTCCCAGTGATATTCCTGTTGTGAATGAGTACCTAGATGTTTTTCCTTCAGAAGTAACTAGTTTACCTCCAGAGCGAGAGGTGGAGTTTTCAATTGATTTGATTCCAGGAGCGGAGCCAGTGTCTGTGGCACCATACAGAATGTCACCAACAGAGTTGAAAGAGTTGAAATCTCAACTCGAGGAGTTGATTCAGAAGCATTTTATTAGACCCAGTGTATCACCTTGGGGTGCTCCGGTCTTGTTAGTCAAGAAGAAAGATGGAAGCATGAGGCTGTGTATAGACTACCGCCAACTTAATAAAGTGACTATCAAGAACAAGTATCCTCTTCCAAGGATTGACGATCTTTTAGATCAGCTCAAGGGAGCAACTGTGTTTTCCAAGATTGATCTTCGGTCAGGTTACCATCAAATCCGTATTAAGTCTTCAGATGTGTCTAAGACGGCGTTTCGAACGCGTTACGGGCACTATGAATTCCTGGTTATGCCATTCGGTGTAACTAATGCCCCAGCAGTATTTATGGATTATATGAACAGAATTTTTCAGCCTTACCTTGATCAGTTTGTGGTGATTTTCATAGATGACATCTTGATTTATTCTAAGGATCCTCAGGAACATGCTCAGCACTTGAGAATTGTTTTGGATGTCCTCAGAGATAAACAGTTATATGCTAAATTCAGTAAATGCGACTTTTGGCTATCTGAGATTAAGTTTTTGGGTCACGTTATTTCTCAAGGAGGAGTAGCCGTTGATCCATCCAAAGTTGAAGCTGTATTAAGTTGGGAAAGACCCAAGAATGTAGCGGAGGTCAGGAGCTTTCTAGGCTTGGCAGGTTATTATCGGAGATTTATCATGAAATTTTCTCAGATTGCCTTACCTTTGTCACGCCTTACCAGAAAAGATGTACCCTTTATTTGGGACGAGCAATGTGAAGAGAGCTTCAGAGTTCTGAAAAGAAAGTTGACTAAAGCACCCGTGTTGGCAATACCAGATCCTGAAAGGAGATACACCGTTTTCTGCGATGCATCCTCCAAGGGACTGGGAAGTGTACTTATGCAAGGAGAGAACGTGATAGCTTATGCCTCTAGACAGCTCAAGACTCATGAGGAGAACTACCCCACCCATGATCTTGAGTTAGCAGCAATACTTTTTGCATTGAAGATATGGAGACATCATTTATATGGTGCACAGTTTGATTTATTCAGTGACCATAGAAGTTTGAAGTATTTGTTTGATCAACGAGATTTGAATATGAGGCAAAGGCGATGGATGGAGTATTTGAAGGATTTTGATTTTGATCTGAAATACCATCCAGGAAAAGCAAATGTGGTAGCGGATGCCTTGAGTCGAAAGGCTTTAGTTAAAGCTGAGGTGGTGATACATACATGTGGATTGTATGAAAAGTTCAGAGACCTTAATCTACATGTTACAGAATTAGAAGGTGGCATCTTGCTGAATAAGATAGATATTTTGTGCGACCTACGGTTTAGGATTGCACAAGCTCAATCTGTGGATATGGACCTTCAGAGGAAAGTTGGCCAAACAGGATTTTCATGGGCACCAGATGGTGTGGTATTGTTTGAAGGAAGGGTTTATGTTCCGAATGATATGGAATTGAAAAGGTTAATTTTAGAAGAAGCGCACAAGAGCAGTTTTAGTATTCATCCAGGTACCACCAAGATGTATCAAGATTTAAAAAGAGATTATTGGTGGCCTAGTATGAAAAGAGATGTGGCGGAATTTGTGTCGCGATGCATTGTATGTCAGCAGGTGAAGATTGAACATCAAAGGCCTGCAGGGATGTTAGTACCTTTGGAAATTCTACAATGGAAATGGGAAGATATAACCATGGATTTTGTGAGTGGATTACCTCGAACACAGCGAGGACATGACTCCATTTGGGTGATAGTGGACCGGTTGACCAAGTCAGCTCATTTCTTGCCGGTTAAGACTACTTATCGAGCTTCTCAGTATGCCGAGTTGTTTATTTCAGAGATTGTGAAACTCCATGGTGTGCCAACTAGTATTGTGTCTGATAGAGATCCCATTTTTACATCCCACTTTTGGAAGGCTTTTCAGAAGGCTTTGGGGACAAGATTAAAGATGAGCACGTCCCATCATCCTCAGACAGACGAACAATCCGAAAGAACTATTCAGACGTTAGAGGACATGTTACGGGCATGTATCCTAGAAGATGGAGGAAGTTGGAACGATCACCTACCATTGATTGAATTTTCTTACAATAACAGTTACCATTCTAGCATTGGAATGGCACCATATGAAGCTTTGTATGGTAGGAAATGTAGAACTCCGCTTTGCTGGGCTGAGGTTGGAGATAAGAGTATATTGGGACCTGAGATAATACAGGAGACGACCCTAAAGATTAAATCCATTCAGGATAAAATGAGAATAGCCCAAAGTCGTCAGAAAAGTTATGCTTATAAGTGACGAAGACCCTTAGAGTTCGAAGAAGGAGACCATGTATTCCTTAAAGTTACGCCCAAGTTGGGATTGAGAGGAGCATTCAGAACTAAGAAACTTTGTCCAAGATATGTTGGACCATTTCAGATACTTCGACGTGTTGGTCCGGCAGCTTATCAGTTAGCGCTGCCACCAGCCATGTCAGGACTACATGACGTCTTTCATGTCTCTCAATTAAGGAAATTCATTCCTGATCCTTTTCAACCAGTGGAGCTAGACAGTATTGATTTGAGATCGGATTTGACCTTTCAACCTGAGCCAGAACAGATAACCGATCGTGATGTTAAGTCTTTGCGGAACAAAGAAATTCCTATTGTTAAAGTGGTTTGGAAAGGTTCTCCCGACGGCAAAGCGACGTGGGAGCTGGAGTCAGAAATGCAGGAGCATTATCCACATTTATTTTCAGGTAAACTCTAAATTTCGAGGACGAAATTTCTTTAAGGGGGTAGATTGTAACATCCCGCTTTTAAGTATCAAATATCAGTATTAGACGTGATTAAGAACATGACAATTTGTTAGAATGAGGCAATGGCAATTTTGTAAATAAGGCTAAGGGGGAGTTTAATTTGAAATGGCACAAGATATTTATTTCTCTTCATGTCCATTCCTTCATATTCATTCCAAAATTCTGATTTCTTTCCCTTCTCATCTCATCTCTCACGCCCTCCCTTACTCACCATCCTTCATCCAAACTTCAATCAAAACCCTAGTGAGAAAACACTTGCAAGAAAGCTTGAGTTAGAAGAAAGAACAAGAGAAAGAAAAGAAGAACAAGGAGAATTAAGGAGAGTTAAAGAAAAAGTGGTAGCTTGAAGGCAAGGTTTAGGGAATCAGAAGTAGCAAGCATTAATAGGAGGATTAAGGTGAGCTCCATAGGGTTGTATAACCCATTTGAGTAGTTTTAGTATATTTTACAAGTTGAATCAAGTTAGAGAATTTGTGCCTAATCCCTAGTATACTTATTCCTTGCTTAAACATGTTATTATCTATCCTTATGCCTTGTAAATTCATTCCCATAAGCTGTTTTGGTGTTTGGGAATGTTTGGATTAGTCTAGGAGGCAAAATTATGAGTGCTGCTGAAGCCAAAATCGTGATACGATTTATAGGCATCGGGCCACGATTTTGTACCCTGTTTTTCCTGGAACTTTCGGCAAAAATCGTGCTCCGATCCTTGCATATCGTGCTACGATTTTCACCTTCCTCAGTTTTTTGTTCGTGAGCTAAGGTTTGGATTTAGGGTAGGATGAGGGATAGGCATGGCATTAGGAGATGAATACTATACTCCTAAGTTGTATAGACATATAAAGGGATTAGAAATGGGGATTATCTCTTGTAAGTGAAATCCCTACATTCATTTAAGTATATGTAAGCCAAGATTAATTTAGAATCCAAGCTTAGAACCTTTATAGGTTAAGCACTTAAGAATGATAATTAATTATAAGATGGGCTTGATGTGTCTCTCGTATGCTCCCTAGTTAGTATACGAGGGGTTCCTGTGAAGTTACAACCTTTAATGGCAGCCGGAACGGTGAAGTTACCGCCCGTGAGGGCAGCTGCACATCCAAGTCTATAATGTTATGTGTCTCCTGTCTGCTCGTCAGTTAGTATACAGGGGGTCCCCGTGAAGTTACCGCCTTAAATGGCAGCTGGGACGGTGAAGTTACCGCTCGCGAGAGCAGCCACACAAAAGATAAGAGGAGTCCGGTGTTAGCCTGATATGATAGGAATTTTCACCGGTAAGAAGGGAGATGTACTTCGGGGTTACTCCACCCGGATGCACTCCGTAAAATGAACCTGTTGGTATAAGCCCTAGAGGCCAATAGTTTATGTCAAACTTTTATATGTATCATGACTTTTATTATTGAATAAAATATGGCGTTCTTTATTACACTTGTTATAAGATAAATAAAGTCCCTAGAATACTTAGTTCATGTGATGGAATATTAAGTGTGACTTAATCATGAGATTACATCAACAGAAAGAACACTATTCTTAAATGTATCCGTAGTCAAGCCTTAATATGAATTGGGATAATATTAAAGCATGGAGACTATTATGTATGTAGACTGATGACCACATCTCATGGGTCATGAATATGAGATATTAAGTCTATACATAGGTATAAATATTAGGAGTAATATTTATACTGGATTGACCCATCGTGAGAATACTACATAGTATGTTATGAAATCGTCATAAGTTATTCTCACAATGATAATAGTGTATATCACTCTTAGACCTGAAACCACTATGATCCCTAGATGTGGACTCAAGTGTTTTATTGCCATTCAAACGTTGTCTGTAACAAGATGACTATAACGTTGGTTAATGGGCACTTGACGAATCATGCTGAGGGACATGAGTGTCCTAGATGGGATTTGTCCCTCCTCATAACAGGAGATATATCTTTAGGCCTCTTGATGGAATATGACTGGAAAAATGCATGGCCATGCCGAATTAAGTCAATATGAGATATTGGACTTATTCGTTGTTCAGTATATTTCGGGATCAAGAAATATAAATATTGAGCTAAACAAGGGTGACGTAATCTATGCCTTGTGTTCAATAAAGATATTAGGACAAAGGAGTAATCGTACACATAGATATTATCATGGAAAAGGTTTCGTCAGATCACTTGACATTCTTGTCACTTGGGTAGCAGTGATGTGTTGCTAGATACCGCTCACTGTTTATAATATTAAATATGGGATTTAATATTATTGCCAACGTTACAAGAACCTATAGGGTCACACACAAAAGAACGGTAAAAAGGAGAAATATAAGTAGTACTTATATGATGGGGTACGTTTAGCAATAGGCGCTAATTAGTTAGCGGAAGCTGATGGGCTAATGGGCTTTTGAAGCTCAAGCTGATTTTGTGCAGCAAGGAGTTCTATAAATAGAAGCTCTAGTGCTGAAATCAGCTAATGCTTTTTCGTGTAACCCTAAAGCAAAAACGTGTTCCCACTTCTCTCCCTAACCTCTGATCGCTTGGCTAGCACCGGGAATCAAAGGAAGCCGTTCGTGTGGACGAGTAGAGGCTTTGCTTACTTGCTCAGCTGTGATCAAAGAAACAGTTTCTGCACTAAGAGGTAACAACTCTATCACTGATTCATGTGATATTCGTAATGATCCAAGGAAAGGAAATCAAAAATTTTAAACTTCCGCTGCACTTTATATGTCGATTTCCCTTCAGTGGTATCAGAGCCAATTACGAAACCATGAATCGGATTGTTTTGTTTACTGCTTTATGTTTTAATTGGATTAAACATAATCGAATACAATTAAATAATAAAGACGAATTAAAATTGGCAAGGCATCACGTTTCCGTGCATGGCTTTTCGATTTGTTTGAAGCTTCGGAACCGTATCAGGTGAAGCATCAATATATCGATTATCCATATCGACGGAGATGTGTTGCTCGATCACATACGCACATAATTGAATCGTATCACTTTTCTGTGCATGGCTTTTCGAATTGTTTGAAGCTTCGGAACCGTTTTCTGGTGAAGCATCAATATTTTCGATTATCCATATCGACAGAAATATGATTGATAAATTCTGTGTAACAGAAGTATATGTGATATACTCGTGATGATCGTTCACTAAATCAAGTCAGATGATATTTGTTCATATTGGATGATTGTAAACTGGAGCTTCGGAACCGTATCAGGTGAAGCATTCTAAGTTCGATCACCATATTGGATAAACAATCAGAGTACTTTGATTGGTGTGATCATACTGTTACAGCGGGGTTCATAACGCCGCAAGTGTTGTGCCGTCATGATTAGGGTTACGAAAAAGGCTGAAACCTGGTTCAGAATCGTGACACGATTGTAGAATCGTGACACGATTTTGTGCCCAGCAAATCGTTTGCTTCTGCCTATAAAATCGTGACACGATTCCAGAATCGTGACACGATTTTGCGCCCAGCAAATTGTTTGCTTCTGCCTATAAAATCGTGACACGATGCCAGAATCGTGACACGATTTTTCCAGCACCAGAATTCAAATTGAATCGTTCATATTGAATTAGCTTCCGGGGCGCTGCCCCGGAAGCCCCGCAAGGGGCGCTGCGTAGTGTGATCAATCGCCGAGTTTTAATTCAATTTATTTAATTATGAGGTGCTAATAATAATAAAAGGTGTTTTATTGTTGTTGTGTGAATGATTATGGCCTTAGTCTTATTATTTCTTTTATTTTGGATTTTTGAAATACGGCCTGCGTGTCGTGCCTCTCTCTTGAATTCTATATGTACATTCTCTTCTCATCCAATCCCTCGTATGTAAAACGAGTTTCTTTATATGTAATGTAATTAGAATACAAGGAGGTAATAGGACCATTGACGTTGGATTAGCCCTAGAAGTCCAGCTTGGAGAAGCAAGGTCGTTTCTAGGATTAGTTTAGATTCTTTCATTGGCTTGAGAGAATCATAGCGTTAGGAGGCCATAATCATGTCACTTTTATTTTGTATAATTGTTATGCATGCTTGAATGATTGGAGTGCGAATATATATGATATATAAGCCGTGGTGAGGTGAGATCAAACTAAATAAAATCCTTCAAAGTGATATATTAAGTTTAATGCTTTCCAAAAGAATGACACCCTTCAAGACTAATATCGAATGTGTGGGTTCTGCCTTAGCGAAGCACATGTTCTATGTTTGTAAGTCGCGGTGCGGTAATTTCATTTACCCGATTGTTATTCTATTGGGTTTAACTTAACTAAATTAATTTTAATATGATTAGAATAAATTTAGAAGCAAGAATTGGGAAATATCTATATGATAGATCAGAGTAAGAGTTACTCGCCCAATTGATTTGAAAGTTGTATGAGATACAATTGGAAATGTTCCTACCTAAATAGCTGAGTTTTGGGTGATCAGCCCTAGCTGACTCAAAACAAGGTGAAATAAGGATTTCAACCCGCTAGAAAATCTTCCAACGGGATTTTCCGAATTAAATGTTTGAAGGTCATTTGATTTGAGTAAAATAGTGGGAGCGTATTTAATTGAAGGCCAAATTAAATATGTTATTTTCATGATACTTATTTTGCATATTTTAAATTGTAGATGGCAAATAACACTTCAAACAACATTTTGCGATCAATCCTTGAGAAGGATAAGCTGAATGAAACAAATTTTTTAGACTGGCACCGAAACTTGAGGATTGTCCTCACACATGAGAAAAAGCTGTATGTGCTTGATGAACCTGTTCCTGAAGAGGCACCAGCTGCAAATGCTCCCAGGGCTGAAAGAGATGCTTATAGTAGGCATGTCAATGATGCCGTGGAAGTCGCTTGCATCAAGCTTGCAACCATGACCTCTGAGCTTCAGAAGCAACACGAGAACATGGCTGCGTTCGATATGATCGAACACCTTAAGACTCTTTATGAAGAGCAAGCTAGGCATGAAAGGTATGATGTCTCCAAGGCCCTTTTTGGAACTAAGCTGTCAAAAGGAAGTCCTGTAGGACCTCATGTACTCAAGATGATTGGGTACGTTGAGAACCTCGCGCGATTGGGTTTACCCCTTGAGCAGGAACTTGCTATTGATCTTATCTTGCAATCGTTGCCGGAAAGCTTTAGCCACTTTGTCATGAATTTCCTAATGAATGACATGGACAAAACTCTTCCACAGCTTGCAGCAATGTTAAGAACTGCTGAAAAGAATATGAAGGGAAAGGGTAAGACCATCTTGATGGTTAATAATGGAAAGGTCAAAAAGCATAATAAGAAGCCTAAAAGGTCTAAGGGAAATGGCAAAGGCAAAGCAGTTGCTAAGCCATCAACCAAAGCCTTGAAGCCTACTGGAGGTGTGGCTAAGGAGGGCAAGTGCTTCTACTGCGGTAAGACCGGGCACTGGAAGCGCAACTGCCCAAAATATCTGGAAGATAAAAAGAATGGAACGGTTGCTTCCACTTCTTCAGGTATTTTTGTTATAGAAATTAACATGTCTACTTCTACATCATGGGTATTAGATACTGGATGTGGTTCTCATATTTGTACTGATGTGCAGGGGTTGAGAACGAGTAGAACATTGGCAAAAGGGGAGGTCGATCTACGAGTTGGCAATGGCGCAAAGGTTGCTGCTTTAGCTGTTGGAACTTATGAATTGACTTTACCTAGTGGTCTATTAATACAGTTAGAGAACTGTTATTTTGTACCTGCAATTAGCAGAAATATTATTTCCGTTTCTTGTTTGGACAAGTCCGGTTTTTGTTTTACAATAAAAGACAAGTGTTGTTCTATTTATTTGAATAATATTCACTATGCTAATGCCATTATGAGTAATGGACTTTATATTCTTGATCTTGATATGCCAATCTATAACATAAATACGAAAAGGATGAAACCTAATGAGTTGAATCCAACTTATCTTTGGCATTGTCGTTTAGGCCATATAAACGAAAATCGCATTTCCAAACTCCATAAAGATGGAATTTTGGACTCCTTTGATTTAGAATCATATGAGACATGTCGATCTTGTTTATTGGGAAAGATGACAAAGACCCCATTCACCGGAACAGGTGAAAGGTCTAGTGATCTTTTGGGACTCATACATACTGATGTATGTGGACCACTAAACACACCTGCTAGAGGAGGGTTTTATTACTTCATTACATTCACTGATGACTTTAGTAGATTTGGATATGTGTATCTAATGAAACATAAATCTGAATCATTTACTTTCTTCAAAGAATTTCAAAATGAAGTAGAAAACCAACTTGGCAAGAAAATCAAAATGCTTCGATCTGATCGAGGTGGCGAATATTTGAGCCAAGAGTTTGACGATCATCTAAAAGAGTGTGGGATCTTATCCCAACTCACACCTCCTGGAACACCACAATGGAATGGTGTTTCCGAAAGGAGAAATCGAACCTTGTTAGACATGGTCCGATCTATGATGAGTCATGCTGATCTTCCAAACTCCTTTTGGGGACACGCCTTATTAACTGCAGCTTACACACTTAACCAAGTTCCATCCAAAGCGATTGAAAAGACACCATATGAGATATGGAGTGGTCGAAAACCCAATGTGAAACATTTAAAGATTTGGGGTTGTGAAGTTTATGTGAAACGACTAATGTCCACTAAACTTGAACAAAGATCTGACAAATGTTTCTTTGTGGGATATCCTAAAGAAACTAAAGGATACTACTTTTACAAACCATCTGAGGGCAAAGTGTTTGTCGCTAGAGATGGAGTATTCCTTGAGAAGGAATTTGTTTCCAAAGAAATTACTGGGAAAAAGGTAGATCTTGAAGAAGTTCAAGACCCACAAAGTAGTACGCCAATGGAGGAACAAGAGCAGGATACACAAGCTGTTGTGACAGAAAATCCTACTCCAATAACACAAGAACCACGTAGGTCAAATAGGATACGTCAAGAACCTGAGAGATATGGGTATCTCATATCAGAAGAATGTGACGTATTGCTCATGGATCAAGATGAGCCTATGACTTATCAAGAGGCCATTACTGGTCCTGAATCTGAGAAGTGGCTTGAAGCCATGAAATCTGAAATGGATTCCATGTACACAAATCAAGTTTGGAACTTGGTTGAAGCACCTAAAGGAATTAATCCTATAGGATGCAAGTGGGTTTTCAAAAAGAAAACTGACATGGACGGAAAGGTAAACACCTACAAAGCACGATTGGTTGCTAAAGGCTTCAAACAAATTCATAGTGTAGACTATGATGAAACCTTTTCACCAGTGGCAATGATTAAATCCATTCGGATCTTACTTGCTATCGCTGCATACCATGATTATGAAATCTGGCAGATGGATGTTAAGACTGCTTTCCTTAATGGAAATCTCCTTGAGGATGTGTACATGACACAACCTGAAGGATTTGGCATTCCTAATAACATCCAAAAGGTATGCAAATTGCAGCGATCAATCTATGGATTGAAGCAAGCTTCCAGAAGTTGGAATCTTCGTTTTGATGAAACTGTACAACAGTATGGATTCATTAAAAATGAAGATGAACCTTGTGTTTACAAGAAGGTTAGTGGGAGCATAGTCTCATTTCTGGTATTATATGTGGATGACATATTGCTTATCGGAAATGACATCCCTACACTACAAGAAATTAAATCTTGGTTAGGGAAATGCTTTTCTATGAAAGACTTAGGTGAAGCTTCCTACATATTAGGAATCAGGATCTATAGAGATAGATCACAAAGATTGCTTGGCTTAAGTCGGGGTACATACATAGACAAAGTCCTGAGACGTTTCAATATGTATGAGTCCAAGAAAGGACTCGTACCTATGTCATCAGGTATAAGTTTGTCAAAAGCACAATCCCCTTCAACTGTTGAAGAAAGGGATCGAATGATCAATGTTCCATATGCATCCGCAATTGGATCTATCATGTATGCTATGTTATGTACTCGACCAGATGTCTCGTATGCTTTAAGTGCTACGAGCAGATACCAGTCTAATCCAGGTAACAGTCATTGGGTTGCTGTTAAGAACATCCTTAAGTACTTGAGAAGAACTAAGGATACTTTCTTGATCTATGGAGGTCAAGAAGAGCTCTCTGTAATTGGTTACACAGATGCTAGTTTTCAGACAGATCACGATGATTTCAAATCGCAATCTGGATACGTGTTTTGCTTAAATGGCGGTGCTGTTAGCTGGAAAAGTTCAAAGCAGGAAACAGTCGCTGATTCTACAACCGAGGCCGAGTATATTGCTGCATCTAATGCCGCAAAAGAGGCTGTTTGGATCAAGAAATTCATCTCTGATCTTGGTATAGTTCCAAGCATTGTGGATCCCATTGAATTGTTATGTGATAACAATGGAGCAATCGCACAAGCTAAAGAACCTAGATCTCACCAAAGATCCAAACACATACTTAGGCGCTATCATCTCATTCGAGAAATCATCGATAGAGGAGATGTGAAAATATGCAGAGTACCAACATCAGACAATGTTGCTGATCCACTTACTAAAGCTCTAACTCAGCAGAAGCATGATGGTCATACTAGATCTATGGGTATTAGGTCTATGCCTGATTGGCTCTAGTGCTAGTGGGAGATTGTTGGTATAAGCCCTAGAGGCCAATAGTTTATGTCAAACTTTTATATGTATCATGACTTTTATTATTGAATAAAATATGGCGTTCTTTATTACACTTGTTATAAGATAAATAAAGTCCCTAGAATAGTTAGTTCATGTGATGGAATATTAAGTGTGACTTAATCATGAGATTACATCAACAGAAAGAACACTATTCTTAAATGTATCCGTAGTCAAGCCTTAATATGAATTGGGATAATATTAAAGCATGGAGACTATTATGTATGTAGACTGATGACCACATCTCATGGGTCATGAATATGAGATATTAAGTCTATACATAGGTATAAATATTAGGAGTAATATTTATACTGGATTGACCCATCGTGAGAATACTACATAGTATGTTATGAAATCGTCATAAGTTATTCTCACAATGATAATAGTGTATATCACTCTTAGACCTGAAACCACTATGATCCCTAGATGTGGACTCAAGTGTTTTATTGCCATTCAAACGTTGTCTGTAACAAGATGACTATAACGTTGGTTAATGGGCACTTGACGAATCATGCTGAGGGACATGAGTGTCCTAGATGGGATTTGTCCCTCCTCATAACAGGAGATATATCTTTAGGCCTCTTGATGGAATATGACTGGAAAAATGCATGGCCATGCCGAATTAAGTCAATATGAGATATTGGACTTATTCGTTGTTCAGTATATTTCGGGATCAAGAAATATAAATATTGAGCTAAACAAGGGTGACGTAATCTATGCCTTGTGTTCAATAAAGATATTAGGACAAAGGAGTAATCGTACACATAGATATTATCATGGAAAAGGTTTCGTCAGATCACTTGACATTCTTGTCACTTGGGTAGCAGTGATGTGTTGCTAGATACCGCTCACTGTTTATAATATTAAATATGGGATTTAATATTATTGCCAACGTTACAAGAACCTATAGGGTCACACACAAAAGAACGGTAAAAAGGAGAAATATAAGTAGTACTTATATGATGGGGTACGTTTAGCAATAGGCGCTAATTAGTTAGCGGAAGCTGATGGGCTAATGGGCTTTTGAAGCTCAAGCTGATTTTGTGCAGCAAGGAGTTCTATAAATAGAAGCTCTAGTGCTGAAATCAGCTAATGCTTTTTCGTGTAACCCTAAAGCAAAAACGTGTTCCCACTTCTCTCCCTAACCTCTGATCGCTTGGCTAGCACCGGGAATCAAAGGAAGCCGTTCGTGTGGACGAGTAGAGGCTTTGCTTACTTGCTCAACTGTGATCAAAGAAACAGTTTCTGCACTAAGAGGTAACAACTCTATCACTGATTCATGTGATATTCGTAATGATCCAAGGAAAGGAAATCAAAAATTTTAAACTTCCGCTGCACTTTATATGTCGATTTCCCTTCAGAACCAAGATAATGTTATGTTTGTTCAACCCTAACTTCTAACTTAAAGATGCAAAAGATGATTATGTATATTATATGTAATACGAGATATGATGATTAGTTTTTAGTGAACGAGACGTGATCATAGGATGTCCCCAAGATCACTCCGTATAAGTCTAAGATTGAGAATGGAATATGAAATGTATGAGATAAGACAATGATGCGATCCTAGGTTTCCCTTGATCGCGAAATAAGTAGAGATAAGACTTGGCGATCGTAGATATTCCCCAAGATCGCCGAGGTAGGCACGGCGACCCTAGGTTCCCTGAGGTTGCCAAACAGTAGGTAGGGTAGGAGCTCACTGAGACGTTATGTCTCATCCCTTTCCTTCTGGTGCAGGTTCTTCGCAGGTGGCACGACGTAAAGGTAAAGAGAAGGCTACGGATTGATCGTGCTGCTTATGTTTTATTATTGTGGTCATGTGTATATAAATGATGTATTATGATGTATATTATGGAGAATGTTGTATCGGATAATGAGTTGTATCACAAGCTTATGTATTGTACATTAATAAACCAATTTTCTGTATTGTATTTAATGTATCCGGTACGAAATTTTAATACTCGTAAGAGATCCTAGGCAATCTCTATATGGGTGTTACACAAACCTTTAAAACACTTTTAACCCTAAACTAACTAGGAGGTTCCCGTTGAGTACAACGGATGTGAGGGGTGCTAATACCTTCCCCTTGCATAATTGACTCTCGAACCCGTTAATGGTTGCGATGACCATCCCTTTTTCAAATCTTCAAGGGTTTTATCAACGTTTCCCTTTAAAAATAAAACTTTGGTGGCAACTCCGTAGTCATTCCGAGCGTTGGTCCGCTCGAGCGTTTTTTAGCGACGCGACAGTTTCTACACACCAAAAGAAATTTAATGAATATTTAATTGTATTTTACATGGAAATAAGTGCATTGTCATCAAAATTAATGAGATTATAACTCCACGTCTTTTCAGTTCTAACAAAACATGACCCATTAATTTTGATTGTTAGAACCGAAGAGACATGGAGTTATAATCTCATTAATTTTGATGATAATGCGCTTATTTCGATGAAAATACTGGTAAATATTCGCTAAATTTGGTTCGATGTGTAGATAGAGCATATTCATTTTGATGAACTCGAGAAGTTAGTATGACACCCTAAACCTCAAATGATATCATTCCTATTTAAAAAATGATAACATCTCTTGAATCATACTTAAAGTGTGGTCAATGGAGAGATTCAAAGATCACAAGCAACCCCTAATAAGTAGTAAATAATTCAATGGCAACAATTTAATTGAGTTTGAATATTCCTAAAAAAATTGAATCGTGACAAGCTGAAAATGAAAACATAAGCAATTTGTGTATAAAAATATGCATATCGCTTATTTTAATCAAAGTATAAATGTGTAGTTTTCTATTGTAAAATCATCTCAAAATTATCTCTACATTGAAGTACTAAAAGTTCTAACAAGTGTTTATAAAATTTGTTTACTCTATTTGCTAGGGAGCAAAATATGGGTGAAATTATAAAATTTGTTTACTCTAGAATCATTTTTCTTTCACTATTTCTTTTTGCATTCGACACTGAAGGTGAGCCAATTTTTCATCCTTTTAAAATATGCTTCTGTAATTTATGTATAACATTTTATCTCCTTTTATTCACATTCTTATTTTTTTTTCATGGCAGCACTCATTGAATGTTATACTTACTCTGATTGTCCCATATCTATGTGTATATTTCCTGCTATTCGGAGGTGTGTTAGGCACCGATGTGACTGTATTAAAATGTGTTAGACTCAGGAGATCGGGCAGTGAAGAATGAGGTATTGCATTAGAAAAAGATCTAAGAAAGTTCTTGTGTAGCACCCAATGATTGGATTTTTTTTTATCTTTTCTTATTTTTTAAAATGATTCAAAGTGTTTATACTCTAAGATGATGGTAACGAAATTAAATAAGGCAGTAAGGAATATTATTTAAAAGAACAAATGTCTTTTTTGGTCCTTTAAGTATGACAAAAGTTAGGGGTGTACATGGGTTGGGTCAACCCGGAAAACCCGGTCAAACCCACTCAAATAAATCCAAAAAAGTGGGTTGGGTTGGATGGGTCATTGGGTGGGTATGATTTTAAAAAATGTAAAACCCATAAAAAAAATCACGGTTTTCGGGTAAACTCATACCTAATAAACCCACTTACAGAATAATACCCATATTTTAATTTTAATTTTCACAGGAACGAAAATTCCTAAACGTGAGTCGATGAGATGTAGAATCTAATGAAGAATGAATTATTGTTGATGTTCTATGACGGTGGATGCGATAACTAATGT
The DNA here is from genome assembly GCA_018208015.1 of Medicago ruthenica. Lineage (NCBI taxonomy): Eukaryota > Viridiplantae > Streptophyta > Magnoliopsida > Fabales > Fabaceae > Medicago > Medicago ruthenica. The sequence goes on along the minus strand of CM031375.1, from coordinate 38,782,819 downwards.
TCCTATTATTATACATGATTTCCTAATGTTATGTATGGTTGTATTTTCTCACCCCTTCCTTGTTGTTGTGTGGTTTTGGTGGCTGTACTCTTGGGGTACAGACACTCAGGTTGAGGAAGACTAGTTGCGGGACGATTCAGCAGGTGGCGGCGGAGGCATATTCTGTTTCTCCCTTCTATTAGTAGTCGAATAAGTATGTAGTCGATACGAGCTCTGATATGTAACACTAGGGTCGGGTTGGCTATTCGATTTTACATTTTGATGTTTGATGTATTTTTAAGTTTATGAATTAATTATGGATGTTGAGACTTGATTTTTGTTATAATAAGAATGCTGAATTTTTTTCCGCTGCAATGTTTATAACTTTGTTTTACGAAATGATAATATATGAGGATGCGTAACACCTAATCTCATTTATTTATATTTTTGGTATTTATTAAATTAAAGTCGGGGTCTTAGGGTGTTACATAGTTGAGCTCAATTGGTAGTGGGAATGCAAGGAACTTGTACTTAAGCCTCAGGTACGGAGTTCGATTCCCACAGAAGGCAAAAACTCCACATGGGGGGTGGAGAAGGTCGTGAGTACATCGCGGCGGGGCCAGCCTAGTGTGGGGTGTGGTGAGCCGCCGGATGTTACAAGATGAGCTTCATAGGAGAAGTATGATTGATAGGTAGAAACATAGGAAAACCGTTAGAATTCAGAATTCATATTGAATTGTATTGAAAAAGATTCAGTAATGAGTACATGAATGATCATATTTATAGACCTTAATTACCCTAACCACTTGTGTAAATAACTAACATCTAACCAGTTCTAACGACCTTAACCAACTCTAGTTATCTCAACACTAACCATAGTTATCTCATCATCACCCCTCAAACTCAAGGTTACGGAATTCTTACTTGAGTTTGAAATACAAATCCCCAAAATGAATAATGTTATAACTTAAACAGAAAGGGTACAATTGGCAGAAGAAACAGGTAAGGCAAAATGAAAGAATGTTCTAGCCAAGTCCATTGAATATTATAGGTTCTTCACTTAAGCAGCTGAGGCCCAATACAAAATTTAAAGTGTTATTGATAGCGAAAATTGCTCGTCTCCCATAAAGTTGGAAATTGCTCTTCCCCCATACAAAAATGCTCATTCTCGAAAAAAATGACCAAATACCCTTGTGTGACTTAAGTCACGCTCGATATATATATCAACGTGACTTAACTCACGCTGGCGTATAACCTGCGTGACTTAACTCACGCTGGTGTATAACCTGCGTGACTTAACTCTCGCCTTGGTAGATGTCAGCGTGACTTAAGTCAGCCTGCGTTTCATTTATAACTTCATGCAGAAACCTCACTTATCCATTTCACTTCTCAAATCTCTAAATATCTCCCAACAATATATTGGAATGCATTTTTTTTGTCATTGTACCGCCATCTTCCCGGCGTCACTGCACGGGTAGCCACTAATTAATCACTTCGCCTATTCAAGCCTCGTGCTTGGGGTGCTGTGTACCGCCATCTTCCCAGCGTCACTGCACGGGTAGCCTCTAATCAATCACTTCGCCTCTTCAAGCCTCGTGCTTGGGGGGCTGTGTACCGTCATCTTATTCCTCAAAGAATATGTGGCAGCCTCCCTGTAACATCCCACTTCAGACTTAAATAATTATCAGTGTCGAGACAATGTATCAGAGGATTAATAAGAAAGCAATGGCAAAGTCGTAATTTTGGGATGGGAAGATTTTATATAGGGGAGATGAGATATTTTCTTTATTTTCTCCTCACCTCTCTCTCTCTCTACAAATCAGATTTTTGTCTCCTCTCTCTCTCTAAGCTTGCGCCCTCCTCCCTTTGGCCAACCTCCATCAATTCCCTTCCTTCCAAGCTTCTTCGATCATAAGCAAACTCAATTCTAAAAAGAATAGAACAAGAGGAAGTTATGAAGAATCAAGAGAAGATTAAGGATTCAAGCTAAGGTTTGGATATAAGTTGGCAAGGAAGCTATCAAGAATCAAAACAAGAGATCAAGGTGAGCTCCCTAGGGTTTTAGAACCCACTTTGAGAGTTTTTGATGTGTATTATGTATTTTGAGCAAAGTTTATAAATTAGTGCCCTAATCCCTTTTGCTTGCCATTCCTTGTTCATTCATGTTTATATCAATCAATTTATAGTGGAGAATCATTCCTTATGTTGTTATGATGCCTGGGTATGCGTAGACAAGCCAAGAATGGTGGAAAATCACGTTTTGAACTTTTTCTGTGCTGTCAAACTCGCCCGGCGAGCTCGGGGCGAGCTTGCAGCGAGTTTTCAACATTTTTCCCTGCATCAACTCCCCATGGCGAGATGCAGCTCGCCCAGCGAGTTAGGACAGACCCTCCAGAGCTGTTCTGCTTCGTTCAGTGAGCTGTGTACGCGTCAGGCGAGGCATTTGGTAACCATTTTCAATGAAAACCTTAATTTCTAAGAAAAACACCATTGTGGACATAACTGAGGGGCATGTAACACATAAGGAATAGATGAGCAAGGATTTGTGCAATAACTTATAATTGTTTAGAATTGTAAGGGCAAAGTCTAGACGGGTATGGGAATGTTCCAACAACCAACCAATGGCTTATGAAAACGATAAGCCTATGACCCTATACTCATATGTTAAGTATTGGGAGATTGGTTCCCTAAGAAATGCATTATATATGCAAAGCTTATAGTAAAGTATTAGACGTACTTACGATGCACTCAATTAAGTGTGCGTAAGCACAAGAATGATCCAATGTTCAAGTTAAGAACCTTTTTATAGGTTAAGCATTTAAGAATGATTACTTAAATAATGCATCAGATATGCACAAGAATATGAAACGTATTAGATATACATATGAACTTAAGTTAAGAACTTAATGATATAGATTATACGTGTTCATCAGACTCCGGATTATGCCGGATGGGATTTCTCCGAAAGGGCTATCCACATGTAAGTTATAAGACTATGTTAAACGTGTCCAGCAAGCTCCGGGATACGCCGGATGGGACTTCTCCGAGAGGATTGTCCACACGTATGTTAAAAGATTAACCATGTTCAGCAGACTCCTGGATACGCCGGATGGGACTTCTCCGAGAGGGTTGTCTACATGCAAGATAAGTTAAGTTGTGTTCAGCAGACTCCGGGATACGCCGGATGGGACTTCTTCGAGAGTGTTGTCCACACAACGATAAGAGGAGTCTGGTGTTAGCCTGATATGATAGGAGTTTCACCGGTATGATGGGAGATGTACTTCGGGGTTAGTCCACCCGGATGCACTCCGTAAAATGAACCAAGATAATGATTGTTTGTTCAACGCTGAGTTACTAACTTTATGATTAAGAATGATGTATATTAATACTTATGAAATTATTATGAGAATATGACAAGTAGTCAGCAGAGAAAGAAAGTGATCCTAGGATGTCCCCACATCACTAAGTATAACAATAAGTATAAGTTTACGTTTAAGGCTAGAATATGATAAGTATAAGATTAAGACATGTCGCGATCCTAGTTTTTCCCTTGATCGCGAAATATGTAGAGAATGATGGCGATCGTAGGTATCCCCAAGATTGCCAAAAGTAGGCAGGACGACCCTAGGTTCCCCGTGGTTGCCAACAGTAGGTTGGGCTGGAGCTCACTGAGACATTATGTCTCATCCCAATCCTTTTGGTGCAGGTTTTCAGGTAAGCAAGAGGATCGTGAAGAAGATCATCAGGGAGATACTGGATTGGAGTGCAGTTGCTCGTCAAGTACAAGCTCAGGAGATTATCATTATTATGTATAAGTATTCATGTTGGTATACGGATAATTGTATAAACGACCCACTTGTACTCTTTCAGTTGTATGTATTAATATTATTATTGAAAATTTAAATGTATCCAGTATCAGTTTAATGCGCATGCTAATATTCTAAATTACATTAGTATGGGTGTTACAATTAGTATCAGAGCAGGTCGATTCAGACCGTGCCTTGGGTCATTGAAAAATTCAATAAAGTAGTGGAACCATTGGGTTCCGGATATTGTTCTAAAGGTCACATCTAGTTGAGCCTGATCAACTCAATCTAGTATATGACAATTAGGATAAATGTCCGAGAGCTGAATGTGACCAAGGGGGAATGAAGTTTATGAAGAGCGAAGTTTAAGGCGTCGGGTTTAAGACAGGATTGGCGAAGAAGTATTCATCGCCAAATGGTGGTCATCGAACCGTAAAGTGGCTAAGCCTGTTTATGGCAGAGTTTCAGGGATGTCAGAAATATTTAAGAATAAGGTGAAGCACCTCAACTTAATTGGACGCGTCCTTGGACGATGCCTCGTCTGCGGAAGATATAAGGATTAAGGGATTATGGGATACTGTAAGGAATGACTTGGAACCTTGACGGGAATCGCAGTTTGAGAAGTTAAACTGAAGTATGGACTAAGTAACGATTCTGAGTACAAAGTTAAGGGATTGTGGTACTAAGCCTAGTGACTTGAGTTGAGGAATTATCGGTCGGTTTTGAAACCTCTAGGCTCCTCGCAAAGATAGAGTGCGGAAGAATCGAACTCCAATCGGAAGAGATTTTAATGTCCAACGGTTAAGAGAATTAATTATGGATTAAGCGAATCTTCTGGACAGATGAAACTAACCACTTAAGTGTGGTCACTGAGTGTGAATCGCAAGTAAGTTTAACCCCATCAGATTAGCCGCACCTCCCGAACCGTAAATGCCGGATTTGTGAACTGAGGAGAGAAGACGGTATGCAATCTAAGAACTAAGATGGATATGGAATAATTAGTCGTTGGAATTTAGTGAACTAATGGACGAACAAAGTCAAACTATCTTGATTGGATAAAGAAGATAAGTTTACGCCAACATAAGATTATAGTGGACCAGAGATAAAGGATAATCGGAATTTTAGCCGAGATTTATTTAGAGGCTTTATTAACAGGAAGATCTTCGCCAGTACACAAGTTAAGATTGTGGTTAATGTAAGAAGTTTTATGTTCAATTGATGGGTTTCCTTACACAATTATTCTGGAAAGCCGGAAGTGATCACCTTATGTTAGTATGCTTTCGAAGGTGGTAGAATGTACAAACCGTTGATTGTTATAAACCATGGGAAGAAGTCAATAGTCGCGAAGACCTATGGGAATTACTTATTATTAATGGAGGATCATTCAGATAATAGAATCAGATTTTGAGTTGTTAATGCAGTAACGAGTTGCTGAATGAATCAGAAGGTAATGATAAGGTGTTGAAGTTCAAGATCAGCTAACTGAAGGGACTCAAAGGTAACCTAAGAGATATGTTAAGACCATAGGGACCAAGTTGTCTCGGGAAAGAGTATAAGTATGAAATCCTCACGGATAATTATAGAATGAGACTCGATTCATTAGTAGATTCAGTATATAAAAGATGTGAATTTCCAGAAGTCATAGAATGTTTTTAGAAGTTGCCACAAGTGATTGTATGTGAACTTAAGTTGCCTCAGGTATGCTTTCAGTCGGGTTTCTGCACTGTTTTAATGATTATACATGTTGAGCAGGCCATGAGATGGTTACAGAATTCAAAATATGGAAAGTAAAGTTAGAACCAGTGTTTAAGCGGTTTTGTCGAGAGCATTGCAGGGCTGGTAACGGTGCTGAAAACTGTTTACAGGTTCTGGCGTATTATCGTGAAAGTAAGTATATGGTTTATGTCCGAAAGGAAACACAAAGTCAGGTGATGACCAATCCGTAAGTTAGCAGATGGTTTAAGCCACAAGAGAAACAATGACGTATGATGGTTTTGTTACGGTAACTACAAAGTGATAAAGTAAAAGGATTGGTCAAGGAAATTTTATTTGACAATAGTGGTGTATTTCTCAAATTCTAATTCGAGTTGTTAAGAATCAGAGTTGCGCAGCGGAGTAGTAATCCAAGAATGAATTAATGAACAATACTAAGCTGAAGCTTAGGGAACGAGGAGGTGTTAAGTGCTTAATTCTTATAATACGGAATAACAGTAAGTAGAGACGACTTGAACATATCACAAGTTCTAATGGGAGATTATGGAAGTTAAGTTGAGGGATACTTCAAACTTTGAAACCCATGAGAAATGGAACATTGGAATAGTTTAAGAATATATGGTAAGGAATAAGAAGGATGTACTTCTAGCCCATTAAGTCAAAAATTAATGGAAGTTACCGCTAAAACGGTAGTTTAGCTATCTTAGCTCAGTAACATCAAGTATACTTGAAGAGTAAGTTAGTCTAAAGAGAATTAAGCATGAGCCAACAACGGTACAGGTTGCGCTTGCAAGATAATATATTTGAATTTGAGGCATTGATCAGAAATGACAATGCAGTGGCATGTAAGTTTATTCCACATTGTACCCACGCTATGCTAACATGTCGCATGTACCAGGTTATGTATAGTAATGTGTACTTATTGGACGATGTTTATGCTACTCAGATAGTAGTGTAGCCCATTCTTTTTCAGTTATGTGACATGTATAAGTAACTAAGGTACGCAGCTAGTAATGTTTAAAGTGAGAAGATGTCAATCAGAACAGGTTTGTTGATACCGAACGCGTTTTAGTTAAGAATATTCAAGGATTTTGAACTCGACGTCCAGAATGAGAAATAAGTTTGTGATGCCGATAGAATGTAACCATAATTTACGTTATGGGTTGTTGTATACTCAGGAAATAAACATGAGTAACATTGGCGGGGCAAACCTGGCAAGCCAGTTGAAAGGCAAATCCCGGATGTTACAAAATGAGTTAAGAGTAAGAAAAGATTCCCAAATGATGTGGTAGTGTCTCAAATGTGTTAAGATCAAGAATGATGTCCCGTTAGTTGGGCAAGGATGATACGGTGTGCAGTATACCCATTAGTAGTGTACTCGTACTCGAGTATGTATGTAAACTATGTGTTATGAATTATACTATATAATGTTATGTGAGACGGCTTATACCACTCATCACTTGGACTAAATCCCCATAAGTTTTGGATTTATCGGTATAGAAAATGTTTATGCTACGGCTAGAACATAAGAATAAGTTGTGACATAAATTATGGAAGATCATCAAACTCCAAGTAATGAAGGATGATTTCTAAGTTATTAAGATAAGTGACGTCGTAGACCAATTGGAGCGGAACCCGAGTAATCTGTATAATTCCGCGAGCTCTTGAGAACTCCATAGTGGAAATAATGATAGTGATAAGTATCACATCAAGATGTCGGAAAGGAATGAGTAGGTGCTAGAAGTGAGGCCTCCTGCTTATACTTGAAATACTAAATGAAGTTGGAATAATCCTTGCATTTGCATGTGCGTACACAATATCAGATGTTTTGGTGTAAGGATGATTCTATATGGAAATGTATGATGTAGGTCTATAAGTAAGATGTCGTCGCATGAGACGAAAGATAAAGATAGTAATTCATTGGAATTAGATGCAGTGCAATAAACCCATTGAAGAGTGGGAATATTTAAGGAAGATGAGATTACCCAGTAAAAGTATCCGAGGTTTAATAACCTTAAGATGGATTCACCCGAAGTGTGTGGAGAAGAGGCATAGTTAGTAAGCCGGGTAGATTGGTTCAGACCACCGCTTACCCTACTATGTAAGAATTGAATAATGTGCGCCAAGCCTTACAGTCGCGTAGGGAATTGTCAAATATTTGACTTACAAAGATGGGACAGTTCTAACCATCCATGTAACACCCATACTAACTTTAACTAGTATATTAGCATGTGCATTAAACTGATACTGGATACATTTAAAAATTTCAATAATAACAATAATACATAACAATGAATGAATACAAGTTTACTCGTTTGTACAAAAATCCAATACTATTATAATACTTATACTATATCCATCAAGCTCCCGAGCTGATACACAACGAGCAACTGTACTCCATCCAGCATCTCTATGAAGAACTTTATCACGAACCTTTGAAATGCCTGCAAACCTGCACCAGAAGGAATGGGATGAGACATAATGTCTCAGTGAGCTCCAGCCCAACCTACTGTTGGCAACCACAGGGATCCTAGGGTCGCCATGCCTACCTTGCAATCTTGGGGATTTACTATGATCGTCAAGTCTTTTATCTGCCTATGACTATAAGTCCTCTTGTAACTATAACTTGAACTGCCTATAACCTTTGCTGCAACTGTCTATAACCATAACTGTAATCTGCCTATAACTTAAACTTAGTGATCGAGGGGAAACCTAGGATCACTTTCTGATAACTGTCTATAACTATAACCATGAGTTTCCTGTGACTATAACTGTAACTGTAACTTTGACTATAACTATAAAACATAAAACATATACACAGTTCAATAGCAGTTTTATGTTAGCTGTTAGCGTTGAACAAACAATTAATCTGAGTTCATTTTACGGAGGGCACCCGGGTGGAGCAACCCCGAGATACGTCTCCCTATAAACCGGTGAAATTCCTATCATATCAGGCTAACACCGGCCTCCCTATAAAACGTGTGGACAACCCTCTCGGAGAAGTCCCATCCGGCGAATCCCGGAGTCTGCTGAACACGCCCTGTAACTGTAAAACGTGCAAGCACGCCAATATCTTTAATCTTTAATTCTTTAACTTTAACGTATGAACATATAATCTGTTACTATAATCATATAACTTTCCTGTAACTTATAATCTATAACCTATGATTCTTGGCTTATCGTTCTCATAAGCCACCTATATTCGTTGGAGAACCAACACTATAAACCTTATCTGTAACTATGATTGTAGAAACATACCTATAATCCTTGTATTCTAAACTGAATACATCTATGATTCTTATACCTAAAGTAGGTTCTTGACTTAGTAAAGTCGTCTGCATTTCCTAAGAGTTAACAACTCAGGTGCAAGGAATCTATCCATAAAATCCTTGCACTCATACTATGATTCATGTTTTCCTATCAAGGGATTCAACACATCGTCATCATGTGCCTCTATTAGGGTTTACCTATCCATATAACCATGTTCCCGTAATTCCCATGCCTTGCGCATTCCTTGCTCCTCTAATTTCTCAATCATTAAAAGCCTTTGGATGAGTTAAAATGGTGGTTAATGTTTCTAAAAAGTATTAGGAGAAAACATTTGCAAAAAGCCATGCCCGCGCACATCAGAACCCCCAGAACAGCTCAACTAGGTTGTGCTGTTCTGGGTTGGTCGCTACAAGCGCCCCCGTGGTCGCTACAAGCGCCCCTGGTCGCTACAAGCGCCAATGTGGTCGCTACAAGCGCGGGTAGGCAGGGAAAAATCCTGCCTGGTCGCTACAAGCGACAGCCCGTCGCTACAGCGACCCTGACAGCATAAACATGTGTAAAAATGCGTTTTTCCACCATTTTTGCCCAATCAAAGATACCCAAGCATCCAAAACATGCTAGGGATGATTTTCTATTACAAATTGATAGTTTAAAACATGTATGAGCAAGGAATTTGCAAGTATAGGAAAATTAGGGTAAAAACCATAAACTTGACATATGAAGGAAATCTCTATAAATCTCTCAAAGAGAGGTTCTAAAACCTCAAGGGAGCTCACCTTAAACTTGCTTGGTGCTGGCTTAGCTTGCTTGTCCCTTTTACTCAAAACCCTAGCTTGAGCTTCCTTGCTTTTCTTTAGTTTCTTCATGTTCCAACTTTTCCCACACCCAAACTTCCTTGAAATACATGATTAAAGGAAGGAGTTTGATGATTGATGAAGGTTGGAGGGAGGGCGCAAGAGTGGAAGAAGAGAGAAGGGAGAGGTGTTGCATCTAGAGAGAGAAGGAAATGATAAATATGACAAATTTTCATATTTATCTCCTTTTATAACCTCTTCCTCTCATAATTACTATAATGCCATTCCGTTCGTTTAATTCCTATGATACTGTTAAAAGTCATGTTTAAACGGGATATTACAATCCAAGTTAATCTAGGTTCATGAGAAATCTACATGTCAGACCCTCAGATAATCAAGGAGTTCCGATAAGCAAGTTGAGTAGAGAATTGGCTAATGGGGAAAGAAGTATGAAGGATTTTTTTTAATATGTGATTTCAAGAGGATTCTAAATTTCGAGGACAAAATTTCTTTAAGGGGGGTAGATTGTAACATCCCACTTCCGACTTAAATAATTATCAGTGTCGAGACAATGTATCAGAGGATTAATAAGAAAGCAATGGCAAAGTCGTAATTTTGGGATGGGAAGATTTTTTATAGGGGAGATGAGATATTTTCTTTATTTTCTCCTCACCTCTCTCTCTCTACAAATCAGATTTTTGTCTCCTCCCTCTCTCTAAGCTTTCGCCCTCCTCCCTTTGGCCACCCTCCATCAATTCCCTTCCTTCCAAGCTTCTTGGATCATAAGCAAACTCAATCCTAGAAAGAATAGAACAAGAGGAAGTTAGGAAGAATCAAGAGGAGATTAAGGATTCAAGCTAAGGTTTGGATATAAGTTGGCAAGGAAGCTATCAAGAATCAAAACAAGAGATCAAGGTGAGCTCCCTAGGGTTTTAGAACCCACTTTGAGAGTTTTTGATGTGTATTATGTATTTTGAGCAAAGTTTATAAATTAGTGCCCTAATCCCTTTTGCTTGCCAATTCCTTGTTCAATCATGTTTATATCAATCAATTTATAGTGGAGAATCATTCCTTATGCTGTTATGATGCCTGGGTATGCTTAGACAAGCCAAGAATGGTGGAAAATCACGTTTTGAACTTTTTCTGTGCTGTCAAACTCGCCCGGCGAGCTCGGGGCGAGCTTGCAGCGAGTTTTCAACATTTTTCCTTGCATCAACTCGCCATGGCGAGATGCAGCTCACCCAGCGAGTTAGGACAGACCCTCCAGGGCTGTTCTGCTTCGTTCAGTAAGCTGTGTACGCGTCAGGCGAGATATTTGGTAACCATTTTCAATGAAAAACTTAATTTCTAAGAAAATCACCATTGTGGACATAACCGAGGGGCATGTAACACATAAGGAATAGATGAACAAGAATTTGTGCAATAACTTATAATTGTTTAGAATTGTGAGGGCAAAGTCTAGACGAGTATGGGAATGTTCCAACAACCAACCAGTAGCTTATGAAAACGATAAGCCTATGACCCTATACTTATATGTTAAGTATTGGGAGATTGGTTCCCTAAGAAATACATTATATGCAAAGCTTATAGTAAAGTATTAGACGTACTTACAAGTACTCAAGATAAGAAATTAATGAGAATGCACCTAGGATAGCAAGCTTAAGATGCACTCAATTAAGTGTGCGTAAGCACAAGAATGATCCAATGTTCAAGTTAAGAACCTTTTTATAGGTTAAGCATTTAAGAATAATTGCTTAAAGAATGCATCAGATATGTACAAGAATATGAAACGTATTAGATATACATATGACCTTAAGTTAAGAACTTAATGATAAAGATTATACGTGTTCATCAGACTCCGGATTATGCCGGATGGGATTTCTCCGAAAGGGCTATCCACACGTAAGTTATAAGACTATGTTAAACGTGTCCAGCAGGCTCCGGGATACGCCGGATGGGACTTCTCCGAGAGGATTGTCCACACGTATGTTAAAAGATTAAGCATGTTCAGCAGACTCCGGGATACGCCGGATGGGACTTCTCCGAGAGGGTTGTCTACATGCAAGATAAGTTAAGTTGTGTTCAGCAGACTCCGGGATACGCCGGATGGGACTTCTTCGAGAGAGTTGTCCACACAACGATAAGAAGAGTCCGGTGTTAGCCTGATATGATAGGAGTTACACCAGTATGATGGGAGATGTACTTCGGGGTTACTCCACCCGGATGCACTCCGTAAAATGAACCAAGATAATGATTGTTTGTTCAACGTTGACTTACTAACTTTATGATTAAGAATGATGTATATTGACACTTAAGAAATTATTATGAGAATATGACAAGTAGTCAGCAGAGAAAGAAAGTGATCATATGATGTCCCCAGATCACTAAGTATAAGTATAAGTTTACGTTTAAGGCTAGAATATGATAAGTATAAGATTAAGACATGTCGCAATCCTAGTTTTTCCCTTGATCGCGAAATATGTAGAGAATGATGGCGATCGTAGGTATCCCCAAGATTGCCAAAAGTAGGCACGACGACCCTAGGTTCCCCGTGGTTGCCAACAGTAGGTTGGGCTGGAGCTCACTGAGACATTATGTCTCATCCCAATCCTTCTGGTGCAGGTTTTCAGGTAAGCAAGAGGTTCGTGAAGATGATCATCAGGGAGATACTAGATTGGAGTGCAGTTGCTCGTCAAGTACAAGCTCAGGAGATTATCATTATTATGTATAAGTATTCATTTTGGTATACAGATAATTGTATAAACGAGCCACTTGTACTCTTTCAGTTGTATGTATTAATATTATTATTGAAAATTTAAATGTATCCAGTATCAGTTTAATGCGCATGCTAATATTCTAGATTACATTAGTATGGGTGTTACACTCCCCCTGTAAGCTGGAGCCCACTCCCCACGTGTCCGCCATGTAGGCGAGGTCAGGGATCCGTTGGAACAAGACGGAAGGAAGGAGGGCCCCAGTAACGCACGCGAAGCGGGCTGCCCACGATGAAACCCGAGCTAACGGCTCGATTAGACCCGTCTACCGAGTCTTCCCCACTTTCCTGTTAGAGGCCGAGATCTCCGGGGGAGGACCAACGTCAGGTGGCTTGGGAATCGCGGATAGATCGCTCCTGCATCTCTTAGGTTAAGGAAAGTATAAAAAGAGCTCGGAACGTCCCCCAAAATCATCACATTCACTATAGAGAAAAAACCTAGAACCAAGCTCTTGAGTCCATCGATTGCTCAGGGGGTTGGTATCATTGTTCTCTTAGCCGGAACAGTCATGACTCATCATATATGAAGGGATTTGAGTTTTCAAAGAGACTTGCAAATTTTTACACTAAGTATAAGACACTTCAATGCCAACATTTTCGACAAACTTTCATGAATTTAATTTTAATCCAACATCATGATGATACAATATCCTTAGGAATTTGATGTAATATAATGTAACGTAACGATTCGTTTATTTGAACGGGGATGAAATTATAGCTAAATAAATTTGTCGTATTCTATTAATTTTTCGTACTTGTGTATTTTTAGTTATGATTTATTTTGGATCATGATTGAATTGTTGTTATTGTTGTTTCTAAGTCATGACATGCTTTTAAAAAATAAACATAACATATTGTATGTTTGGGGTCTTCAAAAAATATTATCTTTGTGCAAAATTAGTGAAATGATAACTTACCTAAAACAAGGTGACTTAAGTCACGCAGGTTATACACCAGCGTGACTTAAGTCACGTTGATATAGCTATTGGAACAAAATGAGTTTAAACAATGCCTCTTGAGTTTTTGATGATAACAAGGTATTAAAAGATCAATTAGATATGCTAATATTTGTTCAAATGTGCAGGACCATAGACAAAAACAATATTGATTTATTTATGTATTGGTTCTGAAAGAAAAAATAAGTAGCAAATGATTTTCAAGAGAAGCTAGTTTTAAGTATGTTGGATATTTGGTTGTTGGCTACATGTTTTGCTAAAATCAAATATACAAGCAGCACGTCTTCAGAAGCTGAAAACTCAGTGTGTGCATTTTCAGAAGTTGGTTCAAAAGCTAGTTTAGAAGCTGGGTCTTCAGAAGCTGAACAGTACTTCAGAAGCTGACCTTCAGACGCACTGTTCAGACCCTGACCTTCAGACGCACTGTTCAGAAGCTGACCTTCAGACGCACTGTTCAGAAGCACTGTTCAGAAGCTGACCTTCAGACGCACTGTTCAGAAGCAACCTTCAGAAGCTGAAATGTTCAGACGCAGACTTCAGAAGTTCCTTCAGAAGCTGGTTTTCTGCGTTCTATTTTGTGCGCCTTGGAGATGTGTATTTTCAGAACATGATCTTTTATGAGAAGATTTAATTGAAGAATTATCCAAGCTTTGTTTCTAGACGGAAGATTGTTTTGCGTGAAGGTCTTTATTGAAGATTGGATTCTTTTATTTATGAATATATTTTCAAAGGAATCTTTGCAAAATATATTTCAGAAATATAATTGCTTCTACAGAATTCTGGGAATATATTTTTGAAGATTTGATTCAAGAATTATGTTGCTGCTGAAGCTATAAATAGAGGACGCTGCTATTGAAGAAATTCATTCAAAACTGAAGAGAGAGTCATACTTAGTGTTTTGAGTCTGTAAGCTTAGTGCTTTGTTTTCTGTACACCACTCAAACTGTTTAGAGTTGGTTGTTTGTGTTTATTGAATTGTAATCACTTGAAGCTTTTAAGCAAAAGTGACGTACTGAGTTTTTAGGAGAGTGTCTCCATCTTTGATTGTTTAAGAGTCCGATAATCACTGGGGCAATGATTACTTGAGTAGGAAGTAAGTGGGATCTTATATCTAGGTGTTCCTAGGTAGAAATCTATACGGGTAGTGATTAAGTGAGAAGACTGAGAAACAAGGGTTGTTGTCATAGGTCTTTGAATTGATACTATCTAGTGGATTTCCTTCCTGGCTTGGTAGCCTCCAGATGTAGGTGTGCTTGTCACCGAACTGGGTTAACAAATCAACTGTGCTCTTTACTTTCTGTCTGTTATTTTTCTTCTGAACCGTATACTCTGTTCTGCGTATTACACTCTGTTTTATAGTTCAGAATCAGTCTTGCCAGGAATTACAAAGTCAGAATTTGAAGGTACTCCAGAAGTGGAAGACTCAGACTCTGATGGTCAGACTCTGAAGGATACCCAGACTCTGAAGGCTACTCCAGAAGCTGAAGACTCATACCCTGATAGTCATATTCTCTGGAAGCCAGACACAGGAAAGCTGAAGACGTTCGTTAAAGGTGGCTCTAAAGTTTCAGAAGTCAATGGATGTCACTTTCATTAAAGGACATAGTACAAATCGTACCTCCAACATTCCCATGTGCAAATGTACATTGCCGCAAGTTGTGTCTGCTTGGAAAATAACGGTTCATTCCATATCAAGGAATAGATTCAAATACAATCCTTCATAGGACATGAACCAAATCAAGCAACAAATCATTGGTGATTGATCAAGCTTCTCTAACGACTCTTTGATGCGTTGGCACTATCTTCAATGTATCTTTTCATTCTCTATATAAAGGATTGAAGACTTGAAGAATAAAGAGGACTCCAAAATATTTTAAAAGTGCTAAAACTCTGTCAAATTGAATTATGCATCAAACACTTAGAATTTCTTAACAACTTTTATATCTTAGAAATTCTTAAGTTCAAGAGTCTGAACTGTGTTGTATTTTGTGAACACCACTGATTGTATATCAAGTGTTCAAACAAACATTTTTTTTTGTAATCTTTCTTTGTAAGAAGTCTCTTGCTTCTGTGCTTGAGCATTGGAAGTCTCTTGCTTGTGTGTTTGAGCATTTGTAATCTTTGTGATTATAGTGAAAAATCTCTTGTAAGTGACAAGGGGACTGGACTACTTCCGGGTTGTAGAAGGAACCAGGATAATTGCTTTGTATCCGCTGCATTAGACTCTGAACATTGCTTCAGACTCTGTTTTCCATCAGAGGCTGAACTTTGGTCTTAGTTTCGAAGAAGAAAAAGCTAACACAATTCAACCCCCCTTCTTGTGTTTTTCTCTCCTTCAATTGCGAGCGTGACTTAAGTCACGTTGGGGGTATATTCGTAAGTTTGTATGGAAGTGAGCAATTTTTGCTGGGGGAAGAGCAATTACCCATAAAGTTTTGGTCATTCCCAAGTGTTCTGACCATAATACCCTCAATGTGACATAAGTCACGTTCGGTAAGCATCAACGTGAGTTAAGTCACGTTGAGCCCAACGTGAGTTAACTCACGCTCGGTACATACCACCGTGACTTAAGTCACGTTGTATTCTGTTACAGAAACAACACAAACAAGAACAAAGAACCATTGTGTTCCAAAGAAAAAAGTTCGAATTTTCTTCCTCCAAGTTCGATTTCAACCATTCTTGAGCCAATCAATGCCAATTTCAACCCAAAATCAAGTAAGCGTTCTAAAACCAATTGCATTGGGCATTTTATGGTTTAAATTTTGGATTTTTTGGAGAAATTTGACATATTTAGGTTTTTAGGGATTTGATTTGCATGTTATTTTTTAGGATTCTTAATGATGAAATAAGTTAGGAATTGTAATTTAGATGTTGTTAAGAGTAAGTTTGACTCCAATGAGGTAATTTAGGGTTTACAAATTGTTAGATTTTATGCAGATTGAATGTTGCACTCTAGGTGTTTGATAAAATGTTTCAATGAATTTTTTTTATTTTTGAATTGTTAATGATGAAATTAGTTAGAAATTGGATTGTTAATGTTGATTATAGTGAGTTTGAGTGCAATGGGGTAGGTTAGAGATTGAAATGACACTGCCGAAATTGAACTGTTGTTGTTTATTAGTTAGAAATGACACAATGTCCCTATGAAAATTATTGAATTTTTGCTTTTAAAAATGTTGTGTAGATATGTCTGAGAGACCTGACAGACTAAGAGCAGGCAGGGAGATCATGACACAGAGTGCACGGGGCGTTAGCAGCAGGAAGAGTGAGGATGTGGATGGGACGTCGTCCCATGCTGGTGCGTCCCAGATAGTGGACCCCACACATCATCAGCAGCAACATAAGGAGTATCAGCCTCAATATAAGCAGGCTCAACATTAGGAGGGTGAGGCCCAGCAGGACGCTCAGGAGGAGGCCGGACCGGAGGGTTTTCCCGAGGGCCCTACTGACATGACGCTTCTACCGAATTTCGGTAGACACGTGGCATGTCAGCTTTGGAGCGACATCACGGTAAGTTTAATTGTTTAATTTTATTTAATTACGCGTTAATTGATATGTTTATTTTAATTTAATTTTACGATTTAATTTTTATGTTAAAATATTTTAATTACGCGTCAATTTAATTAGGTGTCAAGTTAATTGTTTCTTTTAATTTAATTTCATGATTTAACTATTATGTTATAATATTTTAATTACGCGTCAATTTAATTAGTTGTCAATTTAATTATTTATTTTAATTTAATTTTATGACTTAACTGTTATGTTAAAATATTTTAAATACGCTTCAATTTAATTACGCGTCAATTTAGGTACGGGTCAATTTAATTGTATATTTTATTTTAATTTTACGATATAATTGTTATGTTAAAATGTTTAATGTTTATTTCATTATCGTTGTTCGGACAATAGTCATTCTATTTTCAAAATACAAAAACATAAAACAAATCCAACACACCAAACTAATTTTTGGCCCCCCGTGGTCAATTAAAATTCAAATCTCTTTTCATAAAAGCACGATGTTTTATCAATTCTAACGCGATACAAACAAACGCTTAAGCCTCCCACGCGCGAGCTTATAAGCTACGTTTAACCGCTAGAATACGATCAAAAACATCGCTCTTTAAAATCAACCAACAAACAAACGTTTTCTACCAAAGAACTACGTAGCTTTGAATTCTCCATCGCACCAGGAGATACGTAGGAGCAAGATCCCACTCTTGTCAAGCACACTAATAAAAAATACTTTTTTCCCCCTTTTCTTTTTCCCCTTTGAAATATTAAAACGTAGCAAGCAAACCTTTAAAACACTTTTAACCCTAAACTAACTAGGAGGTTCCCGTTGAGTACAACGGATGTGAGGGGTGCTAATACCTTCCCCTTGCATAATTGACTCCCGAACCCGTTAATGGTTGCGATGACCATCCCTTTTTCAAATCTTCAAGGGTTTTATCAACGTTTCCCTTTAAAAATAAAACTTTGGTAGCGACTCCGTAGTCATTCCGAGCGTTGGTCCGCTCGAGCGTTTTTTAGCGACGCGACAGTTTCTACACACCAAAAGAAATTTAATGAATATTTAATTGTATTTTTCATGGAAATAAGTGCATTGTCATCAAAAATTAATGAGATTATAACTCCACGTCTCTTCAGTTCTAACAAAACATGACCCATTAATTTTGATTGTTAGAACCGAAGAGACATGAAGTTATAATCTCATTAATTTTGATGATAATGCGCTTATTTCGATGAAAATACTGGTAAATATTCGCTAAATTTGGTTCGATGTGTAGATAGAGCATATTCATTTTGATGAACTCGAGAAGTTAGTATGACACCCTAAACCTCAAATGATATCATTCCTATTTAAAAAATGATAACATCTCTTGAATCATACTTAAAGTGTGGTCAATGGAGAGATTCAAAGATCATAAGCAACCCCTAATAAGTAGTAAATAATTCAATGGCAACAATTTAATTGAGTTTGAATATTCCTAAAAAAATTGAATCGTGACAAGCTGAAAATGAAAACATAAGCAATTTGTGTATAAAAATATGCATATCGCTTATTTTAATCAAAGTATAAATGTGTAGTTTTCTATTGTAAAATCATCTCAAAATTATCTCTACATTGAAGTACTAAAAGTTCTAACAAGTGTTTATAAAATTTGTTTACTCTATTTGCTAGGGAGCAAAATATGGGTGAAATTATAAAATTTGTTTACTCTAGAATCATTTTTCTTTCACTATTTCTTTTTGCATTCGACACTGAAGGTGAGCCAATTTTTCATCCTTTTAAAATATGCTTCTCTAATTTATGTATAACATTTTATCTCCTTTTATTAACATTCTTATTTTTTTTTCATGGCAGCACTCATTGAATGTTATACTTACACTGATTGTCCCATATCTATGTGTATATTTCCTGCTATTCGGACGGTGTGTTAAGCACCGATGTGACTGTATTAAAATGTGTTAGACTCAGGAGATCGGGCAGTGAAGAATGAGGTATTGCATTAGAAAAAGATCTAAGAAAGTTCTTGTGTAGCACCCAATGATTGGATTTTTTTTTTTTTATCTTTTCTTATTTTTTAAAATGATTCAAAGTGTTTATACTCTAAGATGATGGTAACGAAATTAAATAAGGCAGTAAGGAATATTATTTAAAAGAACAAATGTCTTTTTTGGTCCTTTAAGTATGACAAAAGTTAGGGGTGTACATGGGTTGGGTCAACCCAGAAAACCCGGTCAAACCCACTCAAATAAATCCAAAAAAGTGGGTTGGGTTGGATGGGTCATTGGGTGGGTATGATTTTAAAAAATGTAAAACCCATAAAAAAAATCACGGTTTTCAGGTAAACTCATACCCAATAAACCCACTTACAGAATAATACCCATATTTTAATTTTAATTTTCACAGGAACGAAAATTCCTAAACGTGAGTCGATGAGATGTAGAATCTAATGAAGAATGAATTATTGTTGATGTTCTATGACGGTGGATGCGATAACTAATGTTCCTATTATTATACATGATTTCCTAATGTTATGTATGGTTGTATTTTCTCACCCCTTCCTTGTTGTTGTGTGGTTTTGGTGGCTGTACTCTTGGGGTACAGACACTCAGGTTGAGGAAGACTAGTTGCGGGACGATTCAGCAGGTGGCGGCGGAGGCATATTCTGTTTCTCCCTTCTATTAGTAGTCGAATAAGTATGTAGTCGATACGAGCTCTGATATGTAACACTAGGGTCGGGTTGGCTATTCGATTTTACATTTTGATGTTTGATGTATTTTTAAGTTTATGAATTAATTATGGATGTTGAGACTTGATTTTTGTTATAATAAGAATGCTGAATTTTTTTCCGCTGCAATGTTTATAACTTTGTTTTACGAAATGATAATATATGAGGATGCGTAACACCTAATCTCATTTATTTATATTTTTGGTATTTATTAATTTAAAGTCGGGGTCTTAGGGTGTTACATAGTTGAGCTCAATTGGTAGTGGGAATGCAAGGAACTTGTACTTAAGCCTCAGGTACGGAGTTCGATTCCCACGAAAGGCAAAAACTCCACATGGGGGGTGGAGAAGGTCGTGAGTACATCGCGGTGGGGCCAGCCTAGTGTGGGGTGTGGTGAGCCGCCGGATGTTACAAGATGAGCTTCATAGGAGAAGTATGATTGATAGGTAAAAACATAAGAAAACCGTTAGAATTCAGAATTCATATTGAATTGTATTGAAAAAGATTCAGTAATGAGTACATGAATTATCATATTTATAGACCTTAATTACCCTAACCACTTGTGTAAATAACTAACATCTAACTAGTTCTAACGACCTTAACCAACTCTAGTTATCTCAACACTAACCCTAGTTATCTCATCATCACCCCTCAAACTCAAGGTTAGGGAATTCTTACTTGAGTTTGAAATACAAATCCCCAAAATGAATATTGTTATAACTTAAACAGAAAGGGTACAATTGGCAGAAGAAACAGGTAAGGCAAAATGAAAGAATGTTCTAGCCAAGTCCATTGAATATTATAGGTTCTTCACTTAAGCAGCTGAGGCCCAATACAAAATTTAAAGTGTTATTGATAGCGAAAATTGCTCGTCTCCCATAAAGTTGGAAATTGCTCTTCCCCCATACAAAAATGCTCATTCTCGAAAAAAATGACCAAATACCCTTGTGTGACTTAAGTCACGCTCGATATATATATATATATATATATATATATATATATATATATATATCAACGTGACTTAACTCACGCTGGCGTATAACCTGCGTGACTTAACTCACACTTGGTAGATGTCAGCGTGACTTAAGTCACGCTACGTTCATTTATAACTCATGCAGAACCTCACTTCTCCATTTCACTTCTCAAATCTCTAAAATATCTCCCAAATATATCGGAATGCATTTTTTTTGTCATTGTACCGCCATCTTCCCGGCGTCACTGCACGGGTAGCCTCTAATCAATCACTTCGCCTCTTCAAGCCTCGTGCTTGGGGGGCTGTGTACCGTCATCTTATTCCTCAAAGAATATGTGGCAGCCTCCCTGTAACATCCCACTTCAGACTTAAATAATTATCAGTGTCGAGACAATGTATCAGAGGATTAATAAGAAAGCAATGGCAAAGTCGTAATTTTGGGATGGGAAGATTTTATATAGGGGAGATGAGATATTTTCTTTATTTTCTCCTCACCTCTCTCTCTCTCTCTACAAATCAGATTTTTGTCTACTCTCTCTCTCTCTAAGCTTGCGCCCTCCTCCCTTTGGCCACCCTCCATCAATTCCCTTCCTTCCAAGCTTCTTCGATCATAAGCAAACTCAATTCTAGAAAGAATAGAACAAGAGGAAGTTATGAAGAATCAAGAGAAGATTAAGGATTCAAGCTAAGGTTTGGATATACGTTGGCAAGGAAGCTATCAAGAATCAAAACAAGAGATCAAGGTGAGCTCCCAAGGGTTTTAGAACCCACTTTGAGAGTTTTTGATGTGTATTACGTATTTTGAGCAAAGTTTATAAATTAGTGCCCTAATCCCTTTTGCTTGCCAATTCCTTGTTCATTCATGTTTAAGAGTTAGTTGTCCCTAATTTAATTCTATCCTTGATCCTGTTTATTCCTTGTGTTTAGTATGTTTTTGAGTATTAAAATGAGTCCCTGTTATGCTTACAAAGGTTACTAGGCAGTGGGTATTAAGTTTCAAAACTGAAAACATGATTTTCCAGAAAATTTCTAAGTTCTGCTACAATCGTAGAGCGGCGCCAGGGTCGCAGTGCGAAGTAGCTGAACCCAGCCACTGCCTAGCCATCGCCTAGACCTTCGTTATGCGAAGTGTTCAGAAACTGAGTTCGCACTGCGATGTTTTCAACGCTCTGCGAAGCTTCAGACTCAGAAACACAAGTTCTGAAGGTTCAGACTCTGAACTTCAGAGTCTGAAGGTTCAGACGCAGAACTTCGCAGAGCGAAGTCTGGGGGTCGCAGAGCGAAATCACTCAGAATGGCATTCTTTTCATTTTAAACAACTGAGCCATGCTGTGAACTTTCATAAGCATTGGGGAAGAATTCTTATGAACTTTCAAGGACTAATATAGGACGAGGATAGACATTTTAATGAGAGATGAATATCTTGACTTATAAGTTATTAAAGAGAAGTTAAGGAGCTAGTTTGGGTTTACCCCTTATTAAGTAATTCTATGCACTCAATTAATTATGTGCAAGCACAAGAATGATTTATGATTCAGTTCAGAACCTTTTATAGGTTAAGCATTCAAGATTGATTATTTTAAAGAATGAGAAATAAATTATTAAAGGACTAGATGTGTCTCTTGTAGTCTCGCTAGTTAGAATACAAGGGGTTCCAGTTTATGCTGGAATGGTGAAGTTACCGCTCGTGAGGGCAGCTACACATCCAAGTCAAGAAAGTTAATGTGTCTCATGTAGTCTCGTTAGTTAGAATACAGGGGGTTCCGGTGAAGTTACCGCCTTAAATGGCAGCTGGAGCGGTGAAGTTACCGCTCGCGAGGGCAGCCACACAAAGAGAAAGAGGAGTCCGGTGTTAGCCTGATATGATAAGAATTTCACCGGTAAGAAGGGAGATGTACTTCGGGGTTACTCCACCCGGATGCACTCCGTAAAATGAACTCAGATAATTATTGTTTGTTCAACGCTGACTTACTAACTTTATAATTAAGAATGATGCATATTAATACTTATGAAATTATTATGAGAATATGACGAGTAGTCAGCAGAAACAGAATGTGATCATAGGATGTCCCCAGATCACTAAGTAAGAGTTTAAGTTTAAGACAAGACAATGATAAGCATTTGATTAAGACTTCTTAGCGATCCTAGTTATCCTTGATCGAAAAGTATATGTAGAAAAGACAGCGATCATATGTATCCCCAGATTGCCAAAGTTAGTGCATGGCGGCCCTAGGTTTCCCCGAGGTTGCCAACAGTAGGTAGGGCCGGAGCTCACTGAGACATTATGTCTCATCCCTTTCCTCCTGGTGCAGGTTCACAGGTAGCACGACGCAAAGGTAAAGAGAAAACTTTGGATTGATCGTGCTGACTTCTTTGTTTATGTATATATTTGTTTCAGATGATGTAGTATGTTGTATATTATTAAGAAGACGTGTATCAGATAATGGATTGTATGATGACTCATATTATGTATAAATTAAATGTAAGTTTTCTGTATTGTATTTAATGTATCCAGTACAAAATTTTAACACTCGTATGAGATCCTAGGCAATCTCTATATAGGTGTTACAGACATGAACCAAATCAAGCAACAAATCATTGGTGATTGATCAAGCTTCTCTAACGACTCTTTGATGCGTTGGCACTATCTTCAATGTCTCTTTTCATTCTCTATATAAAGGATTGAAGACTGGAAGAATACAGAGGACTCCGAAATATTTTAAAAGTGCTAAAACTCTTTCAAATTGAATTATGCATCAAACACTTAGAATTTCTTAACAACTTTTATATCTTAGAAATTCTTAAGTTCTAGAGTCTGAACTGTGTTGTATTTTGTGAACACCACTGATTGTATATCAAGTGTTCAAACAAACATTCTTTTTTTGTAATCTTTGTTTGTAAGAAGTCTCTTGCTTCTGTGCTTGAGCATTGAAAGTCTCTTGCTTGTGTGTTTGAGCATTTGTAATCTTTGTGGTTATAGTGAAAAATCTCTTGTAAGTGACAAGGGGACTGGACTACTTCCGGGTTGTAGAAGGAACCAGGATAATTGCTTTCTCTCTCTCTCTCTCTCTCTCTCTCTCTCTCTCTCTCTCTCTCTCTCTCTCTCTCTCTCTCTCTCTCTCTCTCTCTTATCTTTTATATCCGCTGCATTAGACTCTGAACATTGCTTCAGACTCTGTTTTCCATCAGAGGCTGAACTTTGGTCTTAGTTTCGAAGAAGAAAAAGCTAACACAATTCAACCCCCTTCTTGTGTTTTTCTCTCCTTCAATAGCGAGCGTGACTTAAGTCACGCTGGTGTATAACCAGCGTGCGTGACTTAAGTCACGTTGGGGGTATTTTCGTCAGTTTGTATGGAAGTGAGCAATTTTTGTTGGGGGAAGAGCAATTACCCATAAAGTTTTGATCATTCCCAAGTGTTCTGACCATAATACCCTCAATGTGACTTAAGTCACGTTCGGTAAGCATCAACGTGAGTTAAGTCACGTTGAGCCCAACGTGAGTTAACTCACGCTCGGTACATACTAACGTGACTTAAGTCACGTTGCGTTCTGTTACAGAAACAACACAAACAAGAACAAAGAACCATTGTGTTCCAAAGAAAAAAGTTCGAATTTTCTTCCTCCAAGTTCGATTTCAACCATTCTTGAGCCAATCAATGCCAATTTCAACCCAAAATCAAGTAAGCGTTCTAAAACCAATTGCATTGGGCATTTTATGAATTAAATCTTGGATTTTTTTGGAGAAATTTGACATATTTAGGTTTTTAGGGATTTGATTTGCATGTTATTTTTTAGGATTCTTAATGATGAAATCAGTTAGGAATTGTAATTTAGATGTTGTTTAGAGTAAGTTTGAATCCAATGAGGTAATTTAGGGTTTACAAATTGTTAGATTTTATGCAGATTGAATGTTGCACTCTAGGTGTTTGATAAAAATTTTCAATGAATTTTTTTTATTTTTGAATTGTTAATGATCAAATTAGTTAGAAATTTGATTGTTAATGTTGATTATAGTGAGTTTGAGTGCAATGTGGTAGGTTAGAGATTGAAATGACACTGCCAATATTGAACTGTTGTTGTTGATTAGTTAGAAATGACACAATGTCCCTATGAAAATTATTGAATTTTTGCTTTTAAAAATGTTGTGTAGATATGTCTGAGAGACCTGACAGACTAAGAGTAGGTAGGGAGATCATGACACAGAGTGCACGGGGCGTTAGCAGCAGGAAGAGTGAGGATGTGGAGGGGACGTCGTCCCATGCTGGTGCATCCCAGATAGTGGACCCCACACATCATTAACAGCAACAAGAGGAGTATCAGCCTCAATATAAGCAAGCTGAACATTAGGAGGGTGAGGCCCAGCAGGAGGCTCAGGAGGAGGCCGGACCGTAGGGTTTTCCCGAGGGCCCTACTGACATGACGCTTCTACCGAATTTCGGTAGACACGTGGCATGTCAGCTTTGGAGCGACATCACGGTAAGTTTAATTGTTTAATTTTATTTAATTACGCGTTAATTGATATGTTTATTTTAATTTAATTTTACGATTTAATTTTTATGTTAAAATATTTTAATTACGCGTCAATTTAATTAGGTGTCAAGTTAATTGTTTCTTTTAATTTAATTTCATGATTTAACTGTTATGTTATAATATTTTAATTACGCGTCAATTTAATTAGTTGTCAATTTAATTATTTATTTTAATTTAATTTTATGACTTAACTGTTATGTTAAAATATTTTAAATACGCTTCAATTTAATTGCGCGTCAATTTAGGTACGGGTCAATTTAATTGTATATTTTATTTTAATTTTACGATATAATTGTTATGTTAAAATGTTTAATGTTTATTTCATTATCGTTGTTCGGACAATAGTCATTCTATTTTCAAAATACAAAAACATAAAACAAATCCAACACACCAAACTAATTTTTGGCCCCCCGTGGTCAATTAAAATTCAAATCTCTTTTCATAAAAGCACGATGTTTTATCAATTCTAACGCGATACAAACAAACGCTTAAGCCTCCCACGCGCGAGCAATAAGCTACGTTTAACCGCTAGAATACGATCAAAAACATCGCTCTTTAAAATCAACCAACAAACAAACGTTTTCTACCAAAGAACTACGTAGCTTTGAATTCTCCATCGCACCAGGAGATACGTAGGCGCAAGATCCCACTCTTGTCAAACACACTAATAAAAAATACTTTTTTCCCCCTTTTCTTTTTCCCCTTTGAAATATTAAAACGTAGCAAGCAAACCTTTAAAACACTTTTAACCCTAAACTAACTAGGAGGTTCCCGTTGAGTACAACGGATGTGAGGGGTGCTAATACCTTCCCCTTGCATAATTGACTCCCGAACCCGTTAATGGTTGCGATGACCATCCCTTTTTCAAATCTTCAAGGGTTTTATCAACGTTTCCCTTTAAAAATAAAACTTTGGTGGCGACTCCGTAGTCATTCCGAGCGTTGGTCCGCTTGAGCGTTTTTTTAGCGACGCGACAGTTTCTACACACCAAAAGAAATTTAATGAATATTTAATTGTATTTTTCATGGAAATAAGTGCATTGTCATCAAAATTAATGAGATTATAACTCCACGTCTCTTCAGTTCTAACAAAACATGACCCATTAATTTTGATTGTTAGAACCGAAGAGACATGGAGTTATAATCTCATTAATTTTGATGATAATGCGCTTATTTCGATGAAAATACTGGTAAATATTCGCTAAGTTTGGTTCGATGTGTAGATAGAGCATATTCATTTTGATGAACTCGAGAAGTTAGTATGACACCCTAAACCTCAAATGATATCATTCCTATTTAAAAAATGATAACATCTCTTGAATCATACTTAAAGTGTGGTCCATGGAGAGATTCAAAGATCATAAGCAACCCCTAATAAGTAGTAAATAATTCAATGGCAACAATTTAATTGAGTTTGAATATTCCTAAAAAAAATTGAATCGTGACAAGCTGAAAATCAAAACATAAGCAATTTGTGTATAAAAATATGCATATCGCTTGTCTTAATCAAAGTATAAATGTGTAGTTTTCTATTGTAATATCATCTCAAAATTATCTCTACATTGAAGTACTAAAAGTTCTAACAACTGTTTATAAAATTTGTTTACTCTATTTGCTAGGGAGCAAAATATGGGTGAAATTATAAAATTTGTTTACTCTAGAATCATTTTTCTTTCACTATTTCTTTTTGCATTCGACACTGAAGGTGAGCCAATTTTTCATCCTTTTAAAATATGCTTCTCTAATTTATGTATAACATTTTATCTCCTTTTATTAACATTCTTATTTTTTTTTCATGGCAGCACTCATTGAATGTTATACTTACACTGATTGTCCCATATCTATGTGTATATTTCCTGCTATTCGGACGTGTGTTAAGCACCGATGTGACTGTATTAAAATGTTTTAGACTCAGGAGATCGGGCAGTGAAGAATGAGGTATTGCATTAGAAAAAGATCTAAGAAAGTTCTTGTGTAGCACCCAATGATTGGATTTTTTTTTTTTATCTTTTCTTATTTTTTAAAATGATTCAAAGTGTTTATACTCTAAGATGATGGTAACGAAATTAAATAAGGCAGTAAGGAATATTATTTAAAAGAACAAATGTCTTTTTTGGTCCTTTAAGTATGACAAAAGTTAGGGGTGTACATGGGTTGGGTCAACCCAGAAAACCCGGTCAAACCCACTCAAATAAATCCAAAAAAGTGGGTTGGGTTGGATGGGTCATTGGGTGGGTATGATTTTAAAAAATGTAAAACCCATAAAAAAAATCACGGTTTTCAGGTAAACTCATACCCAATAAACCCACTTACAGAATAATACCCATATTTTAATTTTAATTTTCACAGGAACGAAAATTCCTAAACGTGAGTCGATGAGATGTAGAATCTAATGAAGAATGAATTATTGTTGATGTTCTATGACGGTGGATGCGATAACTAATGTTCCTATTATTATACATGATTTCCTAATGTTATGTATGGTTGTATTTTCTCACCCCTTCCTTGTTGTTGTGTGGTTTTGGTGGCTGTACTCTTGGGGTACAGACACTCAGGTTGAGGAAGACTAGTTGCGGGACGATTCAGCAGGTGGCGGCGGAGGCATATTCTGTTTCTCCCTTCTATTAGTAGTCGAATAAGTATGTAGTCGATACGAGCTCTGATATGTAACACTAGGGTCGGGTTGGCTATTCGATTTTACATTTTGATGTTTGATGTATTTTTAAGTTTATGAATTAATTATGGATGTTGAGACTTGATTTTTGTTATAATAAGAATGCTGAATTTTTTTTCCGCTGCAATGTTTATAACTTTGTTTTACGAAATGATAATATATGAGGATGCGTAACACCTAATCTCATTTATTTATATTTTTGGTATTTATTAAATTAAAGTCGGGGTCTTAGGGTGTTACATAGTTGAGCTCAATTGGTAGTGGGAATGCAAGGAACTTGTACTTAAGCCTCAGGTACGGAGTTCGATTCCCACGAAAGGCAAAAACTCCACATGGGGGGTGGAGAAGGTCGTGAGTACATCGCGGTGGGGCCAGCCTAGTGTGGGGTGTGGTGAGCCGCCGGATGTTACAAGATGAGCTTCATAGGAGAAGTATGATTGATAGGTAAAAACATAGGAAAACCGTTAGAATTCAGAATTCATATTGAATTGTATTGAAAAAGATTCAGTAATGAGTACATGAATTATCATATTTATAGACCTTAATTACCCTAACCACTTGTGTAAATAACTAACATCTAACTAGTTCTAACGACCTTAACCAACTCTAGTTATCTCAACACTAACCCTAGTTATCTCATCATCACCCCTCAAACTCAAGGTTAGGGAATTCTTACTTGAGTTTGAAATACAAATCTCCAAAATGAATACTGTTATAACTTAAACAGAAAGGGTACAATTGGCAGAAGAAACAGGTAAGGCAAAATGAAAGAATGTTCTAGCTAAGTCCATTGAATATTATAGGTTCTTCACTTAAGCAGCTGAGGCCCAATACAAAATTTAAAGTGTTATTGATAGCGAAAATTGCTCGTCTCCCATAAAGTTGGAAATTGCTCTTCCCCCATACAAAAATGCTCATTCTCGAAGAAAATGACCAAATACCCTTGTGTGACTTAAGTCACGCTCGATATATATCAACGTGACTTAACTCATGCTGGCGTATAACCTGCGTGACTTAACTCACGCTGGTGTATAACCTGCGTGACTTAACTCTCACTTGGTAGATGTCAGCGTGACTTAAGTCACGCTGCGTTCATTTATAACTCATGCAGAACCTCACTTCTCCATTTCACTTCTCAAATCTCTAAAATATCTCCCAAATATATTGGAATGCATTTTTTTTGTCATTGTACCGCCATCTTCCCGGCGTCACTGCACGGGTAGCCTCTAATCAATCACTTCGCCTCTTCAAGCCTCGTGCTTGGGGGGCTGTGTACCGTCATCTTATTCCTCAAAGAATATGTGGCAGCCTCCCTGTAACATCCCACTTCAGACTTAAATAATTATCAGTGTCGAGACAATGTATCAGAGGATTAATAAGAAAGCAATGGCAAAGTCGTAATTTTGGGATGGGAAGATTTTATATAGGGGAGATGAGATATTTTCTTTATTTTCTCCTCACCTCTCTCTCTCTCTACAAATCAGATTTTTGTCTCCTCTCTCTCTCTAAGCTTGCGCCCTCCTCCCTTTGGCCACCCTCCATCAATTCCCTTCCTTCCAAGCTTCTTCGATCATAAGCAAACTCAATTCTAGAAAGAATAGAACAAGAGGAAGTTATGAAGTATCAAGAGAAGATTAAGGATTCAAGCTAAGGTTTGGATATAAGTTGGCAAGGAAGCTATCAAGAATCAAAACAAGAGATCAAGGTGAGCTCCCTAGGGTTTTAGAACCCACTTTGAGAGTTTTTGATGTGTATTATGTATTTTGAGCAAAGTTTATAAATTAGTGCCCTAATCCCTTTTGCTTGCCAATTCCTTGTTCATTCATGTTTAAGAGTTAGTTGTCCCTAATTTAATTCTATCCTTGATCCTGTTTATTCCTTGTGTTTAGTATGTTTTTGAGTATTAAAATGAGTCCCTGTTATGCTTACAAAGGTTACTAGGCAGTGGGTATTGTAACACCCATACTAACTTTAACTAGTATGTTAGCATGTGCGTTAAACTGATACTGGATACATTTAAAAATTTCAATAATAATATTACATCGCAACAGAAATAAATACATGTTTACTCATTTGTACAATAATCCAATACTGTAACAATACTTTTACAAATGTCCTCTAAGCTTCTGAGCTGGTACACAACGAGCAACTGTACTCCATCCAGCACCTCTGCGAAGATCTTCGTCACAAACCTCTGATTAACCTGTAACCCTGCACCAGAAGGAGTGGGATGAGACATAATGTCTCAGTGAGCTCTACCCAACCTACTGTTGGCAACCACAGGGAACCTAGGGTCGCCATGCCTACCTTGGCAATTTAGGGGAATTCTAGAATCGCCAAGTCTTATAAACCTGCCTATGACTATAAATCCTCCTGTAACTATAACTTAAACTGCCTATAACCTTTGCTGTAGCTGTCTATAATCATAACTGTAATCTGTCTATAACTTTAACTTAGTGATCGAGGGGAAAACCTAGGACCACTTTCTGATAACTGCCTATAACTATAACTATGAGTTTCCTGTGACTATAACTGTAACTGTGACTTTTACTATAACTATGAAACATAAAACATATAAGCAGTTCGATAGCAGTTTTATGTTAGCTGTTAGCGTTGAACAAACAATTATCTGAGTTCATTTTACGGAGGGCACCCCGGGTGGAGCAACCCCGAGATACGTCTCCCTATAAACCGGTGAAATTCCTATCATATCAGGCTAACACCGGACTCCCTATAAAACGTGTGGACAACCCTCTCGGAGAAGTCCCATCCGGCGAATCCCGGAGTCTGATGAACACGCCACTGTAAAACGTGCAAGCACGCCACTATAAAACGTGTAAACACGCCAATATCTTTAATCTTTAATTCTTTAACTTTAACGTATGAACATATAATCTGTTACTTTGATTCTATAACAATACTGTAATCTATAACCCGTAATCTATAACCTGTAATCTATAACCTGTAATCTATAACCTTGGCTTATCGTTCTCATAAGCCTCCTATAATTGTTGGATAGCCAACACTATAAACATGCCTATAACTATGATTGAAACATCACTCTTATTCTCATTGCTCTAAGCTTGCACATACTTAAGTGAATGTAGGGACTTCACTTCAAGGAGATAATCCCATTACCAAGCCCTATACACATCTATACAACTTAGGAGTATGAGTATACATCTCCTAAGGCCATGCCTATCCCTTATCCTTCCCTATTTCCAAGCCAAAGCTCACGAAATAAAATGCTGAGGTAGGCCAAAATCGTAGCACGATGGGGAAATATCGGAGCACGATTTTATGCGAAAGTTTCATGAAAATCAGGACATAAAATCGTAGCACGATGCCCATAAATCGGAGCACGATTTTGGCTTCAGCAGCACTCATAATTTCACTTCCTAGGCTAACCCAAACATACCCAAACATCAATTAACTTATGGGAATGGATTTCTATGACATATGAACCAGATATCACATACCAATTCTTGTATTCACAAACCAACAAGGGATCAAGGCATGAAATCTATCAAATAGCTCTTAATAACATAACTTACAAGCTTAAACAAAGTGGGGTTCTAAAACCCTCTAAGAGCTCACCTCAAAATCAAAGGATTGCTTGCTAAGTTGAGAAGATCAAACCCTAGCTACAAGTCCAAAGTTTCTACTCAAAACCACTTCTATTCCTTAGCTCTCCTTCTTCTTCTTGCTCCAAAATTTACCAACACAAGCTTGATCATCTTACAAAGATTTTGGGAGAAGTTTGCTAGCTCAAAAGAGGATGATTTGATGATGGTAGTGAAGTGAGAAGGAAGGGCGAAAATGAGAAGAAAGGAAAGACAAAAATCTGATTTTGGTGTTAAAGAAAAATGAGTAGAAACTTGATAAATATTCATATTTATCCAAATATCAATTTCTCCAAAATTACAACTATGCCACTTCTTAATTACCACTTTGCCATTGCTTGCATACGAAGTTTCTAACGTTTAATTGATGCTTCTGAGCGGGATATTACACTCTACCCCCCTTAAAAGAAATTTCGTCCTCGAAATTTAGATAATCCTTATGAAATCCTGTAAGATAAATTCTTTCTACCTCTTTCTTTACTATGAAGGTTTCCAATTCCTTTTGCTTATGGGGATTCCATGGCAACTCGAATGTCTGACATATAGATTAGTCACGCGTCTTGATTAAACCATATTGGTTAAAACTTGTTCTTTAGCCATGATTCCCATCACTGTACATCAAAACATAAGACAATCTCTTTCCTGCCGAAAGGTCTAACGTATATTACATAACTATCATCTGTTAAGGTGTATGGTTATCTGAACCAACATATCCACATTATCTTGAAGTCGTCGAGTCATTCTGTTTTTCCTCAATTATTCCAACTTCCCGAGGGATCTATTACATTACTTTCAGTTCAAAGAACTTTTGTCTTTAACTTTCGTCTCGCAAGACGACCTGTTACTGTTACATTCGTATCATTCTTCATATAGACTAGTCTTGCACTACAAAGCATCTGATATCAAACATTCTCAAACGGAAATAAAGTCCATTGCAAGTACTTTCACGATTCAATTACAAGGAGGTGGCTGTACTTTTGGTACAAATTCCTTTCTATCTGACATCCTGATGTAACTATTATCACAACCATGACCATTGTTCACATTCCCACTGCAGTAAACCTTAAGGCTCGAGAAATCTTATGAGCCACTCCTGCTCCAATTTAATTAATCAACGATAACACATAGCTAAAGATCTTAGGGCTTTCTTCTTTCTATGATTCTGACAATCTTACTTCAATTAAGATATTCCTTACTCATGGGAATTAATACTTGCTTTACCAATAATTTCAACTTATGAAAGTTTAGTACAAGTGACGTGTAGCATAAGCCGTCTCACATTTCATCATTGTCCAACTACGAGACATCATACTTAGTCAAATTATACTTGAGACAAAGCCACGCCATCCAAGGTCACTCTTCTTGCTCTTAACTCATGTTTGCACTTAGAGTAACTACAATCCCGTATGCAACTATGATTACGTCCCATAGACGTTATAACTTATTTCGTTCAAGAACATTCTCCGTTTTCTAAAAGAAAACTCTATTCTGTTCGCTATTCAAAATAGCACTCTTAAACTCTGAATCCTTTAATTCATAACTCCAATTCACGTAGTCTTTTACTGTAAATTATGAGTACTCTTCTGATCGGTGTAAAACATTTCCTTCCTTTAACTGTTAACATTAAGTTCAAGAATTTCTGAACTCCCCTACCGAAATTGTTCAATAATAACAAACCTGTTCTGTTTAAGACTTTCCTGTTAAAACATTACCGACTGCGTACCACGGTTACCGATACATGTCACATGACTATAAAATATGTTACACTACTATCTAAGTAGCATAAACTCTGCCTGATCAGTATACATAATACTAATCATAACCTGTTACATGCCTGTTACATGCGACATGCTAGCATAACGCGGATACGATGCGGAATAACTGTATGCCACGGCATAATTCCTCTTTGTTTAAACTTACTACTCAAATTAACTTTAAGTTACTGAGCTAAACAGCTAAATCACCGTATGAAACGTGGCCTCCTTCGCGTGCTATAATTACATCCTTTAAAGTTATCAACCTGCTTCGATTCTCTTATCTCATAAGTTTCGGGGTCTGATACATTCCTCGACGTATCTATTAAAATTCCCTGTTAGAACTGATGATAAGTTCAAGTCATCATTACTTACACATATTCTGTAACTTGAGATTTAATCTCTGAATACCTTTCCTGTAGTTCCTCTGACAAGGACTTCACAAACATCCTTTTCTCTAAACTTCAGCTTGGATTTATCTGTTAACTCATAATTGGATTACTTCTCCGCTGCGCAACTCTGATTTTAACAATTCGCTTTGGGATCACTATTACCATATAAAATCTCCTTGACCAATCCTTTGACTTTATAACTTTGTAGTTACCACCCATGACCGTCTTATCTTATAATTTCCCTTGTGGTTTAATCCACCTGTTCAACTTACTGATTGCTCGACGCTTGACTTTGCGTTTCCTTTCGAACATAAACAAAATTCTTATTTCCACGAAATACACCGAACCCTGTAGACAATCTTTAACAATGAATTCGAGCCCAATGATGCTCCTATTAAAACAACTTAAGTTCATACATTATTTACTTGTGGTAACTTCTAAAAACATTCTATGACTTCCGGAAATTCTCGTCTTTCATAAGCTTAATCGATTAATGAATCGAGTCTCATCCTGTAATTATCCGTAGGGATTTCACATCCACAACCTTTTTCCAAGACACATAGGTCCACATAACTCTAACATAACTCTTGGTTACTTCTCGGATTGCTCCGGGAATAATCCGTCTGGATAGAACTCAACTTTTACCAGCTCTCCTGTAAATTCAAACATGTGATACAGCTCTTCGAATACCCGTTTAATAAATCTGTAAGCTTCAATACTTAACATTTTCCATTGGATTCTTCCTATAACTTATTACTGTATTCTCAATTCCATTCTAATCTCGTTATCTGAATAACATTCCATACGCTTTCTCGACCGTTGACTTCTTCATGGTTTCGAACAATCCAAGGTATATATATATCTACCATCTTAACACATACCAACATAGTGTGATCTTTGTCGGCTTACCCGAAGACGTATGCAAGGAGCCCATCGAAAGAGAATATAGAACTCCTTAACTTCAACCATACTTTAACTGTAACTTATATATAAGTGACGTTCTTCCTGTTGCCAGAGCCTCAAAATAGTTCTTAGCTAATTCCTGTTTAATCCTCGAAAGCGGTCTGCTATAATCCGACAACATAAAATTCAACCTTTACCTCATACCCTTACCGGGGTTTCCTTCACTTGTTGCTAAACTCGCGTTCCTCATACCAAGTATCTTGATGACCCACAATAAAGGAAGGTAATCTATTCCATCTGTTCATTAATTCGCTTAATCCATAAATGAGTCTCTTACCTATCAGATATTTGAATCTCGTCCGTTTTGAGTGTGCAAGTCCTTCCACCTTACACACTATATCCTCACTGGAAGCCCAGAGTTTTCAATAATTAACTGTTCATTCCTTATTCCAAGTCGCTGGGTTTGGCAACACAATCCATTGCATCTGC
Source organism: Medicago ruthenica (assembly GCA_018208015.1). Classification (NCBI taxonomy): domain Eukaryota; kingdom Viridiplantae; phylum Streptophyta; class Magnoliopsida; order Fabales; family Fabaceae; genus Medicago; species Medicago ruthenica. The sequence continues at coordinate 38,747,955 of CM031375.1, read as the reverse complement.
AGCCGGAATTAAAACTCTAATCAACCCTTAACTTTAACTTTCCAAATTACGGTTCCCGTTAGGATTCCAATTCATTCTTCGGAGTATTCTATAATCCTTTACTCTACACATCTCCCCGGAGAAAGCATCGCTCAAGGATGCGTCCAACTAGTTAAGGTACTTGACCCTTCTCTTAAATACCTCTTATAATTCTGAGACTTTGCCATTTGCTGGCTCAGTTACTTCACTGTTAGAAACCATCCTTTGACCTTAAACACTTTGCAAAATTTCGTCTTAGAATCTGACGTCTTAACCTTCACCCTTTGAACACTTCTTACCTCCTTGGTCACATTCAGCTCTCGGATATTTGTCCTAACTGTCATATACTAGACTGAGTTGATCAGGCTCAACTAGACATGACATTTAGAACAACATCTGGAACCCAATGATTCCGCTACTTTTATTGAATCTTAAACGACCCATGGCACGGTCTGAATCGACCTGCTCTGATACCAATTGTAACACCCATACTAACTTTAACTAGTATGTTAGCATGTGCGTTAAACTGATACTGGATACATTTAAAAATTTCAATAATAATATTACATCGCAACAGAAATAAATACATGTTTACTCGTTTGTACAATAATCCAATACTGTAACAATACTTTTACAAATGTCCTCTAAGCTTCTGAGCTGGTACACAACGAGCAACTGTACTCCATCCAGCACCTCTGCGAAGATCTTCGTCACAAACCTCTGATTAACCTGTAACCCTGCACCAGAAGGAGTGGGATGAGACATAATGTCTCAGTGAGCTCTACCCAACCTACTGTTGGCAACCACAGGGAACCTAGGGTCGCCATGCCTACCTTGGCAATTTAGGGGAATTCTAGAATCGCCAAGTCTTATAAACCTGCCTATGACTATAAATCCTCCTGTAACTATAACTTAAACTGCCTATAACCTTTGCTGTAGCTGTCTATAATCATAACTGTAATCTGTCTATAACTTTAACTTAGTGATCGAGGGGAAAACCTAGGACCACTTTCTGATAACTGTCTATAACTATAACTATGAGTTTCCTGTGACTATAACTGTAACTGTGACTTTTACTATAACTATGAAACATAAAACATATAAGCAGTTCGATAGCAGTTTTATGTTAGCTGTTAGCGTTGAACAAACAATTATCTGAGTTCATTTTACGGAGGGCACCCCGGGTGGAGCAACCCCGAGATACGTCTCCCTATAAACCGGTGAAATTCCTATCATATCAGGCTAACACCGGACTCCCTATAAAACGTGTGGACAACCCTCTCGGAGAAGTCCCATCCGGCGAATCCCGGAGTCTGATGAACACGCCACTGTAAAACGTGCAAGCACGCCACTATAAAACGTGTAAACACGCCAATATCTTTAATCTTTAATTCTTTAATTCTTTAACTTTAACGTATGAACATATAATCTGTTACTTTGATTCTATAACAATACTGTAATCTATAACCCGTAATCTATAACCTGTAATCTATAACCTGTAATCTATAACCTTGGCTTATCGTTCTCATAAGCCTCCTATAATTGTTGGATAGCCAACACTATAAACATGCCTATAACTATGATTGAAACATCACTCTTATTCTCATTGCTCTAAGCTTGCACATACTTAAGTGAATGTAGGGACTTCACTTCAAGGAGATAATCCCATTACCAAGCCCTATACACATCTATACAACTTAGGAGTATGAGTATACATCTCCTAAGGCCATGCCTATCCCTTATCCTTCCCTATTTCCAAGCCAAAGCTCACGAAATAAAATGCTGAGGTAGGCCAAAATCGTAGCACGATGGGGAAATATCGGAGCACGATTTTATGCGAAAGTTTCATGAAAATCAGGACATAAAATCGTAGCACGATGCCCATAAATCGGAGCACGATTTTGGCTTCAGCAGCACTCATAATTTCACTTCCTAGGCTAACCCAAACATACCCAAACATCAATTAACTTATGGGAATGGATTTCTATGACATATGAACCAGATATCACATACCAATTCTTGTATTCACAAACCAACAAGGGATCAAGGCATGAAATCTATCAAATAGCTCTTAATAACATAACTTACAAGCTTAAACAAAGTGGGGTTCTAAAACCCTCTAAGAGCTCACCTCAAAATCAAAGGATTGCTTGCTAAGTTGAGAAAATCAAACCCTAGCTACAAGTCCAAAGTTTCTACTCAAAACCACTTCTATTCCTTAGCTCTCCTTCTTCTTCTTGCTCCAAAATTTACCAACACAAGCTTGATCATCTTACAAAGATTTTGGGAGAAGTTTGCTAGCTCAAAAGAGGATGATTTGATGATGGTAGTGAAGTGAGAAGGAAGGGCGAAAATGAGAAGAAAGGAAAGACAAAAATCTGATTTTGGTGTTAAAGAAAAATGAGTAGAAACTTGATAAATATTCATATTTATCCAAATATCAATTTCTCCAAAATTACAACTATGCCACTTCTTAATTACCACTTTGCCATTGCTTGCATACGAAGTTTCTAACACGTTTAATTGATGCTTCTGAGCGGGATATTACAGGTATTAAGTTTCAAAACTGAAAACATGATTTTCCAGAAAATTTCTGAGTTCTGCTACAGTCGTAGAGCGGCGCCAGGGTCGCAGCGCGAAGTAGCTGAACCCAGCCACTGCCTAGCCATCGCCTAGACCTTCGTTATGCGAAGTGTTCAGAAACTGAGTTCGCACTGCGATGTTTTCAACGCTCTGCGAAGCTTCAGACTCAGAAACACAAGTTCTGAAGGTTCAGACTCTGAACTTCAGAGTCTGAAGTTTCAGATGCAGAACTTCGCAGAGCGAAGTCTGGGGGTCGCAGAGCGAAATCACTCAGAATGGCATTCTTTTCATTTTAAACAACTGAGCCATGCTGTGAACTTTCATAAGCACTGGGGCAAGAATTCTTATGAACTTTCAAGGACTAATATAGGACAAGGATAGACATTTTAATGAGAGATGAATATCTTGACTTATAAGTTATTAAAGAGAAGTTAAGGAGCTAGTTTGGGTTTACCCCTTATTAAGTAATTCTATGCACTCAATTAATTACGTGCAAGCACAAGAATGATTTATGATTCAGTTCAGAACCTTTTATAGGTTAAGCATTCAAGATTGATTATTTTAAAGAATGAGAAATAAATTATTAAAGGACTAGATGTGTCTCTTGTAGTCTCGCTAGTTAGAATACAAGGGGTTCCAGTTTATGCTGGAATGGTGAAGTTACCGCTCGTGAGGGCAGCTACACATCCAAGTCAAGAAAGTTAATGTGTCTCATGTAGTCTCGTTAGTTAGAATACAAGGGGTTCCGGTGAAGTTACCGCCTTAAATGGCAGCTGGAGCGGTGAAGTTACCGCTCGCGAGGGCAGCCACACAAAGAGAAAGAGGAGTCCGGTGTTAGCCTGATATGATAAGAATTTCACCGGTAAGAAGGGAGATGTACTTCGGGGTTACTCCACCCGGATGCACTCCGTAAAATGAACTCAGATAATTATTGTTTGTTCAACGCTGACTTACTAACTTTATAATTAAGAATGATGCATATTAATACTTATGAAATTATTATGAGAATATGACGAGTAGTCAGCAGAAACAGAATGTGATCATAGGATGTCCCCAGATCACTAAGTAAGAGTTTAAGTTTAAGACAAGACAATGATAAGCATTTGATTAAGACTTCTTAGCGATCCTAGTTATCCTTGATCGAAAAGTATATGTAGAAAAGACAGCGATCATATGTATCCCCAGATTGCAAAAGTTAGTGCATGGCGGCCCTAGGTTTCCCCGAGGTTGCCAACAGTAGGTAGGGCCGGAGCTCACTGAGACATTATGTCTCATCCCATTCCTCCTGGTGCAGGTTCACAGGTAGCACGACGCAAAGGTAAAGAGAAAACTTTGGATTGATCGTGCTGACTTCTTTGTTTATGTATATATTTGTTTCCGATGATGTAGTATGTTGTATATTATTAAGAAGACGTGTATCGGATAATGGATTGTATGATGACTCATATTATGTATAAATTAAATGTAAATTTTCTGTATTGTATTTAATGTATCCAGTACAAAATTTTAACACTCGTATGAGATCCTAGGCAATCTCTATATAGGTGTTACAGACATGAACCAAATCAAGCAACAAATCATTGGTGATTGATCAAGCTTCTCTAACGACTCTTTGATGCGTTGGCACTATCTTCAATGTCTCTTTTCATTCTCTATATAAAGGATTGAAGACTGGAAGAATACAGAGGACTCCGCAATATTTTAAAAGTGCTAAAACTCTTTCAAATTGAATTATGCATCAAACACTTAGAATTTCTTAACAACTTTTATATCTTAGAAATTCTTAAGTTCTAGAGTCTGAACTGTGTTGTATTTTGTGAACACCACTGATTGTATATCAAGTGTTCAAACAAACATTCTTTTTTTGTAATCTTTGTTTGTAAGAAGTCTCTTGCTTCTGTGCTTGAGCATTGAAAGTCTCTTGCTTGTGTGTTTGAGCATTTGTAATCTTTGTGATTATAGTGAAAAATCTCTTGTAAGTGACAAGGGGACTGGACTACTTCCGGGTTGTAGAAGGAACCAGGATAATTGCTGTGTCTCTCTCTCTCTCTCTCTCTCTCTCTCTCTCTCTCTCTCTCTCTCTCTCTCTCTCTCTCTCTCTTATCTTTTATATCCGCTGCATTAGACTCTGAACATTGCTTCAGACTCTGTTTTCCATCAGAGGCTGAACTTTGGTCTTAGTTTCGAAGAAGAAAAAGCTAACACAATTCAACCCCCTTCTTGTGTTTTTCTCTTCTTCAATAGCGAGCGTGACTTAAGTCACGCTGGTGTATAACCAGCGTGCGTGACTTAAGTCACGTTGGGGGTATTTTCGTCAGTTTGTATGGAAGTGAGCAATTTTTGTTGGGGGAAGAGCAATTACCCATAAAGTTTTGGTCATTCCCAAGTGTTCTGACCATAATACCCTCAATGTGACTTAAGTCACGTTCGGTAAGCATCAACGTGAGTTAAGTCACGTTGAGCCCAACGTGAGTTAACTCACGCTCGGTACATACTAACGTGACTTAAGTCACGTTGCGTTCTGTTACAGAAACAACACAAACAAGAACAAAGAACCATTGTGTTCCAAAGAAAAAAGTTCGAATTTTCTTCCTCCAAGTTCGATTTCAACCATTCTTGAGCCAATCAATGCCAATTTCAACCCAAAATCAAGTAAGCGTTCTAAAACCAATTGCATTGGGCATTTTATGAATTAAATCTTGGATTTTTTGGAGAAATTTGACATATTTAGGTTTTTAGGGATTTGATTTGCATGTTATTTTTTAGGATTCTTAATGATGAAATCAGTTAGGAATTGTAATTTAGATGTTGTTTAGAGTAAGTTTGAATCCAATGAGGTAATTTAGGGTTTACAAATTGTTAGATTTTATGCAGATTGAATGTTGCACTCTAGGTGTTTGATAAAATTTTTCAATGAATTTTTTTTATTTTTGAATTGTTAATGATCAAATTAGTTAGAAATTGGATTGTTAATGTTGATTATAGTGAGTTTGAGTGCAATGTGGTAGGTTAGAGATTGAAATGACACTGCCAAAATTGAACTGTTGTTGTTGATTAGTTAGAAATGACACAATGTCCCTATGAAAATTATTGAATTTTTGCTTTTAAAAATGTTGTGTAGATATGTCTGAGAGACCTGACAGACTAAGAGTAGGTAGGGAGATCATGACACAGAGTGCACGGGGCGTTAGCAGCAGGAAGAGTGAGGATGTGGAGGGGACGTCGTCCCATGCTGGTGCATCCCAGATAGTGGACCCCACACATCATTAACAGCAACAGGAGGAGTATCAGCCTCAATATAAGCAAGCTGAACATTAGGAGGGTGAGGCCCAGCAGGAGGCTCAGGAGGAGGCCGGACCGTAGGGTTTTCCCGAGGGCCTTACTGACATGACGCTTCTACCGAATTTCGGTAGACACGTGGCATGTCAGCTTTGGAGCGACATCACGGTAAGTTTAATTGTTTAATTTTATTTAATTACGCGTTAATTGATATGTTTATTTTAATTTAATTTTACGATTTAATTTTTATGTTAAAATATTTTAATTACGCGTCAATTTAATTAGGTGTCAAGTTAATTGTTTCTTTTAATTTAATTTCATGATTTAACTGTTATGTTATAATATTTTAATTACGCGTCAATTTAATTAGTTGTCAATTTAATTATTTATTTTAATTTAATTTTATGACTTAACTGTTATGTTAAAATATTTTAAATACGCTTCAATTTAATTGCGCGTCAATTTAGGTACGGGTCAATTTAATTGTATATTTTATTTTAATTTTACGATATAATTGTTATGTTAAAATGTTTAATGTTTATTTCATTATCGTTGTTCGGACAATAGTCATTCTATTTTCAAAATACAAAAACATAAAACAAATCCAACACACCAAACTAATTTTTGGCCCCCCGTGGTCAATTAAAATTCAAATCTCTTTTCATAAAAGCACGATGTTTTATCAATTCTAACGCGATACAAACAAACGCTTAAGCCTCCCACGCGCGAGCATATAAGCTACGTTTAACCGCTAGAATACGATCAAAAACATCGCTCTTTAAAATCAACCAACAAACAAACGTTTTCTACCAAAGAACTACGTAGCTTTGAATTCTCCATCGCACCAAGAGATACGTAGGCGCAAGATCCCACTCTTGTCAAGCACACTAATAAAAAATACCTTTTTCCCCCTTTTCCTTTTTCCCCTTTGAAATATTAAAACGTAGCAAGCAAACCTTTAAAACACTTTTAACCCTAAACTAACTAGGAGGTTCCCGTTGAGTACAACGGATGTGAGGGGTGCTAATACCTTCCCCTTGCATAATTGACTCCCGAACCCGTTAATGGTTGCGATGACCATCCCTTTTTCAAATCTTCAAGGGTTTTATCAACGTTTCCCTTTAAAAATAAAACTTTGGTGGCGACTCCGTAGTCATTCCGAGCGTTGGTCCGCTTGAGCGTTTTTTAGCGACGCGACAGTTTCTACACACCAAAAGAAATTTAATGAATATTTAATTGTATTTTTCATGGAAATAAGTGCATTGTCATCAAAATTAATGAGATTATAACTCCACGTCTCTTCAGTTCTAACAAAACATGACCCATTAATTTTGATTGTTAGAACCGAAGAGACATGGAGTTATAATCTCAATAATTTTGATGATAATGCGCTTATTTCGATGAAAATACTGGTAAATATTCGCTAAGTTTGGTTCGATGTGTAGATAGAGCATATTCATTTTGATGAACTCGAGAAGTTAGTATGACACCCTAAACCTCAAATGATATCATTCCTATTTAAAAAATGATAACATCTCTTGAATCATACTTAAAGTGTGGTCAATGGAGAGATTCAAAGATCATAAGCAACCCCTAATAAGTAGTAAATAATTCAATGGCAACAATTTAATTGAGTTTGAATATTCCTAAAAAAATTGAATCGTGACAAGCTGAAAATCAAAACATAAGCAATTTGTGTATAAAAATATGCATATCGCTTGTTTTAATCAAAGTATAAATGTGTAGTTTTCTATTGTAATATCATCTCAAAATTATCTCTACATTGAAGTACTAAAAGTTCTAACAACTGTTTATAAAATTTGTTTACTCTATTTGCTAGGGAGCAAAATATGGGTGAAATTATAAAATTTGTTTACTCTAGAATCATTTTTCTTTCACTATTTCTTTTTGCATTCGACACTGAAGGTGAGCCAATTTTTCATCCTTTTAAAATATGCTTCTCTAATTTATGTATAACATTTTATCTCCTTTTATTAACATTCTTATTTTTTTTTCATGGCAGCACTCATTGAATGTTATACTTACACTGATTGTCCCATATCTATGTGTATATTTCCTGCTATTCGGACGTGTGTTAAGCACCGATGTGACTGTATTAAAATGTGTTAGACTCAGGAGATCGGGCAGTGAAGAATGAGGTATTGCATTAGAAAAAGATCTAAGAAAGTTCTTGTGTAGCACCCAATGATTGGATTTTTTTTTTATCTTTTCTTATTTTTTAAAATGATTCAAAGTGTTTATACTCTAAGATGATGGTAACGAAATTAAATAAGGCAGTAAGGAATATTATTTAAAAGAACAAATGTCTTTTTTGGTCCTTTAAGTATGACAAAAGTTAGGGGTGTACATGGGTTGGGTCAACCCAGAAAACCCGGTCAAACCCACTCAAATAAATCCAAAAAAGTGGGTTGGGTTGGATGGGTCATTGGGTGGGTATGATTTTAAAAAATGTAAAACCCATAAAAAAAATCACGGTTTTCAGGGTAAACTCATACCCAATAAACCCACTTACAGAATAATACCCATATTTTAATTTTAATTTTCACAGGAACGAAAATTCCTAAACGTGAGTCGATGAGATGTAGAATCTAATGAAGAATGAATTATTGTTGATGTTCTATGACGGTGGATGCGATAACTAATGTTCCTATTATTTTACATGATTTCCTAATGTTATGTATGGTTGTATTTTCTCACCCCTTCCTTGTTGTTGTGTGGTTTTGGTGGCTGTACTCTTGGGGTACAGACACTCAGGTTGAGGAAGACTAGTTGCGGGACGATTCAGCAGGTGGCGGCGGAGGCATATTCTGTTTCTCCCTTCTATTAGTAGTCGAATAAGTATGTAGTCGATACGAGCTCTGATATGTAACACTAGGGTCGGGTTGGCTATTCGATTTTACATTTTGATGTTTGATGTATTTTTAAGTTTATGAATTAATTATGGATGTTGAGACTTGATTTTTGTTATAATAAGAATGCTGAATTTTTTTCCGCTGCAATGTTTATGACTTTGTTTTACGAAATGATAATATATGAGGATGCGTAACACCTAATCTCATTTATTTATATTTTTGGTATTTATTAAATTAAAGTCGGGGTCTTAGGGTGTTACATAGTTGAGCTCAATTGGTAGTGGGAATGCAAGAAACTTGTACTTAAGCCTCAGGTACGGAGTTCGATTCCCACGGAAGGCAAAAACTCCACATGGGGGGTGGAGAAGGTCGTGAGTACATCGCGGTGGGGCCAGCCTAGTGTGGGGTGTGGTGAGCCGCCGGATGTTACAAGATGAGCTTCATAGGAGAAGTATGATTGATAGGTAAAAACATAGGAAAACCGTTAGAATTCAGAATTCATATTGAATTGTATTGAAAAAGATTCAGTAATGAGTACATGAATGATCATATTTATAGACCTTAATTACCCTAACCACTTGTGTAAATAACTAACATCTAACCAGTTCTAACGACCTTAACCAACTCTAGTTATCTCAACACTAACCCTAGTTATCTCATCATCACCCCTCAAACTCAAGGTTAGGGAATTCTTACTTGAGTTTGAAATACAAATCCCCAAAATGAATAATGTTATAACTTAAACAGAAAGGGTACAATTGGCAGAAGAAACAGGTAAGGCAAAATGAAAGAATGTTCTAGCCAAGTCCATTGAATATTATAGGTTCTTCACTTAAGCAGCTGAGGCCCAATACAAAATTTAAAGTGTTATTGATAGCGAAAATTGCTCGTCTCCCATAAAGTTGGAAATTGCTCTTCCCCCATACAAAAATGCTCATTCTCGAAGAAAATGACCAAATACCCTTGTGTGACTTAAGTCACGCTCGATATATATATCAACGTGACTTAACTCACGCTGGCGTATAACCTGCGTGACTTAACTCACGCTGGTGTATAACCTGCGTGACTTAACTCTCACTTGGTAGATGTCAGCGTGACTTAAGTCACGCTGCGTTCATTTATAACTCATGCAGAACCTCACTTCTCCATTTCACTTCTCAAATCTCTAAAATATCTCCCAAATATAATGGAATGCATTTTTTTTGTCATTGTACCACCAACTTCCCGGCGTCACTGCACGGGTAGCCTCTAATCAATCACTTCGCCTCTTCAAGCCTCGTGCTTGGGGGGCTGTGTACCGTCATCTTATTCCTCAAAGAATATGTGGCAGCCTCCCTGTAACATCCCACTTCAGACTTAAATAATTATCAGTGTCGAGACAATGTATCAGAGGATTAATAAGAAAGCAATGGCAAAGTCGTAATTTTGGGATGGGAAGATTTTATATAGGGGAGATGAGATATTTTCTTTATTTTCTCCTCACCTCTCTCTCTCTACAAATCAGATTTTTGTCTCCTCTCTCTCTCTAAGCTTGCGCCCTCCTCCCTTTGGCCACCCTCCATCAATTCCCTTCCTTCCAAGCTTCTTCGATCATAAGCAAACTCAATTCTAGAAAGAATAGAACAAGAGGAAGTTATGAAGAATCAAGAGAAGATTAAGGATTCAAGCTAAGGTTTGGATATAAGTTGGCAAGGAAGCTATCAAGAATCAAAACAAGAGATCAAGGTGAGCTCCCTAGGGTTTTAGAACCCACTTTGAGAGTTTTTGATGTGTATTATGTATTTTGAGCAAAGTTTATAAATTAGTGCCCTAATCCATTTTGCTTGCCAATTCCTTGTTCATTCATGTTTAAGAGTTAGGTGTCCCTAATTTAATTCTATCCTTGATCCTGTTTATTCCTTGTGTTTAGTATGTTTTTGAGTATTAAAATGAGTCCCTGTTATGCTTACAAAGGTTACTAGGCAGTGGGTATTAAGTTTCAAAACTGAAAACATGATTTTCCAGAAAATTTCTGAGTTCTGCTACAGTCGTAGAGCGGCGCCAGGGTCGCAGTGCGAAGTAGCTGAACCCAGCCACTGCCTAGCCATCGCCTAGACCTTCGTTCTGCGAAGTGTTCAGAAACTGAGTTCGCACTGCGAAGTTTTCAACGCTCTGCGAAGCTTCAGACTCAGAAACACAAGTTCTGAAGGTTCAGACTCTGAACTTCAGAGTCTGAAGGTTCAGACGCAGAACTTCGCAGAGCGAAGTCTGGGGGTCGCAGAGCGAAATCACTCAGAATGGCATTCTTTTCATTTTAAACAACTGAGCCATGCTGTGAACTTTCATAAGCATTGGGGCAAGAATTCTTATGAACTTTCAAGGACTAATATAGGACGAGGATAGACATTTTAATGAGAGATGAATATCTTGACTTATAAGTTATTAAAGAGAAGTTAAGGAGCTAGTTTGGGTTTACCCCTTATTAAGTAATTCTATGCACTCAATTAATTATGTGCAAGCACAAGAATGATTTATGATTCAGTTCAGAACCTTTTATAGGTTAAGCATTCAAGATTGATTATTTTAAAGAATGAGAAATAAATTATTAAAGGACTAGATGTGTCTCTTGTAGTCTCGCTAGTTAGAATACAAGGGGTTCCAGTTTATGCTGGAATGGTGAAGTTACCGCTCGTGAGGGCAGCTACACATCCAAGTCAAGAAAGTTAATGTGTCTCATGTAGTCTCGTTAGTTAGAATACAGGGGGTTCCGGTGAAGTTACCGCCTTAAATGGCAGCTGGAGCGGTGAAGTTACCGCTCGCGAGGGCAGCCACACAAAGAGAAAGAGGAGTCCGGTGTTAGCCTGATATGATAAGAATTTCACCGGTAAGAAGGGAGATGTACTTCGGGGTTACTCCACCCGGATGCACTCCGTAAAATGAACTCAGATAATTATTGTGTGATCAACGCTGACTTACTAACTTTATAATTAAGAATGATGCATATTAATACTTATGAAATTATTATGAGAATATGACGAGTAGTCAGCAGAAACAGAATGTGATCATAGGATGTCCCCAGATCACTAAGTAAGAGTTTAAGTTTAAGACAAGACAATGATAAGCATTTGATTAAGACTTCTTAGCGATCCTAGTTATCCTTGATCGAAAAGTATATGTAGAAAAGACAGCGATCATATGTATCCCCAGATTGCCAAAGTTAGTGCATGGCGGCCCTAGGTTTCCCCGAGGTTGCCAACAGTAGGTAGGGCCGGAGCTCACTGAGACATTATGTCTCATCCCTTTCCTCCTGGTGCAGGTTCACAGGTAGCACGACGCAAAGGTAAAGAGAAAACTTTGGATTGATCGTGCTGACTTCTTTGTTTATGTATATATTTGTTTCAGATGATGTAGTATGTTGTATATTATTAAGAAGACGTGTATCGGATAATGGATTGTATGATGACTCATATTATGTATAAACTAAATGTAAATTTTCTGTATTGTATTTAATGTATCCAGTACAAAATTTTAACACTCGTATGAGATCCTAGGCAATCTCTATATAGGTGTTACAGACATGAACCAAATCAAGCAACAAATCATTGGTGATTGATCAAGCTTCTCTAACGACTCTTTGATGCGTTGGCACTATCTTCAATGTCTCTTTTCATTCTCTATATAAAGGATTGAAGACTGGAAGAATACAGAGGACTCCGCAATATTTTAAAAGTGCTAAAACTCTTTCAAATTGAATTATGCATCAAACACTTAGAATTTCTTAACAACTTTTATATCTTAGAAATTCTTAAGTTCTAGAGTCTGAACTGTGTTGTATTTTGTGAACACCACTGATTGTATATCAAGTGTTCAAACAAACATTCTTTTTTTGTAATCTTTGTTTGTAAGAAGTCTCTTGCTTCTGTGCTTGAGCATTGAAAGTCTCTTGCTTGTGTGTTTGAGCATTTGTAATCTTTGTGATTATAGTGAAAAATCTCTTGTAAGTGACAAGGGGACTGGACTACTTCCGGGTTGTAGAAGGAACCAGGATAATTGCTTTGTCTCTCTCTCTCTCTCTCTCTCTCTCTCTCTCTCTCTCTCTCTCTCTCTCTCTCTCTCTTATCTTTTATATCCGCTGCATTAGACTCTGAACATTGCTTCAGACTCTGTTTTCCATCAGAGGCTGAACTTTGGTCTTAGTTTCGAAGAAGAAAAAGCTAACACAATTCAACCCCCTTCTTGTGTTTTTCTCTCCTTCAATAGCGAGCGTGACTTAAGTCACGCTGGTGTATAACCAGCGTGCGTGACTTAAGTCACGTTGGGGGTATTTTCGTCAGTTTGTATGGAAGTGAGCAATTTTTGTTGGGGGAAGAGCAATTACCCATAAAGTTTTGGTCATTCCCAAGTGTTCTGACCATAATACCCTCAATGTGACTTAAGTCACGTTCGGTAAGCATCAACGTGAGTTAAGTCACGTTGAGCCCAACGTGAGTTAACTCACGCTCGGTACATACTAACGTGACTTAAGTCACGTTGCGTTCTGTTACAGAAACAACACAAACAAGAACAAAGAACCATTGTGTTCCAAAGAAAAAAGTTCGAATTTTCTTCCTCCAAGTTCGATTTCAACCATTCTTGAGCCAATCAATGCCAATTTCAACCCAAAATCAAGTAAGCGTTCTAAAACCAATTGCATTGGGCATTTTATGAATTAAATCTTGGATTTTTTGGAGAAATTTGACATATTTAGGTTTTTAGGGATTTGATTTGCATGTTATTTTTTAGGATTCTTAATGATGAAATCAGTTAGGAATTGTAATTTAGATGTTGTTTAGAGTAAGTTTGAATCCAATGAGGTAATTTAGGGTTTACAAATTGTTAGATTTTATGCAGATTGAATGTTGCACTCTAGGTGTTTGATAAAAATTTTCAATGAATTTTTTTTATTTTTGAATTGTTAATGATCAAATTAGTTAGAAATTGGATTGTTAATGTTGATTATAGTGAGTTTGAGTGCAATGTGGTAGGTTAGAGATTGAAATGACACTGCCAAAATTGAACTGTTGTTGTTGATTAGTTAGAAATGACACAATGTCCCTATGAAAATTATTGAATTTTTGCTTTTAAAAATGTTGTGTAGATATGTCTGAGAGACCTGACAGACTAAGAGTAGGTAGGGAGATCATGACACAGAGTGCACGGGGCGTTAGCAGCAGGAAGAGTGAGGATGTGGAGGGGACGTCGTCCCATGCTGGTGCATCCCAGATAGTGGACCCCACACATCATTAACAGCAACAGGAGGAGTATCAGCCTCAATATAAGCAAGCTGAACATTAGGAGGGTGAGGCCCAGCAGGAGGCTCAGGAGGAGGCCGGACCGTAGGGTTTTCCCGAGGGCCCTACTGACATGACGCTTCTACCGAATTTCGGTAGACACGTGGCATGTCAGCTTTGGAGCGACATCACGGTAAGTTTAATTGTTTAATTTTATTTAATTACGCGTTAATTGATATGTTTATTTTAATTTAATTTTACGATTTAATTTTTATGTTAAAATATTTTAATTACGCGTCAATTTAATTAGGTGTCAAGTTAATTGTTTCTTTTAATTTAATTTCATGATTTAACTGTTATGTTATAATATTTTAATTACGCGTCAATTTAATTAGTTGTCAATTTAATTATTTATTTTAATTTAATTTTATGACTTAACTGTTATGTTAAAATATTTTAAATACGCTTCAATTTAATTGCGCGTCAATTTAGGTACGGGTCAATTTAATTGTATATTTTATTTTAATTTTACGATATAATTGTTATGTTAAAATGTTTAATGTTTATTTCATTATCGTTGTTCGGACAATAGTCATTCTATTTTCAAAATACAAAAACATAAAACAAATCCAACACACCAAACTAATTTTTGGCCCCCCGTGGTCAATTAAAATTCAAATCTCTTTTCATAAAAGCACGATGTTTTATCAATTCTAACGCGATACAAACAAACGCTTAAGCCTCCCACGCGCGAGCATATAAGCTACGTTTAACCGCTAGAATACGATCAAAAACATCGCTCTTTAAAATCAACCAACAAACAAACGTTTTCTACCAAAGAACTACGTAGCTTTGAATTCTCCATCGCACCAAGAGATACGTAGGCGCAAGATCCCACTCTTGTCAAGCACACTAATAAAAAATACTTTTTTCCCCCTTTCCTTTTTCCCCTTTGAAATATTAAAACGTAGCAAGCAAACCTTTAAAACACTTTTAACCCTAAACTAACTAGGAGGTTCCCGTTGAGTACAACGGATGTGAGGGGTGCTAATACCTTCCCCTTGCATAATTGACTCCCGAACCCGTTAATGGTTGCGATGACCATCCCTTTTTCAAATCTTCAAGGGTTTTATCAACGTTTTCCTTTAAAAATAAAACTTTGGTGGCGACTCCGTAGTCATTCCGAGCGTTGGTCCGCTTGAGCGTTTTTTAGCGACGCGACAGTTTCTACACACCAAAAGAAATTTAATGAATATTTAATTGTATTTTTCATGGAAATAAGTGCATTGTCATCAAAATTAATGAGATTATAACTCCACGTCTCTTCAGTTCTAACAAAACATGACCCATTAATTTTGATTGTTAGAACCGAAGAGACATGGAGTTATAATCTCAATAATTTTGATGATAATGCGCTTCTTTCGATGAAAATACTGGTAAATATTCGCTAAGTTTGGTTCGATGTGTAGATAGAGCATATTCATTTTGATGAACTCGAGAAGTTAGTATGACACCCTAAACCTCAAATGATATCATTCCTATTTAAAAAATGATAACATCTCTTGAATCATACTTAAAGTGTGGTCAATGGAGAGATTCAAAGATCATAAGCAACCCCTAATAAGTAGTAAATAATTCAATGGCAACAATTTAATTGAGTTTGAATATTCCTAAAAAAATTGAATCGTGACAAGCTGAAAATCAAAACATAAGCAATTTGTGTATAAAAATATGCATATCGCTTGTTTTAATCAAAGTATAAATGTGTAGTTTTCTATTGTAATATCATCTCAAAATTATCTCTACATTGAAGTACTAAAAGTTCTAACAACTGTTTATAAAATTTGTTTACTCTATTTGCTAGGGAGCAAAATATGGGTGAAATTATAAAATTTGTTTACTCTAGAATCATTTTTCTTTCACTATTTCTTTTTGCATTCGACACTGAAGGTGAGCCAATTTTTCATCCTTTTAAAATATGCTTCTCTAATTTATGTATAACATTTTATCTCCTTTTATTAACATTCTTATTTTTTTTTCATGGCAGCACTCATTGAATGTTATACTTACACTGATTGTCCCATATCTATGTGTATATTTCCTGCTATTCGGACGTGTGTTAAGCACCGATGTGACTGTATTAAAATGTTTTAGACTCAGGAGATCGGGCAGTGAAGAATGAGGTATTGCATTAGAAAAAGATCTAAGAAAGTTCTTGTGTAGCACCCAATGATTGGATTTTTTTTTTATCTTTTCTTATTTTTTAAAATGATTCAAAGTGTTTATACTCTAAGATGATGGTAACGAAATTAAATAAGGCAGTAAGGAATATTATTTAAAAGAACAAATGTCTTTTTTGGTCCTTTAAGTATGACAAAAGTTAGGGGTGTACATGGGTTGGGTCAACCCAGAAAACCCGGTCAAACCCACTCAAATAAATCCAAAAAAGTGGGTTGGGTTGGATGGGTCATTGGGTGGGTATGATTTTAAAAAATGTAAAACCCATAAAAAAAATCACGGTTTTCGGGTAAACTCATACCCAATAAACCCACTTACA
Source organism: Medicago ruthenica (assembly GCA_018208015.1). Taxonomy (NCBI): domain Eukaryota; kingdom Viridiplantae; phylum Streptophyta; class Magnoliopsida; order Fabales; family Fabaceae; genus Medicago; species Medicago ruthenica. The sequence continues at coordinate 38,731,396 of CM031375.1, read as the reverse complement.
GAATAATACCCATATTTTAATTTTAATTTTCACAGGAACGAAAATTCCTAAACGTGAGTCGATGAGATGTAGAATCTAATGAAGAATGAATTATTGTTGATGTTCTATGACGGTGGATGCGATAACTAATGTTCTTATTATTATACATGATTTCCTAATGTTATGTATGGTTGTATTTTCTCACCCCTTCCTTGTTGTTGTGTGGTTTTGGTGGCTGTACTCTTGGGGTACAGACACTCAGGTTGAGGAAGACTAGTTGCGGGACGATTCAGCAGGTGGCGGCGGAGGCATATTCTGTTTCTCCCTTCAGTAGTCGAATAAGTATGTAGTCGATACGAGCTCTGATATGTAACACTAGGGTCGGGTTGGCTATTCGATTTTACATTTTGATGTTTGATGTATTTTTAAGTTTATGAATTAATTATGGATGTTGAGACTTGATTTTTGTTATAATAAGAATGCTGAATTTTTTTCCGCTGCAATGTTTATGACTTTGTTTTACGAAATGATAATATATGAGGATGCGTAACACCTAATCTCATTTATTTATATTTTTGGTATTTATTAAATTAAAGTCGGGGTCTTAGGGTGTTACATAGTTGAGCTCAATTGGTAGTGGGAATGCAAGAAACTTGTACTTAAGCCTCAGGTACGGAGTTCGATTCCCACGGAAGGCAAAAACTCCACATGGGGGGTGGAGAAGGTCGTGAGTACATCGCGGTGGGGCCAGCCTAGTGTGGGGTGTGGTGAGCCGCCGGATGTTACAAGATGAGCTTCATAGGAGAAGTATGATTGATAGGTAAAAACATAGGAAAACCGTTAGAATTCAGAATTCATATTGAATTGTATTGAAAAAGATTCAGTAATGAGTACATGAATGATCATATTTATAGACCTTAATTACCCTAACCACTTGTGTAAATAACTAACATCTAACTAGTTCTAACGACCTTAACCAACTCTAGTTATCTCAACACTAACCCTAGTTATCTCATCATCACCCCTCAAACTCAAGGTTAGGGAATTCTTACTTGAGTTTGAAATACAAATCCCCAAAATGAATACTGTTATAACTTAAACAGAAAGGGTACAATTGGCAGAAGAAACAGGTAAGGCAAAATGAAAGAATGTTCTAGCCAAGTCCATTGAATATTATAGGTTCTTCACTTAAGCAGCTGAGGCCCAATACAAAATTTAAAGTGTTATTGATAGCGAAAATTGCTCGTCTCCCATAAAGTTGGAAATTGCTCTTCCCCCATACAAAAATGCTCATTCTCGAAGAAAATGACCAAATACCCTTGTGTGACTTAAGTCACGCTCGATATATATATCAACGTGACTTAACTCACGCTGGCGTATAACCTGCGTGACTTAACTCACGCTGGTGTATAACCTGCGTGACTTAACTCTCACTTGGTAGATGTCAACGTGACTTAAGTCACGCTGCGTCCATTTATAACTCATGCAGAACCTCACTTCTCCATTTCACTTCTCAAATCTCTAAAATATCTCCCAAATATATTGGAATGCATTTTTTTGTCATTGTACCGCCATCTTCCCGGCGTCACTGCACGGGTAGCCTCTAATCAATCACTTCGCCTTTTCAAGCCTCGTGCTTGGGGGGCTGTGTACCGTCATCTTATTCCTCAAAGAATATGTGGCAGCCTCCCTGTAACATCCCACTTCAGACTTAAATAATTATCAGTGTCGAGACAATGTATCAGAGGATTAATAAGAAAGCAATGGCAAAGTCGTAATTTTGGGATGGGAAGATTTTATATAGGGGAGATGAGATATTTTCTTTATTTTCTCCTCACCTCTCTCTCTCTCTACAAATCAGATTTTTGTCTCCTCTCTCTCTCTAAGCTTGCGCCCTCCTCCCTTTGGCCACCCTCCATCAATTCCCTTCCTTCCAAGTGTAATATCCCGCCTAAGATTCGAATATTTATTAATATTGAGACGATGTATCAGAAATGTTTGAGCAAAGGACAATTTGGTAAATTGTCAGTTAATGGGTTTATTTATATGGTAAGTGTGTTATCCCGCTTATGAGTAGCAATTATTAGTGTTGGAAACTTGTTTAGCAAGCATGGCGTTTTTGTAAATAAGTGGAATGGCAATTATGTAAATAAAAGGAAATGGGAAGATTATTAATCAAGGAAGCAAGATATTTTCTTGCTATCTTTCTTCACTTCCTTCACTCTCTCCAAATCAGCCCTCTCCCTTCCCGTTCCTTCACCTCACGCCATCCCCTCCCCTCCTCACTTCAATCTTCATTAATCCTCCTTCCATGAGGACATGTTTATGAGCAAGTACCAATTTTGGGAACACTTAAGCCATTGGAGGTCAAGAAAACAAGAGAAAGGAAAGGAGTTGGAAGCTAGGATTTGAGGAAAAGTTGGCAAGCAAGCAATCAAGCATTGTTTAAGATTCAGGTGAGCTCCCTTGGGGTTTTAGTACCCACCTTGTTGAGTTTTGATGAATATGTTGTCTATTGGATAAATTTATAATTAGTGTCCAATTCCTTATACTTGATAAATTCCTTAGTTAATCATGTTGTTAGCTACCAATATGACTTGGAAATTATTCCCTTAAGCTGTTATGAAGTTTGGGAATGTTTAGATTAGCCTAGGAAGCAGAATTTTGAATCCTGCAGATGATGAAATCGGCCACCGATTTTCCAGAATCGGCCACCGATTTTGTGGCTTGAACTTCATGGTGGTCTCGACATAAATCGGCCCCCGATTTCTCCAGATCGGCCCCCGATTTCCCTGTTCTTCAGAAATGCTAAAATTAACATAGGATGAGGATAGGACAATAATGAGAGATGGATACCTACATCCCTAAGTTATATAGAGAGGTAGAAGAGCTAGCATTGGGATTACCCTTATTAAGCAAAATTTATATGCTTAGCTACATATATACAAGTCCAAGAATGGAACAACACTCAGGTGTAGAACCTTTTATAGGTTAAGTAATTAAGAGTGATTAATTAAGAGTGCATTAGTTATGCACAAGAATAAGAATTAACGAGAATAAGGATACATTAGGCATACATAAGTTATAAGTTACATATATATATAAGAGGAATAGGAACAAGAGTTATTAAGATGTTAAGTCGTGGTCTTCGTCGTTCACACCAGTGGGACACGAATGGTTCATGCAAAGTAAAAACTAATATTAATATTATTAAGTCGTGACTTTCATTGTTCACGCCAGTGGGACATGAAAGGTTCATGCATAAGTTTAAAGAATATTAATTCGCGTCTTCCGTCGTTCACGCCAGTGGGACACGGGAGGTATACGCATCAGTTAAGACTATTATTATTAAGTCGTGTCTTCTGTTGTTCACGCCAGTGGGACACAGGAGGTTCACGCCAGTGGGACGCGTTATTCCGCAAGGATGACCGCACGACGACAAGAGGAGTCCGGTGTTAGCCTGATATGATAGGAATTTTCACCGGTTATCAGGGGAATGTGCTTCGGGGTTACTCCACCCGGGGGCATTCCGTAAAATGAACTCAGATAATAATGTTTGTTCAATGCTAACAGCTAACATAAAGACATGTATCAGTTAATATTTATTTATGTTATCAGACAGAGAATAATTATCAGACAGGAATCAGTTATCAGGCGGTGATCCTAGGTTTCCCCTCGATCACCCAGTTATCAGGATATAGTCTAGATCTCATGGCTATTCAGTATCAGACTCAGACAGTGATCCTAGATTTCCCCTTGATCACTAGTTCAGCAGGATGTAGTCCAGTTTATGACTACACAGTTTAGCAGGACAGTCAGGTAGCCCTCTATGGGTAAGGTTAAGACTTGGCGATCATAGGTATCCCCAAGATTGCCGAGGTAGGCACGGCGACCCTAGGTTCCCTGTGGTTGCCAACAGTAGGTAGGGTAGGAGCTCACTGAGACATTATGTCTCATCCCTATCCTTCTGGTGCAGGTTTTCAGGTAGCCAAGTGGCTTTCAGATGAAGATCTTCAGGAAGATGCTGGATGGAGTGCAGTTGCTCATCAAGGACACGCTCAGGAGGCTGACAGGTTGTATATGTATATAGAAGTGTATGTTATGATCTTTGGATAATTGTATAACGAGCCAACTTGTACTCATTCAGTTGTATGTATTATTGTTATTATTATTGAAAATTTTAATGTACCCAGTATCAGAATAATACACATGCTAAATATTCTAGATAATTTAGTATGGGTGTTACACCAAGCTTCTTCGATCATAAGCAAACTCAATTCTAGAAAGAATAGAACAAGAGGAAGTTATGAAGAATCAAGAGAAGATTAAGGATTCAAGCTAAGGTTTGGATATAAGTTGGCAAGGAAGCTATCAAGAATCAAAACAAGAGATCAAGGTGAGCTCCCTAGGGTTTTAGAACCCACTTTGAGAGTTTTTGATGTGTATTATGTATTTTGAGCAAAGTTTATAAATTAGTGCCCTAATCCCTTTTGCTTGCCAATTCCTTGTTCATTCATGTTTAAGAGTTAGTTGTCCCTAATTTAATTCTATCCTTGATCCTGTTTATTCCTTGTGTTTAGTATGTTTTTGAGTATTAAAATGAGTCCCTGTTATGCTTACAAAGGTTACTAGGCAGTGGGTATTAAGTTTCAAAACTGAAAACATGATTTTCCAGAAAATTTCTGAGTTCAGCTACAGTCGTAGAGCGGCGCCAGGGTCGCAGTGCGAAGTAGCTGAACCCAGCCACTGCCTAGCCATCGCCTAGACCTTCGTTATGCGAAGTGTTCAGAAACTGAGTTCGCACTGCGATGTTTTCAACGCTCTGCGAAGCTTCAGACTCAGAAACACAAGTTCTGAAGGTTCAGACGCAGAACTTCGCAGAGCGAAGTCTGGGGGTCGCAGAGCGAAATCACTCAGAATGGCATTCTTTTCATTTTAAACAACTGCGCCATGTTGTGAACTTTCATAAGCATTGGGGCAAGAATTCTTATGAACTTTCAAGGACTAATATAGGACGAGGATAGACATTTTAATGAGAGATGAATATCTTGACTTATAAGTTATTAAAGAGAAGTTAAGGAGCTAGTTTGGGTTTACCCCTTATTAAGTAATTCTATGCACTCAATTAATTATGTGCAAGCACAAGAATGATTTATGATTCAGTTCAGAACCTTTTATAGGTTAAGCATTCAAGATTGATTATTTTAAAGAATGAGAAATAAATTATTAAAGGACTAGATGTGTCTCTTGTAGTCTCGCTAGTTAGAATACAAGGGGTTCCAGTTTATGCTGAATGGTGAAGTTACCGCTCGTGAGGGCAGCTACACATCCAAGTCAAGAAAGTTAATGTGTCTCATGTAGTCTCGTTAGTTAGAATACAGGGGGTTCCGGTGAAGTTACCGCCTTAAATGGCAGCTGGAGCGGTGAAGTTACCGCTCGCGAGGGCAGCCACACAAAGAGAAAGAGGAGTCCGGTGTTAGCCTGATATGATAAGAATTTCACCGGTAAGAAGGGAGATGTACTTCGGGGTTACTCCACCCGGATGCACTCCGTAAAATGAACTCAGATAATTATTGTTTGTTCAACGCTGACTTACTAACTTTATAATTAAGAATGATGCATATTAATACTTATGAAATTATTATGAGAATATGACGAGTAGTCAGCAGAAACAGAATGTGATCATAGGATGTCCCCATATCACTAAGTAAGAGTTTAAGTTTAAGACAAGACAATGATAAGCATTTGATTAAGACTTCTTAGCGATCCTAGTTATCCTTGATCGAAAAGTATATGTAGAAAAGACAGCGATCATATGTATCCCCAGATTGCCAAAGTTAGTGCATGGCGGCCGTAGGTTTCCCCGAGGTTGCCAACAGTAGGTAGGGCCGGAGCTCACTGAGACATTATGTCTCATCCCTTTCCTCCTGGTGCAGGTTCACAGGTAGCACGACGCAAAGGTAAAGAGAAAACTTTGGATTGATCGTGCTGACTTCTTTGTTTATGTATATATTTGTTTCAGATGATGTAGTATGTTGTATATTATTAAGAAGACGTGTATCGGATAATGGATTGTATGATGACTCATATTATGTATAAATTAAATGTAAATTTTCTGTATTGTATTTAATGTATCCACTACAAAATTTTAACACTCGTATGAGATCCTAGGCAATCTCTATATAGGTGTTACAGACATGAACCAAATCAAGCAACAAATCATTGGTGATTGATCAAGCTTCTCTAACGACTCTTTGATGCGTTGGCACTATCTTCAATGTCTCTTTTCATTCTCTATATAAAGGATTGAAGACTGGAAGAATACAGAGGACTCCGCAATATTTTAAAAGTGCTAAAACTCTTTCAAATTGAATTATGCATCAAACACTTAGAATTTCTTAACAACTTTTATATCTTAGAAATTCTTAAGTTCTAGAGTCTGAACTGTGTTGTATTTTGTGAACACCACTGATTGTATATCATGTGTTCAAACAAACATTCTTTTTTTGTAATCTTTGTTTGTAAGAAGTCTCTTGCTTCTGTGCTTGAGCATTGAAAGTCTCTTGCTTGTGTGTTTGAGCATTTGTAATCTTTGTGATTATAGTGAAAAATCTCTTGTAAGTGACAAGGGGACTGGACTACTTCCGGGTTGTAGAAGGAACCAGGATAATTGCTTTGTCTCTCTCTCTCTCTCTCTCTCTCTCTCTCTCTCTCTCTCTTATCTTTTATATCCGCTGCATTAGACTCTGAACATTGCTTCAGACTCTGTTTTCCATCAGAGGCTGAACTTTGGTCTTAGTTTCGAAGAAGAAAAAGCTAACACAATTCGACCCCCTTCTTGTGTTTTTCTCTCCTTCAATAGCGAGCGTGACTTAAGTCACGCTGGTGTATAACCAGCGTGCGTGACTTAAGTCACGTTGGGGGTATTTTCGTCAGTTTGTATGGAAGTGAGCAATTTTTGTTGGGGGAAGAGCAATTACCCATAAAGTTTTGGTCATTCCCAAGTGTTCTGACCATAATACCCTCAATGTGACTTAAGTCACGTTCGGTAAGCATCAACGTGAGTTAAGTCACGTTGAGCCCAACGTGAGTTAACTCACGCTCGGTACATACTAACGTGACTTAAGTCACGTTGCGTTCTGTTACAGAAACAACACAAACAAGAACAAAGAACCATTGTGTTCCAAAGAAAAAAGTTCGAATTTTCTTCCTCCAAGTTCGATTTCAACCATTCTTGAGCCAATCAATGCCAATTTCAACCCAAAATCAAGTAAGCGTTCTAAAACCAATTGCATTGGGCATTTTATGAATTAAATCTTGGATTTTTTGGAGAAATTTGACATATTTAGGTTTTTAGGGATTTGATTTGCATGTTATTTTTTAGGATTCTTAATGATGAAATCAGTTAGGAATTGTAATTTAGATGTTGTTTAGAGTAAGTTTGAATCCAATGAGGTAATTTAGGGTTTACAAATTGTTAGATTTTATGCAGATTGAATGTTGCACTCTAGGTGTTTGATAAAAATTTTCAATGAATTTTTTTTATTTTTGAATTGTTAATGATCAAATTAGTTAGAAATTGGATTGTTAATGTTGATTATAGTGAGTTTGAGTGCAATGTGGTAGGTTAGAGATTGAAATGACACTGCCAAAATTGAACTGTTGTTGTTGATTAGTTAGAAATGACACAATGTCCCTATGAAAATTATTGAATTTTTGCTTTTAAAAATGTTGTGTAGATATGTCTGAGAGACCTGACAGACTAAGAGTAGGTAGGGAGATCATGACACAGAGTGCACAGGGCGTTAGCAGCAGGAAGAGTGAGGATGTGGAGGGGACGTCGTCCCATGCTGGTGCATCCCAGATAGTGGACCCCACACATCATTAACAGCAACAGGAGGAGTATCAGCCTCAATATAAGCAAGCTGAACATTAGGAGGGTGAGGCCCAGCAGGAGGCTCAGGAGGAGGCCGGACCGTAGGGTTTTCCCGAGGGCCCTACTGACATGACGCTTCTACCGAATTTCGGTAGACACGTGGCATGTCAGCTTTGGAGCGACATCACGGTAAGTTTAATTGTTTAATTTTATTTAATTACGCGTTAATTGATATGTTTATTTTAATTTAATTTTACGATTTAATTTTTATGTTAAAATATTTTAATTACGCGTCAATTTAATTAGGTGTCAAGTTAATTGTTTCTTTTAATTTAATTTCATGATTTAACTGTTATGTTATAATATTTTAATTACGCGTCAATTTAATTAGTTGTCAATTTAATTATTTATTTTAATTTAATTTTATGACTTAACTGTTATGTTAAAATATTTTAAATACGCTTCAATTTAATTGCGCGTCAATTTAGGTACGGGTCAATTTAATTGTATATTTTATTTTAATTTTACGATATAATTGTTATGTTAAAATGTTTAATGTTTATTTCATTATCGTTGTTCGGACAATAGTCATTCTATTTTCAAAATACAAAAACATAAAACAAATCCAACACACCAAACTAATTTTTGGCCCCCCGTGGTCAATTAAAATTCAAATCTCTTTTCATAAAAGCACGATGTTTTATCAATTCTAACGCGATACAAACAAACGCTTAAGCCTCCCACGCGCGAGCATATAAGCTACGTTTAACCGCTAGAATACGATCAAAAACATCGCTCTTTAAAATCAACCAACAAACAAACGTTTTCTGTGAAGAAGATTTCCTTCTAACTTTGGCTGGGTTTTGATGATAACAAACTCACATCACAAAAGAAGAAAAACTATGGAGGCACAAGATGAAGATTAAGAATGAAGATTAGTGTCTAGGCTTCTTGGTTATACACTTTGTAAGTATGACAAATTATTTTTTGATTTATCATTCTTAACTTATGGAACAACTTAGAATGCTCAGAAAATAATTACAAACTTTTTTCTAAGTCGCCATATAAAGCAACGCCTAAAAATTTCTTGAAAATAAATCACACACTCACAATGATTTTCATATAAATGTGATTTTGCATGAAAATATTTTTTGCATGAAAAGCCTTAATTTATTTAGGAATTTGCATAATTAGCATGCATATGTTTTTAGTTCTAGAGCGTAAATCTTCATGATGTAATTGGTTATGACTTTTAAACTATATTTTAACTAATTTGCATTAATTTTAATACCGTTGGCAAATAGTTCATGAGATAAGTCATTTCCAAATTGTCTTTGATTTATATCCATTGGCAGTTAATTTCATTTCTGTTGGCACACCTTTTTCTTAAGAGAAAATTTATTTGCCAACGGCCAAAATGATTTTTATTCAAATTTTATGAATGGGTGCCATTTCAAATTTGTGACTTTTCATTTTAAACCATTTTTGAAATGTAGTATTGCTTCACAAACATTTTTTTAGCCTCTATAAATTCAATTGAGAATCAAAGCAATAAACAAGACAATAACTTTCAAACTCTCAATTGTGAATTTTCAATATCACTTGCTTTCAAACTTTCATTCAAATTGTTTGGAAAACTTTGCACACACTTTAACATTTATTAAAAAGTTTTCTGAGCACTAAGTCCATTTGTTTAAGAGTGATATTGATAAAAATATACAGCCATACATTTGTTATTCTTCAATTACATTGTTGTAAAGTTTTCTTGCCATTGTTGGTGAGAATTGTTGAAAGATAGTGGGGTGCTATCTTGTGTATGTTAGAAAGATTGTTAGGGGGTCTTGGGGAGAGATTGCTTGTAACAAAGATTCTAACATAGTGAATTCCTCACAGGGTTGTGGGGGAGTGGAGTACCAGTAGGGGAACCACTATAAATTTCTTGTGTCCATCTTCTTCTTCCCTACACTCTTTATTTTTCCAAGCATTCGTTCATACATTCATACAAAATTCCGGAAAAATTTACAAGAACACAATAAACCAGAAAAATTATCCATTAAAAGTCATACAACCTAATTCACCCCCCCCCCCCCCCCCCCCCCCCCCCTCTTAGGTTGCACTCTGAAATTACAATTGGCATCAGAGCAAGTTAAGGTAATTTGCTCCTTGATCCAGAAAAATGGCTTCCGCTTCAAATTCAAACATTGTGTTCAAAGATGGTGGTAGTAGCAACAAACCTCCATGCTTTGTTGGTGAATACTATGATTTCTGGAAAATTCGCATGCGTGCATACTTGGAAGCACAAGGGGAAGAAATATGGAATGCCGTTGAGAATGGTCCATTCATTCCTACAACGGTTGTGAATGATGTTGTCCAAGTAAAAATAAAAACATCTTGGACTGATGATGATAAGAAAAAATTGTTGTTTGACAAGAAGGCAATCAACATGCTTCATTCAGCCCTTGGCATGGATGAGTTCTTCCGAATTTCTCAATGCAAAACTGCAAAAGAAATTTGGGACACTCTAGAAGTAACCCATGAAGGCACAGAAGAAGTGAAGAGATCAAAACTGAACACTTTATCACAAGAATATGAATTGTTCAGAATGCAGCCCGGTGAATCAATTCTTGATTTACAAAAGAGATTCTCTCACTTAACAAACCACTTGATGGCTCTTGGAAAGACTTTCACAAATGATGAATTAAATCTCAAAGTCCTTAGATCATTAACAAGGGCTTGGCAACCAAAGGTGACTGCAATATCAGAAAAGAAAAGTCTTTCTAAAATGACTTCTGCCGCTTTGTTTGGTAAACTCCAAGAACATGAAATGGAACTTGGAAGATTGGAAAAGCATGAAGGGCAAGAGAAGAAGAACAAAAGCATTGCTCTAAGAGTTGAGTCAAAACAACAAAATGAAGGAGAAAGTTCTGATGAAGGTGAGACCATCAATCTTCTTGCAAAAAGTTTTAAAAAATTTCTTAAAAAGGACAAGTCCTTCAAGTTTGGTAATAAAAGAAAATCTTTCAAGAAGAATGAGGGCTCTACGTCAAACCAAAACATTACATGTTTTGGATGTGGGAAAGAAGGTCACATGAAAGCAAATTGTCCATCTTTTACAAACAAAAATGGTGACAAAGGAAAGAAAGAATTCAAGCAAAGGAGGGCCTACATTGCATGGGAAGAAAATGACATAAGTTCATCTTCTGAATCAGAGGATGAAGAGTATGCAAATCTTGCACTAATGGCATCTCATCACTCTGATGATGAACAAGAGGTTAGTGATTCTGAACTTGATATTAAACCTTCATATGATGAATTACAAAATGCATTTGATGAATTATATGAAGAATGTAGTAAACTTTCTAAAACTTGTGTAAAACAGAAGAAATTAATTGTTTCACTTGAAAGAAAAGTTTTTGATGCACAAGTGGATTTAGAAAAGGTCAAAAATTCTTCATGTAATAAATGTAAAGAACATGAAACAAAAATTATTAAATTAAATCAAGTAATAAAAAATTTTGAAAAAGGTCACAATAGTTTGGAAGATGTTCTTAGCAAACAAAGAGATTTAAAAAATAAAACCGGTCTTGGATTTTCAAATTTTGATAAACCAAGTACAAGTAAAACAATCTTTGTTAAAGCAAGCACAACTTCCAACAACTTGGAACCAAAGAAAATGCATGTTGTAATTCCTCTTAAAAGTATGAATACTAGAAATAATTCTTATGGAAGAAATTATTCTAACAAGTCTTATAAGAAAACAAATTCTAAGGTTAGAAATAATGTCTCCAATGGAAGTAATTCTAGTGTATATCATGTTCAAAATTTATCATGTTTCTATTGCAACATGAAAGGCCATACTCCAAATACATGCTACATAAGAAACTTTGGTGTTCCTTATGGTGAATTTATTTGGGTAAAGAAAGGAATTAACACACAAGGACCCAAATCACAATGGGTACCTAGAAAGTTATATTAATTGCCTTGTAGGTACTTGAAGACCATATGCAAATCTTGTCAAATTAAGATTGGTTTTTCAAGATACAATAAGATTGATTTTTCAAGATACAAGACCATATGATATGGTAGGATTAAAGCCTTGTTGAATTAAAGATAAGTTGAGAAAGATTGACACTTTGATGAGCGCTCACATTTTTATCTATGACCATCGTGAAAGGTACATAAATGATTTATTTTATACATATATGAATATAATATGATATGTTTGATGTTCTAAATGTATAATATATGCATGATGATTTATGTTAGAATTAACACGTGTTAGATTCAAATAGAATATGCATCGTTGTGTGGTTCTGGAACTTTGGCTGTTTCTTTCCAATTTAAAGTTCGAATTCTAATTTACAATTTTTAACTTTTGATTTATAATTTATTAAAACCATTAATAAAATGGTGGAAAATTGTAAAGTCGATGTTTTTAACAGTGATGATGTTATTAAAAAGTTACTGTTGTAAACCACTGAACCAAGGAAGTGTTTAATTGAAAAGTCACTCAATTAATTTGAAGAAAATTATTCTGCATGCATGTAGATTATTATTTTTTTCTTATATAAAGTGGTACATATTAAAATTTACAAATATTGATCTCATATCATATGTGCAAAATAATGTGAAGGAATGAATATTCATTGTGAAGAAGATAAGATCTTTTTACATAAAATTTATTATTTCCCTTATATTACGACCCTTTGGATTTTACTCTTTTTCTTCTTTTTGATGATGTCAAAAGGGGGAGAAAGTGTATGTTTGTGTTTTGTGCTTAAATTGTTTCAGGTTATCCAATTTCAAAACAAAGGGGGAGATATACAAGATAGGGGAAGTTTCATTAAACATCAATGTCAACATGATATGGTTTGTCATCATCAAAAAGGGGGAGATTGTGAAGAAGATTTCCTTCTAACTTTGGCTGGGTTTTGATGATAACAAACTCACATCACAAAAGAAGAAAAACTATGGAGGCACAAGATGAAGATTAAGAATGAAGATTAGTGTCTAGGCTTCTTGGTTATACACTTTGTAAGTATGACAAATTATTTTTTGATTTATCATTCTTAACTTATGGAACAACTTAGAATGCTCAGAAAATAATTATGATTTCCTTCTAACTTTGGCTGGGTTTTGATGATAACAAACTCACATCACAAAAGAAGAAAAACTATGGAGGCACAAGATGAAGATTAAGAATGAAGATTAGTGTCTAGGCTTCTTGGTTATACACTTTGTAAGTATGACAAATTATTTTTTGATTTATCATTCTTAACTTATGGAACAACTTAGAATGCTCAGAAAATAATTACAAACTTTTTTCTAAGTCGCCATATAAAGCAACGCCTAAAAATTTCTTGAAAATAAATCACACACTCACAATGATTTTCATATAAATGTGATTTTGCATGAAAATATTTTTTGCATGAAAAGCCTTAATTTATTTAGGAATTTGCATAATTAGCATGCATATGTTTTTAGTTCTAGAGCGTAAATCTTCATGATGTAATTGGTTATGACTTTTAAACTATATTTTAACTAATTTGCATTAATTTTAATACCGTTGGCAAATAGTTCATGAGATAAGTCATTTCCAAATTGTCTTTGATTTATATCCATTGGCAGTTAATTTCATTTCTGTTGGCACACCTTTTTCTTAAGAGAAAATTTATTTGCCAACGGCCAAAATGATTTTTATTCAAATTTTATGAATGGGTGCCATTTCAAATTTGTGACTTTTCATTTTAAACCATTTTTGAAATGTAGTATTGCTTCACAAACATTTTTTTTAGCCTCTAATTCAATTGAGAATCAAAGCAATAAACAAGACAATAACTTTCAAACTCTCAATTGTGAATTTTCAATATCACTTGCTTTCAAACTTTCATTCAAATTGTTTGGAAAACTTTGCACACACTTTAACATTTATTAAAAAGTTTTCTGAGCACTAAGTCCATTTGTTTAAGAGTGATATTGATAAAAATATACAGCCATACATTTGTTATTCTTCAATTACATTGTTGTAAAGTTTTCTTGCCATTGTTGGTGAGAATTGTTGAAAGATAGTGGGGTGCTATCTTGTGTATGTTAGAAAGATTGTTAGGGGGTCTTGGGGAGAGATTGCTTGTAACAAAGATTCTAACATAGTGAATTCCTCACAGGGTTGTGGGGGAGTGGAGTACCAGTAGGGGAACCACTATAAATTTCTTGTGTCCATCTTCTTCTTCCCTACACTCTTTATTTTTCCAAGCATTCGTTCATACATTCATACAAAATTCCGGAAAAATTTACAAGAACACAATAAACCAGAAAAATTATCCATTAAAAGTCATACAACCTAATTCACCCCCCCCCTCTTAGGTTGCACTCTGAAATTACATTTTCTACCAAAGAACTACGTAGCTTTGAATTCTCCATCGCACCAGGAGATACGTAGGCGCAAGATCCCACTCTTGTCAAGCACACTAATAAAAAATACTTTTTCCCCCTTTTCTTTTTCCCCTTTGAAATATTAAAACGTAGCAAGCAAACCTTTAAAACACTTTTAACCCTAAACTAACTAGGAGGTTCCCGTTGAGTACAACGGATGTGAGGGGTGCTAATACCTTCCCCTTGCATAATTGACTCCCGAACCCGTTAATGGTTGCGATGACCATCCCTTTTTCAAATCTTCAAGGGTTTTATCAACGTTTCCCTTTAAAAATAAAACTTTGGTGGCGACTCCGTAGTCATTCCGAGCGTTGGTCCGCTTGAGCGTTTTTTAGCGACGCGACAGTTTCTACACACCAAAAGAAATTTAATGAATATTTAATTGTATTTTTCATGGAAATAAGTGCATTGTCATCAAAATTAATGAGATTATAACTCCACGTCTCTTCAGTTCTAACAAAACATGACCCATTAATTTTGATTGTTAGAACCGAAGAGACATGGAGTTATAATCTCATTAATTTTGATGATAATGCGCTTATTTCGATGAAAATACTGGTAAATATTCGCTAAGTTTGGTTCGATGTGTAGATAGAGCATATTCATTTTGATGAACTCGAGAAGTTAGTATGACACCCTAAACCTCAAATGATATCATTCCTATTTAAAAAAATGATAACATCTCTTGAATCATACTTAAAGTGTGGTCAATGGAGAGATTCAAAGATCATAAGCAACCCCTAATAAGTAGTAAATAATTCAATGGCAACAATTTAATTGAGTTTGAATATTCCTAAAAAAATTGAATCGTGACAAGCTGAAAATCAAAACATAAGCAATTTGTGTATAAAAATATGCATATCGCTTGTTTTAATCAAAGTATAAATGTGTAGTTTTCTATTGTAATATCATCTCAAAATTATCTCTACATTGAAGTACTAAAAGTTCTAACAACTGTTTATAAAATTTGTTTACTATATTTGCTAGGGAGCAAAATATGGGTGAAATTATAAAATTTGTTTACTCTAGAATCATTTTTCTTTCACTATTTCTTTTTGCATTCGACACTGAAGGTGAGCCAATTTTTCATCCTTTTAAAATATGCTTCTCTAATTTATGTATAACATTTTATCTCCTTTTATTAACATTCTTATTTTTTTTTCATGGCAGCACTCATTGAATGTTATACTTACACTGATTGTCCCATATCTATGTGTATATTTCCTGCTATTCGGACGTGTGTTAAGCACCGATGTGACTGTATTAAAATGTTTTAGACTCAGGAGATCGGGCAGTGAAGAATGAGGTATTGCATTAGAAAAAGATCTAAGAAAGTTCTTGTGTAGCACCCAATGATTGGATTTTTTTTTTTATCTTTTCTTATTTTTTAAAATGATTCAAAGTGTTTATACTCTAAGATGATGGTAACGAAATTAAATAAGGCAGTAAAGAATATTATTTAAAAGAACAAATGTCTTTTTTGGTCCTTTAAGTATGACAAAAGTTAGGGGTGTACATGGGTTGGGTCAACCCAGAAAACCCGGTCAAACCCACTCAAATAAATCCAAAAAAGTGGGTTGGGTTGGATGGGTCATTGGGTGCGTATGATTTTAAAAAATGTAAAACCCATAAAAAAAATCACGGTTTTCGGGTAAACTCATACCCAATAAACCCACTTACAGAATAATACCCATATTTTAATTTTAATTTTCACAGGAACGAAAATTCCTAAACGTGAGTCGATGAGATGTAGAATCTAATGAAGAATGAATTATTGTTGATGTTCTATGACGGTGGATGCGATAACTAATGTTCCTATTATTATACATGATTTCCTAATGTTATGTATGGTTGTATTTTCTCACCCCTTCCTTGTTGTTGTGTGGTTTTGGTGGCTGTACTCTTGGGGTACAGACACTCAGGTTGAGGAAGACTAGTTGCGGGACGATTCAGCAGGTGGCGGCGGAGGCATATTCTGTTTCTCCCTTCTATTAGTAGTCGAATAAGTATGTAGTCGATACGAGCTCTGATATGTAACACTAGGGTCGGGTTGGCTATTCGATTTTACATTTTGATGTTTGATGTATTTTTAAGTTTATGAATTAATTATGGATGTTGAGACTTGATTTTTGTTATAATAAGAATGCTGATTTTTTTTCCGCTGCAATGTTTATGACTTTGTTTTACGAAATGATAATATATGAGGATGCGTAACACCTAATCTCATTTATTTATATTTTTGGTATTTATTAAATTAAAGTCGGGGTCTTAGGGTGTTACATAGTTGAGCTCAATTGGTAGTGGGAATGCAAGGAACTTGTACTTAAGCCTCATGTACGGAGTTCGATTCCCACGGAAGGCAAAAACTCCACATGGGGGGTGGAGAAGGTCGTGAGTACATCGCGGTGGGGCCAGCCTAGTGTGGGGTGTGGTGAGCCGCCGGATGTTACAAGATGAGCTTCATAGGAGAAGAATGATTGATAGGTAAAAACATAGGAAAACCGTTAGAATTCAGAATTCATATTGAATTGTATTGAAAAAGATTCAGTAATGAGTACATGAATGATCATATTTATAGACCTTAATTACCCTAACCACTTGTGTAAATAACTAACATCTAACTAGTTCTAACTGTAGTACCCTAATTTTGTCCTACGCTTTTTAAAACCAAAAATCAAAAAAAAAATCAAAGAGGGGAAAGAGTCAAAAGTCAACAAAAGTCAACAGAAAAGTCAACTTTTCAAAATTAAGAACTTCGCAATGCGAAGCTCACTTCGCACTGCGAAGTCTGCGATTTTTCTGCAGATTTTTGGTTTCTTGGATTTAATTCCAGATTTTGTTGCACATCACTTCCATATTTATTTTAAGTAGCATTCATGGCCATTTGGGCCAAGCAAAGCCAGAGTTGAAAGACTTGCCATTAATGCCAAGGTTAGAAGCTTTTTCTTCCAACCTAGCATGTGACAAGCAAGTGGGCTTGCCCTTGGGCAGCTCTAGCCCCTCCCAGGTGACCTGCTAACCACCACAAGGTTGCCAGCCACCTGCTTGAGGACTTTCCTCCTGCTTGCTGCCCCAAAAACCAGTCAAACCAGCTGGATTTTCTCACTTGAAAAGCCATGAGTGCCTACTCTGTTTTGCAGCAGCTTTTCACCCTCTCACACCAGCCAATTTTAGCCTTTTCATCCTTCAATCTCTGCACATTACAGTGCACGTTTTTATTGACCAACCATTGAGATTGCAAGGATTGATCCCCAAGCATTAGCCATTTGCAAATCAGCTTTGTTCTTCATCATTACCTTCTAGAATAAGTTGAATTTGTGGCTGAAATCAAGCTGGATCTTGCCCCTTGGCACAAGGCAGGGTTGCCTCTATCCATTAGCATTAAATGCAAAAGGATTCAGCTTGATCTTGGCCACAAATCAGCTGAATCAAGGGATTGTGTAATGATGACAAAGATTTGATTTTGGCCTATAAATACAAGGCAATGCCCAAGGTTACAAAACACTTACAATTAGACAGAAAACACAACATTCAAAGAGCAGAAACTCTACTCATTTCAACCTACAAATCTCCACAAATAACCAGAAACAATCAATCCACACAAAGCTTTCAAAAGTTCAAGCCTTCACCAATATTCAAAACCTTTGTGAAAGCCTTCAATCAATACAAGCCAAGTGCAGCTGGAGCTTTGCTAAGGAGTTCTGTAAGTTACTAAGCTCTTTATCTTGCATATCTAATTGTGTTTGCATAGCTATTTTGGCTCAAAACCTTTTGGTCCTAAAAAACCCCTTTTGAATTTCAAAGAAATCCCAAGGTTTTCAAAACATCAAAATTGGTTTGTCCAACCTTTTTCATCCCAAAAACTCAAAGCTTTTCACCCATCTATAAGGTCTTGAGTGTGTTCAGAAGTTGTTTCTGAACAAATGTTCAGAAACAGCTTCTGAACCCAAAATTTCGCATGCTTCGCAGTGCGAAGTCATGGTCGCAGTGCGACCATGACAGAACTCAGAACCTGAGTTTTTGTGTCCAAACAACCAATTTTTGAGGTTCTAGCCCCAGAGCTCAGAACCTAAGAGTTTTTAAACCTATGTTCTTCAAACCATAACAAGGTTTTTGCTTAATTTTGGCAAAATCACAAGTTCGTATAGCCATTTTGTGGATAACTTGCAAAGCAAGTTATGTTCCCAAATTTTCAAAACCACATGAACCAGCAAGCTATGTTCAGCTTTTCAATCTAAACTTGAACAATAAATATTGTTCATGATGTTCAAAACTCAAAAAAATGAACATACACCGGTGATGTGCGCATTTTCGCAAAATGAGACGAACTTGCGCGTTTTCTAGCAAATTTGCTAAACCTTCCCATTTTGGGTTTTCAAACCAAATGTTTTGACTTACCTTGGGATTTCTAAAGAATTCAATCCAAAAACATGAATGAAAAAGGGATGGTGTGACGTATGTCTCTCCATCGCCCCGATTGTACGAATGCGTGACGTATGTCTCGTCGCTCGGACAATCGTCATTCCTTTTAATATGTACAACCCTAACCAAACCAAATCTTGGCCCCTTGTGGTCAATCCAAGCCTTTTGGTCCCCCGTTGGCCATTAGACTCAACCCTCGACTCGTTAGAGTCCACTCGGTCAATGTTCGACTCGCCCGAGTCCATTGTACCCGTTCTTGATCTCAGTGGATCAATCGAACAATCGCCCGACTCTTCGGAGTCCACTCGGTCAATGTTGACTTGTATGAGTCCATTGTACCTCCCTTGGTCCCATAGCGACCAATTCAACCCTCTACCCTAACGGACGTACCTTTTAACAATTCTAATGTGATTCGCGAACGAACGCTTAATAAGTCTCCAAGTGCGAGCATACAAGCAACGTTTAATCGCAAGAATTCGGTTAAAACATCGTCCAATTAAAATCAACCAACACACATACGTTTTTCTACCAAAGAACTACGTATGCTTTGAATTCTCCGACTACCGGGAGATACGTAGGAGCAAGATCGACATCTTGTCAAGCACAACAATAATAAAAAACCTTTTTTTCTTTCTTCGTTTGTTTTTATCTCTTTCCCCCCCTTATTATATTTTTAGCATAAATGAACATGAACGCAAAGTATTAAAAAAGCAATTCAAGTTTTAACCAAATAGAAGGTTCCCGTTGAGTACAACGGACGTGAGGGGTGCTAATACCTTCCCCTCGCGTAACCGACTCCCGAACCCGACAATGGTTGCGATGACCTAATCCTTATCCTCATCGTCAAAAGGGTTTTATTATCGTTTCCCTTTACAACAAAAAAAAACTTAAGGGTTTATCAACGTTCCCTTTACACAAAAACTTTGGTGGCGGCTTCACAAAGGCACCTCCGAGCGTTCGAGGACGCCCTCGGAGGAATCTGCGCGTCTTTTTCCCGACGGGAAAAAACGAGGTGCGCACACTAACGACCTTAACCAACTCTAGTTATCTCAACACTAACCCTAGTTATCTCATCATCACCCCTCAAACTCAAGGTTAGGGAATTCTTACTTGAGTTTGAAATACAAATCCCCAAAATGAATACTGTTATAACTTAAACAGAAAGGGTACAATTGGCAGAAGAAAAAGGTAAGTCATAATGAAAGAATGTTCTAGCCAAGTCCATTGAATATTATAGGTTCTTCACTTAAGCAGCTGAGGCCCAATACAAAATTTAAAGTGTTATTGATAGCGAAAATTGCTCGTCTCTATAAAGTTGGAAATTGCTCTTCCCCCATACAAAAATGCTCATTCTCGAAGAAAATGACCAAATACCCTTGTGTGACTTAAGTCACGCTCGATATATATATCAACGTGACTTAACTCACGCTGGCGTATAACCTGCGTGACTTAACTCACGCTGGTGTATAACCTGCGTGACTTAACTCTCACTTGGTAGATGTCAGCGTGACTTAAGTCACGCTGCGTTCATTTATAACTCATGCAGAACCTCACTTCTCCATTTCACTTCTCAAATCTCTAAAATATCTCCCAAATATATTGGAATGCATTTTTTTTGTCATTGTACCGCCATCTTCCCGGCGTCACTGCACGGGTAGCCTCTAATCCATCACTTCGCCTCTTCAAGCCTCGTGCTTGGGGGGCTGTGTACCGTCATCTTATTCCACAAAGAATATGTGGCAGCCTCCCTGTAACATCCCACTTCAGACTGAAATAATTATCAGTGTCGAGACAATGTATCAGAGGATTAATAAGAAAGCAATGGCAAAGTCGTAATTTTGGGATGGGAAGATTTTATATAGGGGAGATGAGATATTTTCTTTATTTTCTCCTCACCTCTCTCTCTCTCTCTACAAATCAGATTTTTGTCTCCTCTCTCTCTCTAAGCTTGCGCCCTCCTCCCTTTGGCCACCCTCCATCAATTCCCTTCCTTCCAAGCTTCTTCGATCATAAGCAAACTCAATTCTAGAAAGAATAGAACAAGAGGAAGTTATGAAGAATCAAGAGAAGATTAAGGATTCAAGCTAAGGTTTGGATATAAGTTGGCAAGGAAGCTATCAAGAATCAAAACAAGAGATCAAGGTGAGCTCCCTAGGGTTTTAGAACCCACTTTGAGAGTTTTTGATGTGTATTACGTATTTTGAGCAAAGTTTATAAATTAGTGCCCTAATCCCTTTTGCTTGCCAATTCCTTGTTCATTCATGTTTAAGAGTTAGTTGTCCCTAATTTAATTCTATCCTTGATCCTGTTTATTCCTTGTGTTTAGTATGTTTTTGAGTATTAAAATGAGTCCCTGTTATGCTTACAAAGGTTACTAGGCAGTGGGTATTAAGTTTCAAAACTGAAAAACATGATTTTCCAGAAAATTTCTGAGTTCAGCTACAGTCGTAGAGCGGCGCCAGGGTCGCAGTGCGAAGTAGCTGAACCCTGCCACTGCCTAGCCATCGCCTAGACCTTCGTTATGCGAAGTGTTCAGAAACTGAGTTCGCACTGCGATGTTTTCAACGCTCTGCGAAGCTTCAGACTCAGAAACACAAGTTCTGAAGGTTCAGACTCTGAACTTCAGAGTCTGCAGGTTCAGAAGCAGAACTTCGCAGAGCGAAGTCTGGGGGTCGCAGAGCGAAATCACTCAGAATGGCATTCTTTTCATTTTAAACAACTGAGCCATGCTGTGAACTTTCATAAGCACTGGGGCAAGAATTCTTATGAACTTTCAAGGACTAATATAGGACGAGGATAGACATTTTAATGAGAGATGAATATCTTGACTTATAAGTTATTAAAGAGAAGTTAAGGAGCTAGTTTGGGTTTACCCCTTATTAAGTAATTCTATGCACTCATTAATTATGTGCAAGCACAAGAATGATTTATGATTCAGTTCAGAACCTTTTATAGGTTAAGCATTCAAGATTGATTATTTTAAAGAATGAGAAATAAATTATTAAAGGACTAGATGTGTCTCTTGTAGTCTCGCTAGTTAGAATACAAGGGGTTCCAGTTTATGCTGGAATGGTGAAGTTACCGCTCGTGAGGGCAGCTACACATCCAAGTCAAGAAAGTTAATGTGTCTCATGTAATCTCGTTAGTTAGAATACAGGGGGTTCCGGTGAAGTTACCGCCTTAAATGGCAGCTGGAGCGGTGAAGTTACCGCTCGCGAGGGCAGCCACACAAAGAGAAAGAGGAGTCCGGTGTTAGCCTGATATGATAAGAATTTCACCGGTAAGAAGGGAGATGTACTTCGGGGTTACTCCACCCGGATGCACTCCGTAAAATGAACTCAGATAATTATTGTTTGTTCAATGCTGACTTACTAACTTTATAATTAAGAATGATGCATATTAATACTTATGAAATTATTATGAGAATATGACGAGTAGTCAGCAGAAACAGAATGTGATCATAGGATGTCCCCAGATCACTAAGTAAGAGTTTAAGTTTAAGACAAGACAATGATAAGCATTTGATTAAGACTTCTTAGCGATCCTAGTTATCCTTGATCGAAAAGTATATGTAGAAAAGACAGCGATCATATGTATCCCCAGATTGCCAAAGTTAGTGCATGGCGGCCCTAGGTTTCCCCGAGGTTGCCAACAGTAGGTAGGGCCGGAGCTCACTGAGACATTATGTCTCATCCCTTTCCTCCTGGTGCAGGTTCACAGGTAGCACGACACAAAGGTAAAGAGAAAACTTTGGATTGATCGTGCTGACTTCTTTGTTTATGTATATATTTGTTTCAGATGATGTAGTATGTTGTATATTATTAAGAAGACGTGTATCGGATAATGGATTGTATGATGACTCATATTATGTATAAATTAAATGTAAATTTTCTGTATTGTATTTAATGTATCCAGTACAAAATTTTAACACTCGTATGAGATCCTAGGCAATCTCTATATAGGTGTTACAGACATGAACCAAATCAAGCAACAAATCATTGGTGATTGATCAAGCTTCTCTAACGACTCTTTGTTGTGTTGGCACTATCTTCAATGTCTCTTTTCATTCTCTATATAAAGGATTGAAGACTGGAAGAATACAGAGGACTCCGCAATATTTTAAAAGTGCTAAAACTCTTTCAAATTGAATTATGCATCAAACACTTAGAATTTCTTAACAACTTTTATATCTTAGAAATTCTTAAGTTCTAGAGTCTGAACTATGTTGTATTTTGTGAACACCACTGATTGTATATCAAGTGTTCAAACAAACATTCTTTTTTTGTAATCTTTGTTTGTAAGAAGTCTCTTGCTTCTGTGCTTGAGCATTGAAAGTCTCTTGCTTGTGTGTTTGAGCATTTGTAATCTTTGTGATTATAGTGAAAAATCTCTTGTAAGTGACAAGGGGACTGGGCTACTTCCGGGTTGTAGAAGGAACCAGGATAATTGCTTTGTCTCTCTCTCTCTCTCTCTCTCTCTCTCTCTCTCTCTTATCTTTTATATCCGCTGCATTAGACTCTGAACAATGCTTTAGACTCTGTTTTCCATCAGAGGCTGAACTTTGGTCTTAGTTTCGAAGAAGAAAAAGCTAACACAATTCAACCCCCTTCTTGTGTTTTTCTCTCCTTCAATAGCGAGCGTGACTTAAGTCACGCTGGTGTATAACCAGCGTGCGTGATCTAAGTCACGTTGGGGGTATTTTCGTCAGTTTGTATGGAAGTGAGCAATTTTTGTTGGGGGAAGAGCAATTACCCATAAAGTTTTGGTCATTCCCAAGTGTTCTGACCATAATACCCTCAATGTGACTTAAGTCACGTTCGGTAAGCATCAACGTGAGTTAAGTCACGTTGAGCCCAACGTGAGTTAACTCACGCTCGGTACATACTAACGTGACTTAAGTCACGTTGAGTTCTGTTACAGAAACAACACAAACAAGAACAAAGAACCATTGTGTTCCAAAGAAAAAAGTTCGAATTTTCTTCCTCCAAGTTCGATTTCAACCATTCTTGAGCCAATCAATGCCGATTTCAACCCAAAATCAAGTAAGCGTTCTAAAACCAATTGCATTGGGCATTTTATGAATTAAATCTTGAATTTTTTTGGAGAAATTTGACATATTTAGGTTTTTAGGGATTTGATTTGCATGTTATTTTTTAGGATTCTTAATGATGAAATCAGTTAGGAATTGTAATTTAGATGTTGTTTAGAGTAAGTTTGAATCCAATGAGGTAATTTAGGGTTTACAAATTGTTAGATTTTATGCAGATTGAATGTTGCACTCTAGGTGTTTGATAAAAATTTTCAATGATTTTTTTTTATTTTTGAATTGTTAATGATCAAATTAGTTAGAAATTGGATTGTTAATGTTGATTATAGTGAGTTTGAGTGCAATGTGGTAGGTTAGAGATTGAAATGACACTGCCAAAATTGAACTGTTGTTGTTGATTAGTTAGAAATGACACAATGTCCCTATGAAAATTATTGAATTTTTGCTTTTAAAAATGTTGTGTAGATATGTCTGAGAGACCTGACAGACTAAGAGTAGGTAGGGAGATCATGACACAGAGTGCACGGGGCGTTAGCAGCAGGAAGAGTGAGGATGTGGAGGGGACGTCGTCCCATGCTGGTGCATCCCAGATAGTGGACCCCACACATCATTAACAGCAACAGGAGGAGTATCAGCCTCAATATAAGCAAGCTGAACATTAGGAGGGTGAGGCCCAGCAGGAGGCTCAGGAGGAGGCCGGACCGTAGGGTTTTCCCGAGGGCCCTACTGACATGACGCTTCTACCGAATTTCGGTAGACACGTGGCATGTCAGCTTTGGAGCGACATCACGGTAAGTTTAATTGTTTAATTTTATTTAATTACGCGTTAATTGATATGTTTATTTTAATTTAATTTTACCATTTAATTTTTATGTTAAAATATTTTAATTACGCGTCAATTTAATTAGGTGTCAAGTTAATTGTTTCTTTTAATTTAATTTCATGATTTAACTGTTATGTTATAATATTTTAATTACGCGTCAATTTAATTAGTTGTCAATTTAATTATTTATTTTAATTTAATTTTATGACTTAACTGTTATGTTAAAATATTTTAAATACGCTTCAATTTAATTGCGCGTCAATTTAGGTACGGGTCAATTTAATTGTATATTTTATTTTAATTTTACGATATAATTGTTATGTTAAAATGTTTAATGTTTATTTCATTATCGTTGTTCGGACAATAGTCATTATATTTTCAAAATACAAAAACATAAAACAAATCCAACACACCAAACTAATTTTTGGCCCCCCGTGGTCAATTAAAATTCAAATCTCTTTTCATAAAAGCACGATGTTTTATCAATTCTAACGCGATACAAACAAACGCTTAAGCCTCCCACGCGCGAGCATATAAGCTACGTTTAACCGCTAGAATACGATCAAAAACATCGCTCTTTAAAATCAACCAACAAACAAACGTTTTCTACCAAAGAACTACGTAGCTTTGAATTCTCCATCGCACCAGGAGATACGTAGGCGCAAGATCCCACTCTTGTCAAGCACACTAATAAAAAATACTTTTTTCCCCCTTTTCTTTTTCCCCTTTGAAATATTAAAACGTAGCAAGCAAACCTTTAAAACACTTTTAACCCTAAACTAACTAGGAGGTTCCCGTTGAGTACAACGGATGTGAGGGGTGCTAATACCTTCCCCTTGCATAATTGACTCCCGAACCCGTTAATGGTTGCGATGACCATCCCTTTTTCAAATCTTCAAGGGTTTTATCAACGTTTCCCTTTAAAAATAAAACTTTGGTGGCGACTCCGTAGTCATTCCGAGCGTTGGTCCGCTTGAGCGTTTTTTAGCGACGCGACAGTTTCTACACACCAAAAGAAATTTAATGAATATTTAATTGTATTTTTCATGGAAATAAGTGCATTGTCATCAAAATTAATGAGATTATAACTCCACGTCTCTTCAGTTCTAACAAAACATGACCCATTAATTTTGATTGTTAGAACCGAAGAGACATGGAGTTATAATCTCATTAATTTTGATGATAATGCGCTTATTTCGATGAAAATACTGGTAAATATTCGCTAAGTTTGGTTCGATGTGTAGATAGAGCATATTCATTTTGATGAACTCGAGAAGTTAGTATGACACCCTAAACCTCAAATGATATCATTCCTATTTAAAAAATGATAACATCTCTTGAATCATACTTAAAGTGTGGTCAATGGAGAGATTCAAAGATCATAAGCAACCCCTAATAAGTAGTAAATAATTCAATGGCAACAATTTAATTGAGTTTGAATATTCCTAAAAAAATTGAATCGTGACAAGCTGAAAATCAAAACATAAGCAATTTGTGTATAAAAATATGCATATCGCTTGTTTTAATCAAAGTATAAATGTGTAGTTTTCTATTGTAATATCATCTCAAAATTATCTCTACATTGAAGTACTAAAAGTTCTAACAACTGTTTATAAAATTTGTTTACTCTATTTGCTAGGGAGCAAAATATGGGTGAAATTATAAAATTTGTTTACTCTAGAATCATTTTTCTTTCACTACTTCTTTTTGCATTCGACACTGAAGGTGAGCCAATTTTTCATCCTTTTAAAATATGCTTCTCTAATTTATGTATAACATTTTATCTCCTTTTATTAACATTCTTATTTTTTTTTCATGGCAGCACTCATTGAATGTTATACTTACACTGATTGTCCCATATCTATGTGTATATTTCCTGCTATTCGGACGTGTGTTAAGCACCGATGTGACTGTATTAAAATGTTTTAGACTCAGGAGATCGGGCAGTGAAGAATGAGGTATTGCATTAGAAAAAGATCTAAGAAAGTTCTTGTGTAGCACCCAATGATTGGATTTTTTTTTTTTTATCTTTTCTTATTTTTTAAAATGATTCAAAGTGTTTATACTCTAAGATGATGGTAACGAAATTAAATAAGGCAGTAAGGAATATTATTTAAAAGAACAAATGTCTTTTTTGGTCCTTTAAGTATGACAAAAGTTAGGGGTGTACATGGGTTGGGTCAACCCAGAAAACCCGGTCAAACCCACTCAAATAAATCCAAAAAAGTGGGTTGGGTTGGATGGGTCATTGGGTGGGTATGATTTTAAAAAATGTAAAACCCATAAAAAAAATCACGGTTTTCGGGTAAACTCATACCCAATAAACCCACTTACAGAATAATACCCATATTTTAATTTTAATTTTCACAGGAACGAAAATTCCTAAACGTGAGTCGATGAGATGTAGAATCTAATGAAGAATGAATTATTGTTGATGTTCTATGACGGTGGATGCGATAACTAATGTTCCTATTATTATACATGATTTCCTAATGTTATGTATGGTTGTATTTTCTCACCCGTTCCTTGTTGTTGTGTGGTTTTGGTGGCTGTACTCTTGGGGTACAGACACTCAGGTTGAGGAAGACTAGTTGCGGGACGATTCAGCAGGTGGCGGCGGAGGCATATTTTGTTTCTCCCTTCTATTAGTAGTCGAATAAGTATGTAGTCGATACGAGCTCTGATATGTAACATTAGGGTCGGGTTGGCTATTCGATTTTACATTTTGATGTTTGATGTATTTTTAAGTTTATGAATTAATTATGGATGTTGAAACTTGATTTTTGTTATAATAAGAATGTTGAATTTTTTTCCGCTGCAATGTTTATGACTTTGTTTTACGAAATGATAATATATGAGGATGCGTAACACCTAATCTCATTTATTTATATTTTTGGTATTTATTAAATTAAAGTCGGGGTCTTAGGGTGTTACATAGTTGAGCTCAATTGGTAGTGGGAATGCAAGGAACTTGTACTTAAGCCTCATGTACGGAGTTCGATTCCCACGGAAGGCAAAAACTCCACATGGGGGGTGGAGAAGGTCGTGAGTACATCGCGGTGGGGCCAGCCTAGTGTGGGGTGTGGTGAGCCGCCGGATGTTACAAGATGAGCTTCATAGGAGAAGTATGATTGATAGGTAAAAACATAGGAAAACCGTTAGAATTCAGAATTCATATTGAATTGTATTGAAAAAGATTCAGTAATGAGTACATGAATGATCATATTTATAGACCTTAATTACCCTAACCACTTGTGTAAATAACTAACATCTAACTAGTTCTAACGACCTTAACCAACTCTAGTTATCTCAACACTAACCCTAGTTATCTCATCATCACCCCTCAAACTCAAGGTTAGGGAATTCTTACTTGAGTTTGAAATACAAATCCCCAAAATGAATACTGTTATAACTTAAACAGAAAAGGTACAATTGGCAGAAGAAACAGGTAAGGCAAAATGAAAGAATGTTCTAGCCAAGTCCATTGAATATTATAGGTTCTTCACTTAAGCAGCTGAGGCCCAATACAAAATTTAAAGTGTTATTGATAGCGAAAATTGCTCGTCTCCCATAAAGTTGGAAATTGCTCTTCCCCCATACAAAAATGCTCATTCTCGAAGAAAATGACCAAATACCCTTGTGTGACTTAAGTCACGCTCGATATATATATCAACGTGACTTAACTCACGCTGGCGTATAACCTGCGTGACTTAACTCACGCTGGTGTATAACCTGCGTGACTTAACTCTCACTTGGTAGATGTCAGCGTGACTTAAGTCACGCTGCGTTCATTTATAACTCATGCAGAACCTCACTTCTCCATTTCACTTCTCAAATCTCTAAAATATCTCCCAAATATATTGGAATGCATTTTTTTTGTCATTGTACCGCCATCTTCCCGGCGTCACTGCACGGGTAGCCTCTAATCAATCACTTCGCCTCTTCAAGCCTCGTGCTTGGGGGGCTGTGTACCGTCATCTTATTCCTCAATGAATATGTGGCAGCCTCACTGTAACATCCCACTTCAGACTTAAATAATTATCAGTGTCGAGACAATGTATCAGAGGATTAATAAGAAAGCAATGGCAAAGTCGTAATTTTGGGATGGGAAGATTTTATATAGGGGAGATGAGATATTTTCTTTATTTTCTCCTCACCTCTCTCTCTCTCTACAAATCAGATTTTTGTCTCCTCTCTCTCTCTAAGCTTGCGCCCTCCTCCCTTTGGCCACCCTCCATCAATTCCCTTCCTTCCAAGCTTCTTCGATCATAAGCAAACTCAATTCTAGAAAGAATAGAACAAGAGGAAGTTATGAAGAATCAAGAGAAGATTAAGGATTCAAGCTAAGGTTTGGATATAAGTTGGCAAGGAAGCTATCAAGAATCAAAACAAGAGATCAAGGTGAGCTCCCTAGGGTTTTAGAACCCACTTTGAGAGTTTTTGATGTGTATTACGTATTTTGAGCAAAGTTTATAAATTAGTGCCCTAATCCCTTTGCTTGCCAATTCCTTGTTCATTCATGTTTAAGAGTTAGTTGTCCCTAATTTAATTCTATCCTTGATCCTGTTTATTCCTTGTGTTTAGTATGTTTTTGAGTATTAAAATGAGTCCCTGTTATGCTTACAAAGGTTACTAGGCAGTGGGTATTAAGTTTCAAAACTGAAAACATGATTTTCCAGAAAATTTCTGAGTTCTGCTACAGTCGTAGAGCGGCGCCAGGGTCGCAGTGCGAAGTAGATGAACCCAGCCACTGCCTAGCCATCGCCTAGACCTTCGTTATGCGAAGTGTTCAGAAACTGAGTTCGCACTGCGATGTTTTCAACGCTCTGCGAAGCTTCAGACTCAGAAACACAAGTTCTGAAGGTTCAGACTCTGAACTTCAGAGTTTGAAGGTTCAGACGCAAAACTTCGCAGAGCGAAGTCTGGGGGTCGCAGAGCGAAATCACTCAGAATGGCATTCTTTTCATTTTAAACAACTGAGCCATGCTGTGAACTTTCATAAGCATTGGGGCAAGAATTCTTATGAACTTTCAAGGACTAATATAGGACGAGGATAGACATTTTAATGAGAGATGAATATCTTGACTTATAAGTTATTAAAGAGAAGTTAAGGAGCTAGTTTGGGTTTACCCCTTATTAAGTAATTCTATGCACTCAATTAATTATGTGCAAGCACAAGAATGATTTATGATTCAGTTCAGAACCTTTTATAGGTTAAGCATTCAAGATTGATTATTTTAAAGAATGAGAAATAAATTATTAAAGGACTAGATGTGTCTCTTGTAGTCTCGCTAGTTAGAATACAAGGGGTTCCAGTTTATGCTGGAATGGTGAAGTTACCGCTCGTGAGGGCAGCTACACATCCAAGTCAAGAAAGTTAATGTGTCTCATGTAGTCTCGTTAGTTAGAATACAGGGGGTTCCGGTGAAGTTACCGCCTTAAATGGCAGCTGGAGCGGTGAAGTTACCGCTCGCGAGGGCAGCCACACAAAGAGAAAGAGGAGTCCGGTGTTAGCCTGATATGATAAGAATTTCACCGGTAAGAAGGGAGATGTACTTCGGGGTTACTCCACCCGGATGCACTCCGTAAAATGAACTCAGATAATTATTGTTTGTTCAATGCTGACTTACTAACTTTATAATTAAGAATGATGCATATTAATACTTATGAAATTATTATGAGAATATGACGAGTAGTCAGCAGAAACAGAATGTGATCATAGGATGTCCCCAAAGGATATAACTTCCTATAACTATAACTGTAATCCACCCGTATCTGTAAAACTTCCTGTGACTATAAATTTAACAACTTTAACTATAACTATAAATCATAAAATGAATAAAGTGTTTTATGTTAGCTGTTAGCGTTGAACAAACAATTATCTGAGTTCATTTTACGGAGGGCACCCCGGGTGGAGCAACCCCGAGATACGTCTCCCTATAAACCGGTGAAATTCCTATCATATCAGGCTAACACCGGACTCCCTATAAAACGTGTGGACAACCCTCTCGGAGAAGTCCCATCCGGCGAAACCCGGAGTCTGATGAACACGCCCTGTAACTGTAAAACGTGCAAGCACGCCATTATCTTTAATCTTTAATTCTTTAACTATAACATATAAGCATATAATTTGTCACTTTAATCCTATAACCACCCTGTAACCTATAACCTGTAATCTTTAAATCCTGACTTATCGTTTTCATAAGCCACCTATGATCGTTGGAGTACCAACACTATAAACTTGTCTTAAACTATAATTATCAAAGCATTCCTACTCTCATTGCTCTTAGGCTTGCACATACTTAGTGTGTATATGGAGTTGCTTAGTAAGGGATAATCCCATTACTAGCTCCTATACTCCTCTACATAACTTAGATATTGAGTAATCATCTCCCTATGCCATACCTATTACCCATCCTACCTTATATGCATTCCTATACTCAAGAACATGAATTTGGGTGGCTAGAAAATCGGGGGCCGATTTGCTAAAATCGGGGGCCGAAATTTGCCGTGACAGCATCTGAAATTTGTGCATCAAAATCGGCGGCCGATTTCACAAATTCGGGGGCCGATTTTCATCATCAGACAGCATAGAACATGCACAAACGTGATTTCCACCTCTTTTGGTTAAACCACTCATACCCAGGCATCATAACATCTCAAGAGACGAATTTCTAAGGCATAGAGATAGACTACATCATGATTAATCAAGGAATTCTAAGCAAAAGGGAAAAAGGGCACAAAACCTCAAACTTGCTCATAAATACCATAAACTTCAAAACTTATCAAAGGATTCTCAAAAAGGGTTCTATAACCCAAGAGAGCTCACCTCAAGATGGGTTTGATGTTGGCTTAATCCTTAGCTTCAACCCTAGCCTATCCTTCACTTAATCACTTGATCTTTCCTTTGCTTCTTCTTTCTCCAAATTTCCCAAATCAAGCTTACTTGAAACACAAGAGTTCAGTGTGCGCACCTCGTTTTTTTCCTGAGAAAAAGACGCGCAAATCCTCCGAGGTCGTTCGTAAACGCTCGGAGGGGCCTTTGTGAAGCCGCCACCAAAGTTTTTGTGTAAAGGGAACGTTGATAAACCCTTAAGTTTTTTTTTATATTTAAAGGGAAACGATAATAAAACCCTTTGACGATGAGGAAAGGATGGTCATCGCAACCATTCTCGGGTTCGGGAGTCGATTACGCAAGGGGAAGGTATTAGCACCCCTCACGTCCGTTGTACTCAACGGGAACCTTCTATTTGGTTAAAGCTCGAATTGTTTTTAAATGTTTTGCGCGCATGCTTATCTATGTCAAAAGAAAATATACTAAAAGGGGGGAAAAGAGATAAAAACAAACGAAAGAAAAGAAAAAAAAGTTTTTATTATTGCGCTTGACAAGATGTCGATCTTGCTCCTACGTATCTCCCGGTAGTCGGAGAATTCAAAGCGTACGTAGTTCTTTGGTAGAAAAAACGTACATGTGTTGGTTAATTTTAAATGGACGATGTTTTAACCAAATTCTTGCGATTAAAACGTAGCTTGTATGCTCGCGCTTGGGAGACTTATTAAGCGTTTGTTCACGAATCGCACTAGAATTGTTAAAAGGTACGTCCGTTAGGGTAAAAGGGTTTGAATTGGTCGCTATGGGACCAAGAGAGGTGCAATGGACTCATACAAGTCAATCATTGACCGAGTGGACTCCAATGAGTCGAGGGATTGTTCGATTGATCCACTGAGATCAAGAACGGGTACAATGGACTCGGACGAGTCGAACATTGACCGAGTGACTCAAACGAGTCGAGGGATGGAATCTAGTGGCCACGGGGGACCAAAAGGTTCGGATTGACCACAAGGGGCCAAGGTTTGGTTTGGTTATGGTTGGATACATTTGAAAATGGAATGACGATTGTCCGAACGACGAGACATACGTCACGCATTCGTACAATTGGGGCAATGGAGAGACATACGTCACACCATCCCTTTTTCATTCAAGTTTTTGGGTAGAATTCTTTTAGAAATCCCAAGGTATATCAAAACATTTGGTTTGAAAAACCCAAATTGGACAGATTTAGCAATTTTGCTAGAAAACGCCCAAGTTCGGCTCATTTTGCGAAAAGCGAACGTATTTGGCGTATGTTCATTTTGGGTTTTGAAAATCATGAACAATATTTATTGTTCAAGTTTAATTTGAAATGATGAACATAGCTGGTTTGTTCATGTTGTTTTGAAAGTTTAAGAACATAACTTGTTTTTTAAGTTATCCACAAAATGTCATACGAACTTGTGAATTTGTCAATATTGTGCAAAATCCTTGTTATGGTTTGAAAAACATGGGTTTAAAAACTCTTAGGTTCTGAGCTCTTGGGCTAGAACCTCAAAAATTGGCCATTATGACACCTAAACTCAGATTCTGAGTTCTGTCATGGTCGCACTGCGACCATGACTTCGCACTGCGAAGCATGCGAATTTTTGAGTTCAGAAGCTGTTTCTGAACTTTTGTTCAGAAACAACTTCTGAACACACTCAAGACCTTTTAGGTGAGTGAAAAACTTTGAGTTTTTGGGATGAAAAAAGCTGGACAAACCAGTTTTGGTGTTTTGAAAACCTTGGGATTTCTTTGAAATTCAAAAGGGGTTTTTTAGAACCAAAAGGTTTTGAATCAAAATTGTTATGCAAACACAAATGAAAATGCAATACAAAGGCTTAGAAACTTACAGAGATCCTTAGCAAAGCTCCAGCTACAATGGATTTGAATTGGTTGAAGGTTTTCACAAAGGTTTTTGATATTGGTGATGAACTTTGAGCTTGGTAAAGCTTTGTGTTGGATTGGTTTTTCTCTGGTTGTTTGGCTGAAATGAGTAGTGTTTCTTTGCTCTCTTAATGCTCTATTTTTTGTTCTATCTTATGCTATGCAATGCTTTCAAAATCTCTTGCCTTGGGTCTCTATTTATAGGCCAAAATGCAATCTCTAGTAATGATGAAAAAATCCTAGAACCTAGCTGATGTGTGGGCTAAATTCAGGCTATTTGGCTTTGCATTTAATGCTAATGGATAGAGGCAACTCTGCCTTGTGCCAAGGGTTAAGTCTTTGACTGATTTCAGCCACAAAATCAAAGGTTTTAGGATAGCAATGATGAGAAACATGGCTGAATTGCAAATGGCCAAGCTTGGGGATCAATCCTTGCAATCTCAATGGTTAATCAATAAAAACGTGCACTGTAATGTGCAGAGATTGAGGGATGAAAAAGGCTATCTATGGCTGGTGTGAGGGGTGAAAAGCTGCTGCAAAAACAGGGTAGGCACTCATGGCTTTTCAAGTGAGAAAATCCAGCTAGTTTGACTGGTTTTGGGGGAGCAAGCAGGAGGAAAGTCATCAAGCAGGTGGCTGGCAACCTTGGGGTGGTTAACAGGTCACATGGGAGGGACAAGAGCTGCCCAAGGGCAAGCCCACTTGCTTGTCACATGCTAGGTTGGAAGAAAAAGCTTCCAACCTTGGCATTAATAGCAAGTCTTTCAATTCTGGTTTTGCTTGGCCCAAATAGCCATGAATGCTGATTAAAATAAATATGGAAATGATATGCAACAAAATCTGGAATTAAATCAAAGAAACCAAAAATCTGCAGAAAAATCGCAGACTTCGCAGTGCGAAGTCATCATTTTTGAAATGTTGACTTTTCTGTTGACTTTTGTTGACTTTGACTTTTTTCCCCCTCTTTGATTTTTTTTGATTTTTGTTTTAAAAGGCTTAGGACAAAATTGGGGTACTACAGCTGCCTCTACTTAATTGTGTCTTCGCATAGAGTGCGTGAGTGCCGGAGGCATCTCATGAACTCTTTGCGAAGATCAATTAAGTAAAAGAAGGACCCGAATTTTGTCCTTCGCGGAATGGAAAAAATTTGCAGTAAAAGTAAAATATGCACATGCAATGATTTTGAAAGAGTTGATCGTATCCAGCCGCTAACACTAGAGGTAGATCCACTGGGGATGAAGGTAATCGTATCCAGCCGCTTACACTGAAGGTAGATTCCTGAGGATGGGTGTGATCTTATCTAGCCGCTTACACTAGAGGTCGATACACTGAGGGAGGTGATCTTATCTAGCCGCTTACACTAGAGGTCGATACCTAAGCTAGGTAATCTTATTCAGCCGCTTACACTGAAGGTCGATTCCTAACGAGCTGTGATCTTATTCAGCCGCTAACACTGAAGGTCGATACACTAGGGGAGGTGATCTTATCTAGCCGCTTACACTAGAGGTCGATACCTAAGCTAGGTAATCTTATTCAGCCGCTTACACTGAAGGTCGATTCCTAACGAGCTGTGATCTTATTCAGCCGCTAACACTGAAGGTCGAACACTGGGGGAGGTGATCTTATCTAGCCGCTTACACTAGAGGTCGATACCTAAGCAAGGTAATCTTATTCAGCCGCTTACACTGAAGGTCGATTCCTAACGAGTTGTGATCTTATTCAGCCGCTAACACTGAAGGTCGATACACTGGGGGAGGTGATCTTATCTAGCCGCTTACACTAGAGGTCGATACCTAAGCTAGGTAATCTTATTCAGCCGCTTACACTGAAGGTCGATTCCTAACGAGCTGTGATCTTATTCAGCCGCTAACACTGAAGGTCGAACACTAGGGGAGGTGATCTTATCTAGCCGCTTACACTAGAGGTCGATACCTAAGCTAGGTAATCTTATTCAGCCGCTTACACTGAAGGTCGATTCCTAACGAGGCTTGATCTTATTCAGCCGCTAACACTGAAGGTCGATACACTGGGGGAGGTGATCTTATCTAGCCGCTTACACTAGAGGTCGATACCTAAGCTAGGTAATCTTATTCAGCCGCTAACACTAAAGGTCGATTCCTAACGAGCTGTGATCTTATTCAGCCGCTAACACTGAAGGTCGAACACTGGGGGAGGTGATCTTATCTAGCCGCTTACACTAGAGGTCGATACCTAAGGATAGGCAATCTTATTCAGCCGCTAACACTGAAGGTCGATTCCTAAACTGAAATGGTCTTACCCTAAATAGGTGCCCCTGGTTGAACCGGAAAACATGATTGTATGATGCATGTTATGCAGTATGATATGCAGTGTGATATGCAATGCAATATGATATGAGATAGACTCAAACAAAGATTCCCGCTGGGGAATAGGGGACAGTTGGTGAAGGAGGTTCACTGGGGAACGCTTACTTAACTGTTGATGGATGTTGGTGAATATGTGATGCTCACTGGAGAATCCTTGTTGAGGATGCATGACATGATTTATGAAATGCAGGTGTATGAATGATTTGTATATGCATGCATGAATGAAATTGACATGATGCATGAATTATGCTATGCATGATATGTGGGATGCTGGTTGGGTGCCGAGCAAGGTCGGTCTTGGTTGTGGTTGTGCCAATGACGATTGGACTCTCTTTTTTTTTGTTTTGTTGGTTGGTTGGTTTGGAAGGACAAGGTCCTTTGCCTACATACCCGAATGGGATCAAAACCGGTGTAGTTCGGGCTTGTCCTGGGGATTTGTGTGGGTTTGCCAATAATGATTGGACCTTTTGTTTGTTTTGGGTTGAGACTCCCTGGGGGATGTCAAGAGGTTTGGCTTCATGGGGATATAAGGATCATTTTGGAAACATGATCGATATCCAGCCTTGTTTGATGTTTGGATGTTTAGGGTGCTTATTGGGGAATTTTGCTCCTTTGGTATGACTGATAAACTTGATAAGACGAGATTAGACCGGCAAGGTAAAAAGTGGACCGGTATAAACATTCGGTAATCCTTGCGGAAATAACGTCTCAGGGGATACATTTGAATATGGACGGGGTAAGACCGCGATAATTGATAAAGGATAAATACCTCGTGGGGATTGTTAATCCGCTGAGTAAATCGTGCTAAACCGCTGAGGAGCATAACTGATGGTTCCGCTGGGGATGCTTGTGCTCTGGTTGGCCAGTCTCGCTTGAATCGTCCCTTCAGGCTCTTGATTCGACGGGGATATTCCTTTTTGATTCACCGATGACCAGAAATCCCTTTAGCAATTAACCATGCTTGGCCTGCGAGGTTTATCTGCTCTATGGATAGATATTGATACACGCTTTTAAGTACTCACAATTTAGGGAAAATGTGTTTGTTATTATTTACTTGAAAACATAAAAGATTCCACGTAATTTTTTTTTGGAAATATATATATTTACACTATCATAAATGGAATTCTTTTTGACAAAAGCAAAAGACTTCGCTTGGGAAGAATTTTGTTAATGGGGAAGGTGACCTGCCCCTGAGGTGCGGCTCCTTTAACCGTGTTTGGGATTGCTGATGCCAATTGGGCCTTTTGTTGGGTGTTTGAGGAATGTTGTAACACCCATACTAACTTTAACTAGTATATTAGCATGTGCGTTAAACTGATACTGGATACATTTAAAAATTTCAATAATAATAATACATCACAAATGAAAGAATACAAGTTTACTCGTTTGTACATATAATCCAATACTATTACAATACTTATACGACATCCAATAAGCTCCTGAGCTGATGCACAACGAGCAACTGTACTCCATCCAGCATCTCTGTGAAGATCTCCATCACGAACCTCTGACTTACCTGGAAACCTGCACCAGAAGGAATGGGATGAGACATAATGTCTCAGTGAGCTCCAGCCCAACCAACTGTTGGCAACCACAGGGAACCTAGGGTCGCCATGCCTACCTTGGCAATCTTGGGGATTTCCTATGATCGCCAAGTCTTTACTTTATCCTCAAAGGGTAAACATCTGCCTATGACTATGAATCTGTCTGTAATTATATCTCTAACTATGACTATAACTGTAAACCACCTATAACTGTAACTATAACCTATCTGTAACTATAACTCAGTGATCAAGGGGAAACCTAGGACCACCTTCTGTTAACTGTCTATAACTATAACTATAACTGTGACTATAACTGTAACTGTGACTTTGACTATAACTATGAAACATAAAACATATAACAGTTCTATAGCAGTTTTATGTTAGCTGTTAGCGTTGAACAAACAATATTATCTGAGTTCATTTTACGGAGTGCATCCGGGTGGAGTAACCCCGAAGTACAACATCCCTATGACCCGATGAAACTCCTGACAATCAGGCTAACACCGGACTCCC
Organism: Medicago ruthenica; assembly: GCA_018208015.1. Classification (NCBI taxonomy): domain Eukaryota; kingdom Viridiplantae; phylum Streptophyta; class Magnoliopsida; order Fabales; family Fabaceae; genus Medicago; species Medicago ruthenica. Next base: position 38,693,675 of record CM031375.1, on the reverse strand, counting down.
TATGAAATTGCATGTGGACAACCCTCTCGGAGAAGTCTCATCCGGCGTATCCCGGAGTCTGCTGAACATGCCTATGACTGTGAAACGTGCAAGCACGCCAATATCTTTGATCTTTAATTCTTTAACTTTAATCATATAAACATACATATCTGTTACTATAATCATACAACAATCCTGTAACCTATGATCCTTGGCTTATCGTTCTCATAAGCCACCTATTAAGTTGTTGGAGAACCAACACTATAAGTTCATCTGTAACTATGATTGCCAAAGCATTCCTATTACCCTTGTATTCTAAACTGAACACATCTATAATCTTATACACCTATAGTAGGTTCTTGACTTTCAAAGTCGTATGCCTTTCCTTAAGAGTTAACCACCCACGTGCAAGGGATCTATCCATTAATCCTTACACTCATACTATAATTCTCATCTTCCTATCAAAGTATTTGACATATCGTTATCATAACCCATCTTAAGATTATCTATTCAATTAACCCTTATACTCATCATGCGTTGCTAATCCCGTGTTCATTTTATTCCGTATACGTTATATGCCCTCGGATATGCCCACAATGGTGTTTTTCTTATAAAATAAGGTTTTCTTTGAAAATGGTTACCAAAAGCCTCTCCTGACACGTGCACAGGTCACAGAACGAAGCAGAAAAGTCATAAACATGCTGCCCATTTTCGCTGGGCGAAATCCATTTCGCTGGGCGATTTGAGGCAGGGAAAATTTAGTGAAAATCGTCGTATTCTCGCCCTGCGATCGCCGAGCGAAATTGACAGTTCAATACTAGTTCAAAACATGATTTTTCCACCATTTTTGACATAATAAGGCATACCCAAGCACTATAACATCATAAGGAATGATTTACAACTATGAATTGATTGATTAAAACAGGATTGAACAAGGATTTAGCAAGCAAAAAGGGATTAGGGTTCAAAATGCAAACTTTACTCAAAATACACAATACTCTTAAAAATCTCTCAAAGTGGGTTCTATAAACCCCTAGGGAGCTCACCTTAAACTTGCTTGGTGCTGGCTTAGCTTGCTTGCCCATTTTCCTCAAAACCCTAGCTTGAGCTTCCTTGCTTTTCTTTAATTTCTTCATGTTCTAGCTTTCCCCACAACCAAGTTGGCTTGAATCCATGATTAAAGGAAGAAGTTTGATGAATTGGAGCTTGATGATGGCAAGGAGAGGGAGGCGTGAGCCTAGAGAGAGAGGGAGAGGAGTTTATGAGTTTTTAGAGAGAGAAGTGGGAGAAGAGAATGAGGGAAAAATCTTAATTCCTCCTTTTAATTAATTCTTCCTTCCAAAATTACAACTTTGCCATTCTATACGTTTAACTTTTGTGATACTGATAAAAGTCACGTTTAAGCGGGATATTACACTCTACCCCCCTTAAAGAAATTTCGTCCTCGAAATTTAGAATCCACTCATTATCGTCTGTGAACGAATCTATTATACTACCTTCTCTACTAGCCCAAATTTCAATTCATCTTGCTTATCGGAATCCCTTGGATTTTCCAACTCTATAAGTCGAGTATGCTCGACAATCTTTTCTTTAACTATGATGCTTGTGGTGCATTACATAACTTTTACGTAGTAGGATATGAGGTTATCCGAACCAACATATTCATATTATCTGACTATGATTTCTGTTCGACATTTTCCTTACTAATCCAATTTAAAATTATTGAGTCCTGAATTTCCATTACTGAATTCTATCAATCCTTCTTTAATTGACCATTCAATCTTAACCTGAAGACGTCGAGTCGATCTGTTTTCCTCAATTATTCCAACTTTCCGAGGAATCTATTACATTACTTTTAATTCAAAAAAAAGACTTCTTATCTTTAACTTTCGCCTCGTAAGACGACCTTTTACTGTTACATTCTCAACATTCTTTATATAGACTTATTCTTACATTGAAAGACATCTGATATTGAGTAACCTCAAACGGAAATAAAGTCTATTACAACTTACCTCCACGATTCAAATATAAGATGGTGGCTGAACTTAAGGCACAAATTCTTTTCTTTCTAACATCCTGGTGTAACTATTATCTCAACCATGTACATTGTTCACATTCCCACTGCGGGAAACCTTAAGGCTCGAGAAATCTTATGAGCCACTCGTGCTCCAATTTAATTAATCAATGATAACGTGTAGCCAAAGGTCTTAGGAACTTTCTTCTTTCTATGACTCTGACAATCTTGCATCAATCAAGATATTCCTTACTTATGGGAATGACTACCTTCTTTACCATTACTTCCAAATTTATGAAAATCCAGTATAAGTGACGTGTGGCATAAGCCGTCTCACATATCATCAAATAATATAATCCATAGCACATAGCTTCCATACATGATCGAGTACGTGTACACTACTATCGGTACACAGTACGTCGCATCATCATTGTCCGACTAATGGGACATCATCCTTAGTCAACATGTATTTGAGACAATGCCACGCTAACTTAGTCACTCTTCTTGCTCTTAGCTCATACTTGTATTCTTCGAGTATCTACAATCCCATACATAACTATGATTTCGTCCCATAGACGTTATAACTTATTTTGTTCAAGAACAATCTCCGTTTCCGAAAAGAAAACTCTATTCTGTTCGCTATTCGAAATAGCACTCTTAAACTCTGAATCCTTTAATTCATGACTTGAATTCACGTAGCCTTTTACTATAAACTATGAGTACTCTTCTGATCTGAGTAAAACATTTCCTTCCTTTAACTGTTAACATTAAGTTCAAGAATTTCTGAACTCCTCTACTGAGATTCGTTCAATATCAACAAACCTGTTCTGCTTAAGACCTTCCTGTTAAAACATTACCGACTGCGTACCACGGTTACCGATACATGTCACACGACTATAAATATGTTACACTACTGTCTAAGTAGTATATACTGCGCCTGATCAGTATACATAATACTAATCATAACCTGTTACATGCCTGTTACATGCGACATGCTAGCATAACGTGGGTACGTTGCGGAATAACTGTATGCCACAGCATAATTCTTCTTTGGTTAAACTTACTATTCAAATTAACTTTAAGTTACTGAGTCTAAACAGCTAGATCACCGTATGAAATGTGACCTCCTTCACTATGTACTTATTTTGCTGTAAACACATCCTTTTAAGTTATCAAACTGCTTCGATTCTCTTATCCCTTGAGTTTCGAGATTTGAAACATCCCTCGACTTATCTATTAAAATCTCCTGTTGGAACTGATGATAAGTTCAAGTCATCACTACTTACAATCATTCTGTAACTTAAGAATTAATCTCTGAACACCTTTCCTATAATTCATCTGGCAAGGACTTCACGAACATCCTTTTCTCTAAATTTCAGCTTTGATTGTCTGTTAACTCATAATTGGGTTACTTCTCCGCTGCGCAACTCTGATTTAAACAATTAACCTTGGAATAAAAGTAGTACACCACTATTATCATATAAAATCTCCTTGGCCAATCCTTTGACTTTGTATCTCCTTTTGGACATAAACAAAATTCTTACTTTCACGAAATACGTCGAAACCTGTAAATAGTCTTTAACAATAAATACGAGCCCAACGATGCTCCTGTTAAAACAACTTAAGTTCATACACTATTCACTTGTGGTAACTTCTAGAAACATTCTATGACTTCTGGAAATTCTCGTCTTTCGTATACTTAATCGATTAATGAATCGAATCTCATCCTGTAATTATCCGTAGGGATTTCACATCCACAATCTTTTCCCAAGACACTTAGGTCCACATAACTCTAACATAACTCTTGGTTACTTCTCGGATTGCTCCGGAAATAACCCGTCTGGATAGAACTCAACTTTTACCGGCTCTTCTGTAAATTCAAACATGTGCTACACCTCTTCGAATACCCGCTTAATAAATCTTAAATTTCAACTCTTATTATTTCCCATTGGATCCTTCCTGTAACTTATTACTGTATTCACAATTCCATTCTAATCCTGTTATCTGTATAATATTCCATATGTCTACTCGACCGTTGCCCTCTTCATGGTTTCGAACAATCCAAGGTATATATATATATATATCTACCATCTTTAACATCTACCCACGTAAGGTGATCTTTGTCGGCTTACCCAAATACTCATGTAAGGAGCCCATCAAAGGATAACATAGAACTCCTTAACATTAACCATAACCTTAACTGTAACTTGTACGTTAATGACGATCTTCCTGCTTAGTCCTCGAACCAGCCTGCTATAATCCGACAACAAACGATTCAATCTTTAATCCATACCCTTACCGGGGGTTTCCTTTACTTATCACTACGCTCGCATTCTTTATACCAAGCATCTTGATGTCCCATAAAAAAAATGAAGGTAACCTGTTCCATCTGTTCACTATTTCGCTTAATCCATAAACGAGTCTCTTATCCCTCAGATATTTAAATCTCATCCGATCCACGTGCGCAAGTCCTTCCATCCTTACACACTATGTCCTTACTGGAATTCCAGAGCTTCCGATAATTAATTGATCATTCCTTATTCCAAATCCCTGGGTTCGGTATCACAATCCTTTGCATCTGCAGCCGGAATTAAAACTCTAATCAACCCTTAACTTTAACTTTCCAAATTACGGTTCCCGTTAGGATTCCATAATTCTTTACCCTACACATCTCTTCGGAGTAGGCATCGCTCAATGATGCGTCCAACTAGCCAAGGTACTCGACCTTACTCTTAGATACTTTTAAATACATCTTACGTTCCTGAGCCTTTGCCATTAACAGACTCAGTTACTTCACAGTTAGAAAACCATCCTTTGACATTAAACACTTTGCCAATTTCGTCTTAGAATCTGACGTCTTAACCTTCACCCTTTGAACACTTCTTTCCTCCTTGGTCACATTCAGCTCTCAGATATTTGTCCTAACTGCCATATACTAGATTGAGTTGATCAGGCTCAACTAGATGTGACATTTAGAACAACATTCGGAACCCAATGATTCCACTACTTTTATTGAATCTTAAATGACCCATAGCACGGTCTGAATCGACCTGCTCTGATACCAATTGTAACACCCATACTAACTTTAACTAGTATATTAGCATGTGCGTTAAACTGATACTGGATACATTTAAAAATTTCAATAATAATAATACATCACAAATGAAAGAATACAAGTTTACTCGTTTGTACATATAATCCAATACTATTACAATACTTATACGACATCCAATAAGCTCCTGAGCTGATGCACAACGAGCAACTGTACTCCATCCAGCATCTCTGTGAAGATCTCCATCACGAACCTCTGACTTACCTGGAAACCTGCACCAGAAGGAATGGGATGAGACATAATGTCTCAGTGAGCTCCAGCCCAACCAACTGTTGGCAACCACAGGGAACCTAGGGTCGCCATGCCTACCTTGGCAATCTTGGGGATTTCCTAGGATCGCCAAGTCTTTACTTTATCCTCAAAGGGTAAACATCAGCCTATGACTATGAATCTGTCTGTAATTATATCTCTAACTATGACTATAACTGTAAACCACCTATAACTGTAACTGTAACCTATCTGTAACTATAACTCAGTGATCAAGGGGAAACCTAGGACCACCTTCTGTTAACTGTCTATAACTATAACTATAACTGTGACTATAACTGTAACTGTGACTTTGACTATAACTATGAAACATAAAACATATAACAGTTCTATAGCAGTTTTATGTTAGTTGTTAGCGTTGAACAAACAATATTATCTGAGTTTATTTTACGGAGTGCATCCGGGTGGAGTAACCCCGAAGTACAACATCCCTATGACCCGATGAAACTCCTGACAATCAGGCTAACACCGGACTCCCTATGAAATTGCATGTGGACAACCCTCTCGGAGAAGTCCCATCCGGCGTATCCCGGAGTCTGCTGAACATGCCTATGACTGTGAAACGTGCAAGCACGCCAATATCTTTGATCTTTAATTCTTTAACTTTAATCATATAAACATACATATCTGTTACTATAATCATACAACAATCCTGTAACCTATGATCCTTGGCTTATCGTTCTCATAAGCCACCTATTAAGTTGTTGGAGAACCAACACTATAAGTTCATCTGTAACTATGATTGCCAAAGCATTCCTATTACCCTTGTATTCTAAACTGAACACATCTATAATCTTATACACCTATAGTAGGTTCTTGACTTTCAAAGTCGTATGCCTTTCCTTAAGAGTTAACCACCCACGTGCAAGGGATCTATCCATTAATCCTTACACTCATACTATAATTCTCATCTTCCTATCAAAGGATTCGACATATCGTTATCATAAGCCATCTTAAGATTATCTATTCAATTAACCCTTATACTCATCATTCGTTGCTAATCCCGTGTTCATTTTATTCCGTATACGTTATATGCCCTCGGATATGCCCACAATGGTGTTTTTCTTATAAAATAAGGTTTTCTTTGAAAATGGTTACCAAAAGCCTCGCCTGACACGTGCACAGGTCACAGAACGAAGCAGAAAAGTCATAAACATGCTGCCCATTTTTGCTGGGCGAAATCCATTTCGCTGGGCGATTTGAGGCAGGGAAAATTTAGTGAAAATCGTCGTATTCTCGCCCTGCGATCGCCGAGCGAAATTGACAGTTCAATACTAGTTCAAAACATGATTTTTCCACCATTTTTGACATAATAAGGCATACCCAAGCACTATAAATTCATAAGGAATGATTTACAACTATGAATTGATTGATTAAAACAGGATTGAACAAGGATTTAGCAAGCAAAAAGGGATTAGGGTTCAAAATGCAAACTTTACTCAAAATACACAATACTCTTAAAAATCTCTCAAAGTGGGTTCTATAAACCCCTAGGGAGCTCACCTTAAACTTGCTTGGTGCTGGCTTAGCTTGCTTGCCCATTTTCCTCAAAACCCTAGCTTGAGCTTCCTTGCTTTTCTTTAATTTCTTCATGTTCTAGCTTTCCCCACAACCAAGTTGGCTTGAATCCATGATTAAAGGAAGAAGTTTGATGAATTGGAGCTTGATGATGGCAAGGAGAGGGAGGCGTGAGCCTAGAGAGAGAGGGAGAGGAGTTTATGAGTTTTTAGAGAGAGAAGTGGGAGAAGAGAATGAGGGAAAAATCTTAATTCCTCCTTTTAATTAATTCTTCCTTCCAAAATTACAACTTTGCCATTCTATACGTTTAACTTTTGTGATACTGATAAAAGTCACGTTTAAGCGGGATATTACAAATGTCAACGGCAATTGGGCTCTTTGTAAATTGTAGGGAGAGTACCAAGCATGGTTGGGCCTTGAATAATTTGTGCACTGGGTACAATCGGGTTTTTGGTTTAAAATTGTGGGCGCCAATGGAAATTGGGCTTTATTGTTGGGGATACCAATGGATATTGGGTTTTATTGTTGGGTGCCGAGCGAGGTCGGGCTTTTTGATTTTGGTTGCCGAGCGAGGTCGGGCTTTTTGATTTTGGTTCATATGAAACTTTCGCATGCAATTTTAATGCCCCTATTATTCCGAGATTGTACTGAAAAATTCGAAATAAATACCACACAAAAAATTATATCGTACAGTTCAAATTAATAACATGTTTATCAATGAACCAACCTATCACTCATTTAAGTAAATGAACAAATTGAATATTAATGTGAGGGTAATGAACACTCATCCGGCAAGTTTGCTAACATTCCGATCGAGTTATGTGTCCATCCAATTATTGTTTCTTAAAAACATAAAAGCATTGATCAGAAGGTCTTTGAGGGTTGTAATTTGGCTGGGTTACAAAAGAAATGTCATATGTGGGGAAATTGAATTCAAATGGCCAAGCGAGAGGGAACATTCTTCCTAACTTATACCTTTTCTTGTTTAAATCACCATTTTTTTGGTGGCTTACAAACGCTCTCTCTTTGATCCCGACAACTCTTGGATTTTATCGATCTTCTTTTTTTCTTCTTTTTTTTCTTTTTCTTGGTTTGCTTTTCTTTCTCTTTTTCTTTTCTTTGGTCGTCAAGATCAATTAAGAAATTCAACGTTGCTTGACTTTCACAACCTTCCCCCTTTTTTCAACTTGTTTTAGTATGATACCCTAATTGAATGTTCCCTCCTCTTTTGGCAAGGGACACAAATCATGATGGTTTAAGGGTTCAAAAATTGAAAGGAAATTATCAGAATTCAGTGATGTTTTAACTATGAACTGAAAATATATTTTTTTTTACAAACTCTGGCAATCTCATTAAGCAGTTGAGCTTATGAAAGCTGGCAGTTCATAGTTAAAAATTCTGATTTGTTAGGCTCGAAGGGGTTTAACAAGTACTCACTTCTCACATGGTGGGCTGTTTGTGGTTGATTGTTTTCTCTCGTTTTCAAACAAATGCCTTGATCATGTCAATACTTTTATACAATTTAAAAAAGAAAATTCAGATTTAACATAAAAAGATCGAGCTAAACAAAAATGTCGGTCTCCTGCATATGTATTATGGTGACTTTGAGGATTCCTCACATCTGGCTGGTTCTAAATGGTTCATAGAACAAACATATTAAATAACGTAAATTGTATGGTATAATTTGGTATGGAATATACATTCTCCTTTCACGTTTAATCATGGAAAAAATAGAAAACATGCATTTTAGCTTTGCGAAAATTAATCACATTTACCATTACCCTTTGCCTATGGTTAAAAACTTTGGCTTAACCCGTTGCGGAAAGATTTGTCAAACTCACATTACCAATGATAGATAACAAAAATTCGACATTCACACATATATATAAAACGTAGGCATGATAATAATGCAAAGGCTAGGCAATAAAAGCAAGAGTACTCGAATAACAACAAAACAAAGAGTACGAATATAGCTACAAAGCATTAAACAAAGGAAATTTCTAAAGAGTGTACGAGAAAAATATCATAAACATAAACAACAAAACATGAGAAAGCATAAATAATAAAAAAAGGCACTCAAGGAGTGAAAGCCTCATCATCCTCGTGAAGGGAAATCGACATATAAAGTGCAGCGGAAGTTTAAAATTTTTGATTTCCTTTCCTTGGATCATTACGAATATCACATGAATCAGTGATAGAGTTGTTACCTCTTAGTGCAGAAACTGTTTCTTTGATCACAGCTGAGCAAGTAAGCAAAGCCTCTACTCGTCCACACGAACGGCTTCCTTTGATTCCCGGTGCTAGCCAAGCGATCAGAGGTTAGGGAGAGAAGTGGGGATTCGTTTCGCCTTTAGGGTTACACGAAAAAGCATTAGCTGATTTCAGCACTAGAGCTTCTATTTATAGAACTCGTTGCTGCACAAAATCAGCTTGAGCTTCAAAAGCCCATTAGCCCATCAGCTTCCGCTAACTAATTAGCGCGTATTGCTAAACGTACCCCATCATATAAGTCTTACTTATATTTCTCCTTTTTACCGTTCTATTGTGTGTGACCCTATAGGTTCTTGTAACGTTGGCAATAATATTAAATCCCATTAATATTATAAACAGTGAGCGGTATCTAGCAACACATCACTGCTACCCAAGTGACAAGAATGTCAAGTGATCTGACGAAACCTTTCCATGACAATATCAATGTGTACGATTACTCCTTTGTCCTAATATCTTTATTGAACACAAGGCATAGATTACGTCACCCTTGCTTAGCTCAATATTTATATTTCTTGATCCCGAAATATACTGAACAACGAACAAGTCCAATATCTCATATTGACTTAATTCGGCATGGCCATGCATTTTTCCAGTCATATTCCATCAAGAGGCCTAAAGATATATCTCCTGTTATGAGGAGGGACAAATCCCATCTAGGACACTCATGTCCCTCAGCATGATTCGTCAAGTGCCCATTAACCAACGTTATAGTCATCTTGTTACAGACAACGTTTGAATGGCAATAAAACACTTGAGTCCACATCTAGGGATCATAGTGGTTTCAGGTCTAAGAGTGATATACACTATTATCATTGTGAGAATAACTTATGACGATTTCATAACATACTATGTAGTATTCTCACGATGGGTCAATCCAGTATAAATATTACTCCTAATATTTATACCTATGTATAGACTTAATATCTCATATTCATGACCCATGAGATGTGGTCATCAGTCTACATACATAATAGTCTCCACGCTTTAATATTATCCCAATTCATATTAAAGCTTGACTACGGATACATTTAAGAATAGTGTTCTTTCGTTGATGTAATCTCATGATTAAGTCACACTTAATATTCCATCACATGAACCAACTATTCTAGGGACTTTATTTATCTTATAACAAGTGTAATAAAGAACGCCATATTTTATTCATAATAAAAGTCATGATACATATAAAAGTTTAACATAAACTATTGGCCTCTAGGGCTTATACCAACAATCTCCCACTAGAACTAGAGCCAATCAGGCATAGACCTAATACCCATAGATCTAGTATGACCATCATGCTTCTGCTGAGTTAGAGCTTTAGTAAGTGGATCAGCAACATTGTCTGATGTTGGTACTCTGCATATTTTCACATCTCCTCTATCGATGATTTCTCGAATGAGATGATAGCGCCTAAGTATGTGTTTGGATCTTTGGTGAGATCTAGGTTCTTTAGCTTGTGCGATTGCTCCATTGTTATCACATAACAATTCAATGGGATCCACAATGCTTGGAACTATACCAAGATCAGAGATGAATTTCTTGATCCAAACAGCCTCTTTTGCGGCATTAGATGCAGCAATATACTCGGCCTCGGTTGTAGAATCAGCGACTATTTCTTGCTTTGAACTCTTCCAGCTAACAGCACCGCCATTTAAGCAAAACACGTATCCAGATTGCGATTTGAAATCATCATGATCTGTCTGAAAACTAGCATCTGTGTAACCAATTACAGAGAGCTCTTCTTGACCTCCATAGATCAAGAAAGTATCCTTAGTTCTTCTCAAGTACTTAAGGATGTTCTTAACAGCAACCCAATGACTGTTACCTGGATTAGACTGGTATCTGCTCGTAGCACTTAAAGCATACGAGACATCTGGTCGAGTACATAACATAGCATACATGATAGATCCAATTGCGGATGCATATGGAACATTGATCATTCGATCCCTTTCTTCATCAGTTGAAGGGGATTGTGCTTTTGACAAACTTATACCTGAGGACATAGGTACAAGTCCTTTCTTGGACTCATACATATTGAAACGTCTCAAGACTTTGTCAATGTATGTACCCTGACTTAAGCCAAGCAATCTTTGTGATCTATCTCTATAGATCCTGATTCCTAATATGTAGGAAGCTTCACCTAAGTCTTTCATAGAAAAGCATTTCCCTAACCAAGATTTAATTTCTTGTAGTGTAGGGATGTCATTTCCGATAAGCAATATGTCATCCACATATAATACCAGAAATGAGACTATGCTCCCACTAACCTTCTTGTAAACACAAGGTTCATCTTCATTTTTAATGAATCCATACTGTTGTACAGTTTCATCAAAACGAAGATTCCAACTTCTGGAAGCTTGCTTCAATCCATAGATTGATCGCTGCAATTTGCATACCTTTTGGATGCTATTAGGAATGCCAAATCCTTCAGGTTGTGTCATGTACACATCCTCAAGGAGATTTCCATTAAGGAAAGCAGTCTTAACATCCATCTGCCAGATTTCATAATCATGGTATGCAGCGATAGCAAGTAAGATCCGAATGGATTTAATCATTGCGACTGGTGAAAAGGTTTCATCATAGTCTACACCATGAATTTGTTTGAAGCCTTTAGCAACCAACCGCGCTTTGTAGGTGTTAACCTTTCCGTCCATGTCAGTTTTCTTTTTGAAAACCCACTTGCATCCTATAGGATTAATTCCTTTAGGTGCTTCAACCAAGTTCCAAACTTGATTTGTGTACATGGAATCCATTTCAGATTTCATGGCTTCAAGCCACTTCTCAGATTCAGGACCAGTAATGGCCTCTTGATAAGTCATAGGCTCATCTTGATCCATGAGCAATACGTCACATTCTTCTGATATGAGATACCCATATCTCTCAGGTTCTTGACGTATCCTATTTGACCTACGTGGTTCTTGTGTTATTGGAGTAGGATTTTCTGTCACAACAGCTTGTGTATCCTGCTCTTGTTCCTCCATTGGCGTACTACTTTGTGGGTCTTGAACTTCTTCAAGATCTACCTTTTTCCCAGTAATTTCTTTGGAAACAAATTCCTTCTCAAGGAATACTCCATCTCTAGCTACAAACACTTTGCCTTCAGATGGTTTGTAAAAGTAGTATCCTTTAGTTTCTTTAGGATATCCCACAAAGAAACATTTGTCAGATCTTTGTTCAAGTTTAGTGGACATTAGTCGTTTCACATAAACTTCACAACCCCAAATCTTTAAATGTTTCACATTGGGTTTTCGACCACTCCATATCTCATATGGTGTCTTTTCTATCGCTTTGGATGGAACTTGGTTAAGTGTGTAAGCTGCAGTTAATAAGGCGTGTCCCCAAAAGGAGTTTGGAAGATCAGCATGACTCATCATAGATCGGACCATGTCTAACAAGGTTCGATTTCTCCTTTCGGAAACACCATTCCATTGTGGTGTTCCAGGAGGTGTGAGCTGGGATAAGATCCCACACTCTTTTAGATGATCGTCAAACTCTTGGCTCAAATATTCGCCACCTCGATCAGATCGAAGCATTTTGATTTTCTTGCCAAGTTGGTTTTCTACTTCATTTTGAAATTCTTTGAAGAAAGTAAATGATTCAGATTTATGTTTCATTAGATACACATATCCAAATCTACTAAAATCATCAGTGAATGTAATGAAGTAATAAAACCCTCCTCTAGCAGGTGTGTTCAGTGGTCCACATACATCAGTATGTATAAGTCCCAAAAGATCACTAGACCTTTCACCTGTTCCGGTGAATGGGGTCTTTGTCATCTTTCCCAATAAACAAGATCGACATGTCTCATATGATTCTAAATCAAAGGAGTCCAAAATTCCATCTTTATGGAGTTTGGAAATGTGATTTTCGTTTATATGGCCTAAACGACAATGCCAAAGATAAGTTGGATTCAACTCGTTAGGTTTAATCCTTTTCGTATTTATGTTATAGATTGGCATATCAAGATCAAGAATATAAAGTCCATTACTCATAATGGCATTAGCATAGTGAATATTATTCAAATAAATAGAACAACATTTGTCTTTTATTGTAAATGAAAAACCGGACTTGTCCAAACAAGAAACGGAAATAATATTCCTGCTAATTGCAGGTACAAAATAACAGTTCTCTAACTGTATTAAGAGACCACTAGGTAAAGTCAATTCATAAGTTCCAACAGCTAAAGCAGCAACCTTTGCGCCATTGCCAACTCGTAGATCGACCTCCCCTTTTGCCAATGTTCTACTCGTTCTCAACCCCTGCACATCAGTACAAATATGAGAACCACATCCAGTATCTAATACCCATGATGTAGAAGTAGACATATTAATTTCTATAACAAAAATACCTGAAGAAGTGGAAGCAACCGTTCCATTCCTTTTATCTTCCAGATATTTTGGGCAGTTGCGCTTCAAGTGCCCGGTCTTACCGCAGTAGAAGCACTTGCCCTCCTTAGCCACGCCTCCAGTAGGCTTCAAAGCTTTGGTTGATGGCTTAGCAACTGCTTTGCCTTTGCCATTTCCCTTAGACTTTTTAGGCTTCTTATTATGCTTTTTGACCTTTCCATTGTTAACCATCAAGATGGTCTTACCCTTTCCCTTCATATTCTTTTCAGCAGTTCTTAACATTGCTGCAAGCTGTGGAAGAGTTTTGTCCATGTCATTCATTAGGAAATTCATGACAAAGTGGCTAAAGCTTTCCGGCAACGATTGCAAGATAAGATCAATAGCAAGTTCCTGCTCAAGGGGTAAACCCAATCGCGCGAGGTTCTCAACGTACCCAATCATCTTGAGTACATGAGGTCCTACAGGACTTCCTTCTGACAGCTTAGTTCCAAAAAGGGCCTTGGAGACATCATACCTTTCATGCCTAGCTTGCTCTTCATAAAGAGTCTTAAGGTGTTCGATCATATCGAACGCAGCCATGTTCTCGTGTTGCTTCTGAAGCTCAGAGGTCATGGTTGCAAGCATGATGCAAGCGACTTCCACGGCATCATTGACATGCCTACTATAAGCATCTCTTTCAGCCCTGGGAGCATTTGCAGCTGGTGCCTCTTCAGGAACAGGTTCATCAAGCACATACAGCTTTTTCTCATGTGTGAGGACAATCCTCAAGTTACGGTGCCAGTCTAAAAAATTTGTTTCATTCAGCTTATCCTTCTCAAGGATTGATCGCAAAATGTTGTTTGAAGTGTTATTTGCCATCTACAATTTAAAATATACAAAATAAGTATCATGAAAATAACATATTTAATTTGGCCTTTTAATTAAATATGCTCCCACTATTTTATTCAAATCAAATGACCTTCAAACATTTAATTCGGAAAATCCCGTTGGAAGATTTTCTAGTGGGTTGAAATCCTTATTTCACCTTGTTTTGAGTCAGCTAGGGCTGATCACCCAAAACTCAGCTATTTAGGTAGGAACATTTCCAATTGTATCTTATACAACTTTCAAATCAATTGGGCGAGTAACTCTTACTCTAATCTATCATATAGATATTTCCCAATTCTTGCTTCTAAATTTATTCTAATCATATTAAAATTAATTTAGTTAAGTTAGACCCAATAGAATAACAATCGGGTAAATGAAATTACCGCACCGCGACTTACAAACATAGAACATGTGCTTCGCTAGGGCAGAACCCACACATTCGATATTAGTCTTGAAGGGTGTTATTCTTTTGGAAAGCATTAAACTTAATATATCACTTTGAAGGATTTTATTTAGTTAGATCTCACCTCACCACGGCTTATATATCATATATATTCGCACTCCAATCATTCAAGCATGCATAACAATTATACAAAATAAAAGTGACATGATTATGGCCTCCTAACGCTATGATTCTCTCAAGCCAATGAAAGAATCTAAACTAATCCTAGAAACGACCTTGCTTCTCCAAGCTGGACTTCTAGGGCTAAACCAACGTCAATGGTCCTATTACCTTCTTGTATTCTAATTACATTACATATAAAGAAACTCGTTTTACATACGAGGGATTGGATGAGAAGAGAATGTACATATAGAATTCAAGAGAGAGGCACGACACGCAGGCCGTATTTCAAAATCCAAAATAAAAGAAATAATAAGACTAAGGCCATAATCATTCACACAACAACAATAAAACACCTTTTATTATTATTAACACCTCATAATTAAATAAATTAAATTAAAACTCGGCGATTGATCACACTACGCAGATTAAAACTGGCATCGTGTCAATATTTTATAGGCAGAAGCAAACAATTTGCTGGGCACAAAATCGTGTCACGATTCTGAACCAGGTTTCAGCCTTTTTCGTAACCCTAATCATGACGGCACAACACTTGCGGCGTTATGAACCCCGTTGTAACAGTATGATCACACCAATCAAAGTACTCTGATTGTTTATCCAATATGGTGATCGAACTTAGAATGCTTCACCTGATACGGTTCCGAAGCTCCAGTTTACAATCATCCAATATGAACAAATATCATCTGACTTGATTTAGTGAACGATCATCACGAGTATATCACATATACTTCTGTTACACAGAATTTATCAATCATATTTCTGTCGATATGGATAATCGAAAATATTGATGCTTCACCAGAAAACGGTTCCGAAGCTTCAAACAATTCGAAAAGCCATGCACAGAAAAGTGATACGATTCAATTATGTGCGTATGTGATCGAGCAACACATCTCCGTCGATATGGATAATCGATATATTGATGCTTCACCTGATACGGTTCCGAAGCTTCAAACAAACCGAAAAGCCATGCACGGAAACGTGATGCCTTGCCAATTTTAATTCGTCTTTATTATTTAATTGTATTCGATTATGTTTAATCCAATTAAAACATAAAGCAGTAAACAAAACAATCCGATTCATGGTTTCGTAATTGGCTCTGATACCACTGAAGGGAAATCGACATATAAAGTGCAGCGGAAGTTTAAAATTTTTGATTTCCTTTCCTTGGATCATTACGAATATCACATGAATCAGTGATAGAGTTGTTACCTCTTAGTGCAGAAACTGTTTCTTTGATCACAGCTGAGCAAGTTAGCAAAGCCTCTACTCGTCCACACGAACGGCTTCCTTTGATTCCCGGTGCTAGCCAAGCGATCAGAGGTTAGGGAGAGAAGTGGGGATTCGTTTCGCCTTTAGGGTTACACGAAAAAGCATTAGCTGATTTCAGCACTAGAGCTTCTATTTATAGAACTCGTTGCTGCACAAAATCAGCTTGAGCTTCAAAAGCCCATTAGCCCATCAGCTTCCGCTAACTAATTAGCGCGTATTGCTAAACGTACCCCATCATATAAGTCTTACTTATATTTCTCCTTTTTACCGTTCTATTGTGTGTGACCCTATAGGTTCTTGTAACGTTGGCAATAATATTAAATCCCATTAATATTATAAACAGTGAGCGGTATCTAGCAACACATCACTGCTACCCAAGTGACAAGAATGTCAAGTGATCTGACGAAACCTTTCCATGACAATATCAATGTGTACGATTACTCCTTTGTCCTAATATCTTTATTGAACACAAGGCATAGATTACGTCACCCTTGCTTAGCTCAATATTTATATTTCTTGATCCCGAAATATACTGAACAACGAACAAGTCCAATATCTCATATTGACTTAATTCGGCATGGCCATGCATTTTTCCAGTCATATTCCATCAAGAGGCCTAAAGATATATCTCCTGTTATGAGGAGGGACAAATCCCATCTAGGACACTCATGTCCCTCAGCATGATTCGTCAAGTGCCCATTAACCAACGTTATAGTCATCTTGTTACAGACAACGTTTGAATGGCAATAAAACACTTGAGTCCACATCTAGGGATCATAGTGGTTTCAGGTCTAAGAGTGATATACACTATTATCATTGTGAGAATAACTTATGACGATTTCATAACATACTATGTAGTATTCTCACGATGGGTCAATCCAGTATAAATATTACTCCTAATATTTATACCTATGTATAGACTTAATATCTCATATTCATGACCCATGAGATGTGGTCATCAGTCTACATACATAATAGTCTCCACGCTTTAATATTATCCCAATTCATATTAAAGCTTGACTACGGATACATTTAAGAATAGTGTTCTTTCGTTGATGTAATCTCATGATTAAGTCACACTTAATATTCCATCACATGAACCAACTATTCTAGGGACTTTATTTATCTTATAACAAGTGTAATAAAGAACGCCATATTTTATTCATAATAAAAGTCATGATACATATAAAAGTTTAACATAAACTATTGGCCTCTAGGGCTTATACCAACACCTCGGTCTCCTCGTCCTCATCATCCTCGTCCTCATCATCCTCGTCATCCCCTCCCTGGCCTCCGGCCGCTGTACCACTGCCTCCAGCCTCTGCATACTCTGGCCTATCCCCGGGCCAACGACCATGAGCTGCGAACATCTGGGGTGTCGGTATCTGATCATCGGGATCTGTCGGCCTACCCAGCTGCCTCTGAAGACGATACATGGAATCATGCATCATGGTCATGTATCGATGAGTGGAGGCGTTCTGATCCATTATGAAAGTGCAGGTGTGGTGATCCCCTGATGCTAGTGGAGGTCGAGGCCGTGGCTGCTGTACCCTCGCCGCTCTCCTCCCTGTGCAGTGTCTGGAGATATACTCGTCCGTAATGGGGTTCTTAATGGTTTCGGACACGTGAGGGGGGATGGCTACTCGGGCTTCCCGGCAAAGTCCCATGATAAGACCCGGGAAAGCAAGTGGGCACATCTTCTTGGCCGGTGGCTTGATGCCACTTTCGACCACTATTTTAATCTCTTGGCAGATTGCCCTGGCCACATCTACTTGCTTACCGGTGAGGATATAGTAGATTAGGGGGGTCACGTCCATGGTGGTGGTGGAGGTATGGCTTTTGGGTTTTATGTTGTGGACAATAAGATGGAAAATGACTTGGGCGTAGGTGGTGAGGTTGCCCCTGAGGGCCTTTGTGGGCTGCCCCGCCGCATTAAGCTCATAGCCTTTTCCGGATTGGAAAATGGTCTGAGCGTAGAGATCGTGGTTCCAATTACCACGGTTTTGGTGCTTATGGAAAGCACAAAGCTCATCATTTTCCAATTGAAAGGGGTTTTGGAGATAGGTGTTGATGGCGTCGCGATCGAATCTAATGATCCGACCACGTACCGTGGTCTGATATGTAAACTCCCCCTCTGGATCCACGGGTATGGCATTTGCGTAGAATTCCCGGATTATGTCGTAATTGAGGTTAAGGGGAGGGTTTACCAAAACTCCCCACCGGCGGTGGTTTATCAACCGGGCCAACTCTCTCCAGGTGCCCCTCTCACTTATAATAAACTGCCTCTCGGGCCAGAAGGTCTTGCCAAGAAGCTCTTCGTATCTCTCCTGGTTCCGAAGACTTAGGAAGCGAGAGACGTCAAAACCCCCTTGGGGTCTAGATCCGGATGCCTCATTCCTCGAACGTTTTCCTACTGGTCTTGGTGCCATCTGCAAAGAAAAAGGGCGAAGTTAGTAGGATTACAGGTGATATGAGGTGAAACAAATGGATTTGAAAGGAAAAATGGGAAAAAACTCAGGTTCTGTTCCTGCTACTGTAATATCCCGCCTAAGATTCGAATATTTATTAATATTGAGACGATGTGTCAGAAATGTTTGAGCAAAGGACAATTTGGTAAATTGTCAGTTAATGGGCTTATTTATATGGTAAGCGTGATATCCCACTTATAAGTATCGATTATTAGTGGTAGAAACTTATGAAGCAAGCTTGGCATTTTAGTAAATAAGTGGAATGGCAAATGTGTAAATATTTTAAAAGGAAGGAATTATAAGAAAAGAGAGGTAAGATATGTCTTACCATTTTTCTATCATGTTCTACACACTTCCACACTCCTCCAAAGAGAACCAGCCCCCTCCCTCCCTCTTCTCTCTACTCTCACGCCTCCTCTCCCTCTCCAACCATCCATCAACTCTTAATCCAAAATCTTGTAAGAAGGTATTGCAAGCAAGCTTGATTTCAAAGCTAGAACAAGAGAAGGTTAAAGAAAGAAAAGGTAAGAATCACTCCAATCTCCCTTTCTCACTTCAATTTTCGTGCCTAATGTTGAGCCTAAACCTCTAATTCATCTTGCATGATGATTCCTGAAGAAGAAGAAGTTATGGTTAGAGTTTTGGAGTTGAATTGGAGAAACCCGTATTTGGGACAGGGCTCCATTTAAATGGTAATAACTCTCTCTCTATAACTCCGAATCAAGTGGTCTTTGATGCTATGGAAAGCTAACGAAATTATCTACGTTTTGGTACCAATTTTGTGAGGTTTGGCTGAGTATTGAAGTCTGGGGACGAGTTTGAAGTCAGGGGTCCGAAACTGCAAATCTGCAGAAATTTGGAACAAGAAAGTTAAAGGAAAAGCAAGGGATAGAACAAGGGGTCAAGTGAAGGATTAGCTAGCAACAAACCAAGTCTAAGGTGAGCTCATTTCAGATTCTAGAATACATCTAGAGTGTTTTGATAGGTTTTTACAAGTTGTTAAAGACTAGAGTTTACCCTGATTCCTAGCTTGTTTAATCTTTGCTCATGAGTGTTTATAATTGCTAATTTATGAAGGAAAATCATATTTATCATGTTTAGGAAGCATGGGTATCACTAAATGGGCAAAAATGGTGGAAATCACATTTTTACACAGGTTTTTACTGATACGGTCGCTATAGCGACGGACTGTCGCTTGTAGCGATCAGACTGGGTTTTTCCCTGCCTAGCCGCGCTTGTAGCGACCACATTGGCGCTTGTAGCGACGGCTTGGCGCTTGTAGCGAGGAACTGGGCGCTGTAGCGACCAGGTTCTGTCTACTGGCGCTTGTAGCGACCAGAAGGGCGCTGTAGCGACCAGCCTTGGACAGTCCAACTTAGTTGAGCTGTTCTGAGGGTCCGGGTTTGCGCGGGCATGGCTTTTTGGGAACTGATTTTCTATAACATATTTTAGAAACATAAACCACCATTTATGCTCATTCCAAAGGCTTCCAAAGATTGAGAAATCACATGAGCAAGGATTATGCAAAGCTTGGGAAATTTATGAATTAAGGTTAATGGTCAAGTAAGCCTAGGAGTGACATATGAGAACGATATGTCTAGAACCTTAAATAGGTTAACAGGAATAGAGTTAATTTTCAGATAAGTTAAGGGTAGTTTATCAGGATTCCCTTAACCAGGCAGATTACAGGATACCTTAGTCAGTGGGATTTAATTCCCTCAATTCAGGCATAGTTACAGGTTATCAGGACGTGCCTCAGTGCTCACGTCAGAGTGACATTGGGGGAACACGTATCAGTTTTATCAGGAAATGTATAATCATATACCAGGAATAATAATTAATAATAATCAGGACAAGCTTTGTGTCTTCTGTGCTCTCGACCAGTTAGAGAGAACAGGGGGTTTCAGCCTTGCTGAAACGGGCAGGAACTTTCCGCGAGGATAACCACACAGAGTTACAGTGTGTCTCCTGTGCTCTCGACCAGTTAGAGAGGACGGGGGGTTCCAGATGGAACGGGCAGGAATCTTCCGCGAGGATAACCACACACTTAGGCAAGAGGAGTCCGGTGTTAGCCTGATATGATAGGAATTTTCACCGGTTATCAGGGGAATGTGCTTCGGGGTTACTCCACCCGGGGGCATTCCGTAAAATGAACCCAGATAATATTGTTTGTTCAACGCTAACAGCTAACATAAAGACATTTATCAGTTAATTATATTATTATGTTATCAGGCAGAGAATAGTTATCAGACAGGTATCAGATTCAGGTATCAGTTATCAGGCGGTGATCCTAGGATTCCCCTCGATCACCCAGTTATCAGGATATAATCTAGATCTCAGGACTAGTCAGTATCAGATTCAGACAGTGATCCTAGGTTTCCCCCTTGATCACTAGATTAGCAGATGTAGTCCAGTCATGACTACCCAGTTTAGCAGGAACAGTCAGGTAACCCTCTATGGGTAAGGATAAGACTTGGCGATCATAGGCATCCCCAAGATTGCCGAGGTAGGCACGGCGACCCTAGGTTCCCTGTGGTTGCCAACAGTAGGTAGGGTAGGAGCTCACTGAGACATTATGTCTCATCCCTATCCTTCTGGTGCAGGCTTGCAGGTCAGCGAGAGACTTTTTCAGATGAAGTTCTTCAGGAAGACGCTGGATGGAGTGCAGATGCTCGTCAAGGTCAAGCTCAGGAGGTTGACAGCTTATCTATGTATATGAGAATGTAGTTGTAAATGATATTTGGATATTTGTATAAACGAGCTATTTGTACTCATTCAGTAGTTTTATATTGTATTTATTATTGAAAATTTTAATGTACCCAGTATCAGATTAATACACATGCTAAATATTCTAGATAATTTAGTATGGGTGTTACAATTGGTATCAGAGCAGGTCGATTCAGACCGTGCCTTGGGTCATTAAAGTTTCAATAAAAGTAGTGGGACCATTGGGTTCCGGATATTGTTCTAAAGGTCACATCTAGCTGAGCCTGATCAACTCAGTCTAGTATATGACAGTTAGGATAAATGTCCGAGAGCTGAATGTGACCAAGGAGGAATGAAGTGTATGAAGGGCGAAGAAGTATTTATGCCAAATGGTGGCCATCAAACTGTAAAGCGACGAAGCCTGAATGTGGCAAGGTCTTAGAGACATAAAGGATATTTAACAGTGAGGTGAAGCGCCTCAACCCAGTTGGATGCATCGTTGGACGATGCCTCGTCTGCAGAAGACATAAGGATTAAGGAATCATGGAATGCTCTAGGGAATGACGTAGAACCTAGACGGGAACCGCAGTTTGAGAATTTAAAGCGAAGCATGGATTAAGTAACAATTCCGAGAACAGAGTTGAAGAATAGCTGTACCAAACCTAGAGAAATGAAATGATGAATTACCGGACAGTTAAGAGAATTAATTATGGACTAAGTGAGCTATATGGATAGATGAAACTAACCACTCAAGAGTGGTTATTGAGTATGAATCACAAGTAAGTTTGACCCCATCAGAATAGCCACGTCTACGGAATCAAATTGTGAAATAAGAAGAAGAGGAGATGATATGCAGCCTAAGAACTAAGATGGATGAATAAGTAGTAACAATAAGACTCGTTGCATGTCAAAGAGGGAATCAATTTTCGAATGTGTCCTAATAGTAAGAAGATTAGAAGTAAGAGAAGCTAGACTGGAATTTTACTTAATGAAGGTTGGATAGTGAATAATAAGTTGAAGTCCCTTTATTGGATGACGAAGACGAGTGTACGAGGACTTATGGTTATAGTAGACCAGTTTTGAAAGATAAAGATGAGGTTTTGAAGCTCAAGATCAATTAACTGGAGGGATTCGAAGGTAATTTAAGAGGTATAGAAAACCATAGAGACCATAGCTGTCTCGGGAAGATTATGGGTATAGATATAGAACGATTATTAATGGGACTCAGATCCTCAGTGGATCCAGTGAATGAAAGACGTGAATCTTACGAAACCATAAGTCATTTTAGAAGTGGCCGCAAGTGATTTAAGTTTGAAATTTAAACTACTCCAGATGTACCTTGAGGTTGGTTTCTATAATGTTAAAACGATAATACAAGTTGGATGGACCATGAGATGGTCACAGGAATCAGGACATGGAGAATAAGTAAGAATCAGAGTATGAGACGTTGATAGGAGCTTTGTTAGGCTCGTAACAGTTGCCGAAAACCGTTTACAAGTTTTGGCGTATTATCGTGAAGGTAAGTATATGGTTTATGTCCAAGAGGAAACACAGTGTCAAATGACGACCAATCAGTAAGTTCAACAGGTGGTTTAAGCCATAAAAGAATCAGCGAATGTAAGATGATTTTGCTGTGATAGCTATATGTCATTAAGGAACAAGTCAGCCAGAGGATTTGATCAGGGAGTATTATTCCTACTCCGAAGCGAATTGTTTAAATCAGAGTTGCGCAGCGGAAAGGTGATTAAGGATGAGTTAATGAACGATTCTAAGCCGAAGCTTAAAGAACAAAGATGCTTGTGAAGTCCTTGTCAGATGAACCACGGAATATCAGTAAGCAGTGACGACTTGAACTTGTTATAAGTTCTAGGAGGAAATTTAAGGGTTAAGCCGAGGGATATTTCAAACCTCGAAATACAAGAGGAATGGAAATCAAAATAGTTTAGAATTATGTGATAAGAATGAAAAGAATATATTCCTAGCACAATAAGTCTAGAGCAAGGAAAGTCACCGCTAATACGGTAAATTAGCTAATTTAGCCCGGTAACTTTAGGTGGACTTGAAGAGTAATTTTTAATCAACAGGATCAAGCATAAAGTAATATCAGTAAAGGTTGTACTTGCAAGATGAAACTTTGAAATAGAAGCGTTGCTCAGAAAACGTCCACGTAGTGACATATGAGTTTAATCCATGATGTATTCCGTTATGTCAACATGTCACATGTATCAGAATATGTTAGTATTATATATACTTGTCAGGTAATACTTAAACTACTCAGATAGTAGTGTAGCAGATTTTCAGCTATGTGACGTGTTTTGGCAATGGTGGTACGCAATCAGGAAAGTATAAGTATGAATGTTTTTACAGAAACAGATTTATTGATATCAGCCATAACTTGGCAGAAGAGTTCGGAAATGAATGTACTTAATGTTCACTTGTAGAAGAAGAAGAACTTTTATGTAGATTAAAAGTCACTCGTAGTCTACAGTAAAGAGGCTACGTAAGTTTAGGTTTTGATTAAAGAATTTAAAGTGTGCTATTTTGGTAGTACTCAAGTGGAGCTTTCTTTTGAAAACAAGGATCTTGGAATTCAGCGTCCAGAATGAGAAAATAAGTTGCGATGTCGATAGAATGTAACAATAATTTACGGGTTGATGTATGTTAAGAGATAAACATGAGTAACATTGGCGGGGCAAACCTGGCAAGCCAGTTGAAAGGCAAATCCCGGATGTTACAAGATGAGTTAAAAGAAGAAAAATTCCTAATTGATGAGATAGTACCTCAAATATGTTAAGATTAAGAATGATGTCCCGTTAGTCGGACAAAGATGAGGTGATGTATTGTGTACCCGTCAGTAGTGTACACGTGCTTGCTTATAAATGCAAACTATATGCTACGAATTATACTATGTGATAAAATGTAAGACGACTTATACCACTCATCACTTGGGCTAGACTCCTATGAGTCCTGGACTATCGACGCATAAATATTTACGTTATGGTTAGAACTCGATATAGTTAATGATTATGATTGCGATAAGAAGCACATCGGGATGTTAGAAAGAAAGGAACAGGTGTTAGAGGTGAAACTTCCTGCTTATACTTGGAATATTAAACAAAGTTAGAATACTTCTTACATTTGTATGTGAGGGTATTATATCAGATGTTTTCGGTATAAGGATGATTCTATATGGAATGGTGATATAAGTCTATAAGTAAGTTGTCGTCGTATGAGACGAAAGTTAAAGATAATAATTCATGGGAATTAGATGCAGTGCAGTGAACCCCTTAAAAGTGAAAATATTTGAGAAGGATAAGATTACCCGGTAAAGTATATGAGATTTAGTGACCTTAAGTTGGTTTGCAAGAAGTATTTGAACCAGGATCAAAGTCAAGCGAGTTGGATATGATGGTTCAGATAACCTCACATCCTACTACGTAAGAATTATGCAAATTCGCCATGAGCATTTTAGTTAAGGGAAAAGTTGTCGAGTATATTCAACGTACAGAGTTGGAAATCCAAGGGATTCCGATAAGCAAGACAAGCTGGAGTTTCGAGCAAGTAGAGGAAGTAGTGCGAGAGATTCATTCATGTATGATAGTGGATTCTAAATTTCGAGGACGAAATTTCTTTAAGGAGGGTGGATTGTAATATCCCGCCTAAGATTCGAATATTTATTAATATTGAGACGATGTGTCAGAAATGTTTGAGCAAAGGACAATTTGGTAAATTGTCAGTTAATGGGCTTATTTATATGGTAAGCGTGATATCCCACTTATAAGTATCGATTATTAGTGGTAGAAACTTATGAAGCAAGCTTGGCATTTTAGTAAATAAGTGGAATGGCAAATGTGTAAATATTTTAAAAGGAAGGAATTATAAGAAAAGAGAGGTAAGATATGTCTTACCATTTTTCTATCATGTTCTACACACTTCCACACTCCTCCAAAGAGAACCAGCCCCCTCCCTCCCTCTTCTCTCTACTCTCACGCCTCCTCTCCCTCTCCAACCATCCATCAACTCTTAATCCAAAATCTTGTAAGAAGGTATTGCAAGCAAGCTTGATTTCAAAGCTAGAACAAGAGAAGGTTAAAGAAAGAAAAGGTAAGAATCACTCCAATCTCCCTTTCTCACTTCAATTTTCGTGCCTAATGTTGAGCCTAAACCTCTAATTCATCTTGCATGATGATTCCTGAAGAAGAAGAAGTTATGGTTAGAGTTTTGGAGTTGAATTGGAGAAACCCGTATTTGGGACAGGGCTCCATTTAAATGGTAATAACTCTCTCTCTATAACTCCGAATCAAGTGGTCTTTGATGCTATGGAAAGCTAACGAAATTATCTACGTTTTGGTACCAATTTTGTGAGGTTTGGCTGAGTATTGAAGTCTGGGGACGAGTTTGAAGTCAGGGGTCCGAAACTGCAAATCTGCAGAAATTTGGAACAAGAAAGTTAAAGGAAAAGCAAGGGATAGAACAAGGGGTCAAGTGAAGGATTAGCTAGCAACAAACCAAGTCTAAGGTGAGCTCATTTCAGATTCTAGAATACATCTAGAGTGTTTTGATAGGTTTTTACAAGTTGTTAAAGACTAGAGTTTACCCTGATTCCTAGCTTGTTTAATCTTTGCTCATGAGTGTTTATAATTGCTAATTTATGAAGGAAAATCATATTTATCATGTTTAGGAAGCATGGGTATCACTAAATGGGCAAAAATGGTGGAAATCACATTTTTACACAGGTTTTTACTGATACGGTCGCTATAGCGACGGACTGTCGCTTGTAGCGATCAGACTGGGTTTTTCCCTGCCTAGCCGCGCTTGTAGCGACCACATTGGCGCTTGTAGCGACGGCTTGGCGCTTGTAGCGAGGAACTGGGCGCTGTAGCGACCAGGTTCTGTCTACTGGCGCTTGTAGCGACCAGAAGGGCGCTGTAGCGACCAGCCTTGGACAGTCCAACTTAGTTGAGCTGTTCTGAGGGTCCGGGTTTGCGCGGGCATGGCTTTTTGGGAACTGATTTTCTATAACATATTTTAGAAACATAAACCACCATTTATGCTCATTCCAAAGGCTTCCAAAGATTGAGAAATCACATGAGCAAGGATTATGCAAAGCTTGGGAAATTTATGAATTAAGGTTAATGGTCAAGTAAGCCTAGGAGTGACATATGAGAACGATATGTCTAGAACCTTAAATAGGTTAACAGGAATAGAGTTAATTTTCAGATAAGTTAAGGGTAGTTTATCAGGATTCCCTTAACCAGGCAGATTACAGGATACCTTAGTCAGTGGGATTTAATTCCCTCAATTCAGGCATAGTTACAGGTTATCAGGACGTGCCTCAGTGCTCACGTCAGAGTGACATTGGGGGAACACGTATCAGTTTTATCAGGAAATGTATAATCATATACCAGGAATAATAATTAATAATAATCAGGACAAGCTTTGTGTCTTCTGTGCTCTCGACCAGTTAGAGAGAACAGGGGGTTTCAGCCTTGCTGAAACGGGCAGGAACTTTCCGCGAGGATAACCACACAGAGTTACAGTGTGTCTCCTGTGCTCTCGACCAGTTAGAGAGGACGGGGGGTTCCAGATGGAACGGGCAGGAATCTTCCGCGAGGATAACCACACACTTAGGCAAGAGGAGTCCGGTGTTAGCCTGATATGATAGGAATTTTCACCGGTTATCAGGGGAATGTGCTTCGGGGTTACTCCACCCGGGGGCATTCCGTAAAATGAACCCAGATAATATTGTTTGTTCAACGCTAACAGCTAACATAAAGACATTTATCAGTTAATTATATTATTATGTTATCAGGCAGAGAATAGTTATCAGACAGGTATCAGATTCAGGTATCAGTTATCAGGCGGTGATCCTAGGATTCCCCTCGATCACCCAGTTATCAGGATATAGTCTAGATCTCAGGACTAGTCAGTATCAGATTCAGACAGTGATCCTAGGTTTCCCCCTTGATCACTAGATTAGCAGATGTAGTCCAGTCATGACTACCCAGTTTAGCAGGAACAGTCAGGTAACCCTCTATGGGTAAGGATAAGACTTGGCGATCATAGGCATCCCCAAGATTGCCGAGGTAGGCACGGCGACCCTAGGTTCCCTGTGGTTGCCAACAGTAGGTAGGGTAGGAGCTCACTGAGACATTATGTCTCATCCCTATCCTTCTGGTGCAGGCTTGCAGGTCAGCGAGAGACTTTTTCAGATGAAGTTCTTCAGGAAGACGCTGGATGGAGTGCAGATGCTCGTCAAGGTCAAGCTCAGGAGGTTGACAGCTTATCTATGTATATGAGAATGTAGTTGTAAATGATATTTGGATATTTGTATAAACGAGCTATTTGTACTCATTCAGTAGTTTTATATTGTATTTATTATTGAAAATTTTAATGTACCCAGTATCAGATTAATACACATGCTAAATATTCTAGATAATTTAGTATGGGTGTTACAGCTACAGTCGCACTGCGAAGGCATGTTCGCAGTGCGAAGGTGTTCGAACAATTCTGGGTTGCCCAGAAATGGTCGCAGAGCGAAGTTGAACTTTGCTCTGCGACCATGACAGCAAAACCCCAGAAATCTATACCTCTTGGTTTAAGCTTCTAAAATGAAATGCATGTAACTAAACGACTTCAGAATCAAAGCTGGGTATCCGAAAGAAACACTTAACAACCCTCTTTCTTTCAATTTTCGTAAATGGGGTTTCAATAAAAACAACTTGAAATTTGAAAGAAACAGGCCTGTTGCAGATACCCATGATGCATGCTTGCTAAATCCCAACTTAATATAGAAAACTAAGGCCTAAATGCAGCTTATTATGAACTTAAATTCTAACATGGGATCTTTAAAATCAGAAACCCTAAAACCCCTAAACAGTTGCAATACGAATTAAAGATGAACAGAGGGAAAGAAGAAAGGAGCTCATACCTGGTTGTTGGTTCTGAATAGAAAAACACGAAATTAATGGAGGGAAGATTCAAAAAAAATGGGTATGCTCACCCTTTCTCTTTTTTAGATTTTGAAATTTTTTTCCTTTTTTGAAGTTATGGCAAAAATGCTGTTTTTTGTTTTAAGAGTTAAAAGAAAGAAAGACGTTTGGAAAAATAATAAAAAAGATAGTGAAAATGGGTGGTTGAGAGGGAGTAAATGAAGGGTCAGCTGGGCTGACAAAATTCGCGTACTTCGCACTGCGAAGTACCTTCGCACTGCGAAGTACTTGAATTTTTTTTTGAAAATTTTGCTACCCCTCAACACATTGGCCATTCATATCCCCAACTATGATTTATGCAGAAAGCAAATAATAAACAAGTAAGTGTTGATTGCCCCTGCTAAAACATAATGTAACAAACATGAGCGAATGCGAACGGATAATATGTGGAGGTTCGGAATTTCCCCCATCCTCACATGTAGGCTCTAAATGGTGAAATCTCCTAAGAAGAGGTCCTTAGAATCATAGACCTCACATGGAATTAGGGTTGTCTATGGACATACGTCGACATGACTTCAATTAATTCCACGTGAAAATCTCATCTAAGCGGGGTTGGGCATCCTACCTCACGGACATACGTCAACGCGGGCTTCCGCACACAACCTCCTTCTAACTTAGTTTTTTTCTCAAGCTCGGGTAGAGAGCCTCACACGTCCGGCATTAACCCGAACAATGTGGAGTAACATCACTCAAGTAACCCCCGCATTTGATATATATATATGATATGAATATAAAGCAAAATAAAGCAAATATAAACATAAAGCATAAATATGACATGTATGAATAAAATAATAAGCATGGTACGCAAAGAAAATAAAAACAATTGGCTTAAAAGCCAAATAGGTTAGGCTTGACTCGCTAGTGGGAAAACCTCCCCAGTGAAGTCGCCAGCTGTGCGCACCTCGTTTTTTTCCTGAGAAAAAGACGCGCAAATCCTCCGAGGTCGTTCGTAAACGCTCGGAGGGGCCTTTGTGAAGCCGCCACCAAAGTTTTTGTGTAAAGGGAACGTTGATAAACCCTTAAGTTTTTTTTTATGTTTAAAGGGAAACAATAATAAAACCCTTTGAAGATGAGGAAAGGATGGTCATCGCAACCATTGTCGGGTTCGGGAGTCGATTACGCAAGGGGAAGGTATTAGCACCCCTCACGTCCGTTGTACTCAACGGGAACCTTCTATTTGGTTAAAGCTCGAATTGTTTTTAAATGTTTTGCGCGCATGCTTATCTATGTCAAAAGAAAATATACTAAAAGGGGGGAAAAGAGATAAAAACAAAAGAAAGAAAAGAAAAAAAAGTTTTTATTATTGCGCTTGACAAGATGTCGATCTTGCTCCTACGTATCTCCCGGTAGTCGGAGAATTCAAAGCGTACGTAGTTCTTTGGTAGAAAAAACGTACATGTGTTGGTTAATTTTAAATGGACGATGTTTTAACCAAATTCTTGCGATTAAAACGTAGCTTGTATGCTCGCGCTTGGGAGACTTATTAAGCGTTTGTTCACGAATCGCACTAGAATTGTTAAAAGGTACGTCCGTTAGGGTAAAAGGGTTTGAATTGGTCGCTATGGGACCAAGAGAGGTGCAATGGACTCATACAAGTCAATCATTGACCGAGTGGACTCCAATGAGTCGAGGGATTGTTCGATTGATCCACTGAGATCAAGAACGGGTACAATGGACTCGGACGAGTCGAACATTGACCGAGTGACTCAAACGAGTCGAGGGATGGAATCTAGTGGCCACGGGGGACCAAAAGGTTCGGATTGACCACAAGGGGCCAAGGTTTGGTTTGGTTATGGTTGGATACATTTGAAAATGGAATGACGATTGTCCGAACGACGAGACATACGTCACGCATTCGTACAATTGGGGCAATGGAGAGACATACGTCACACCATCCCTTTTTCATTCAAGTTTTTGGGTAGAATTCTTTTAGAAATCCCAAGGTATATCAAAACATTTGGTTTGAAAAACCCAAATTGGACAGATTTAGCAATTTTGCTAGAAAACGCCCAAGTTCGGCTCATTTTGCGAAAAGCGAACGTATTTGGCGTATGTTCATTTTGGGTTTTGAAAATCATGAACAATATTTATTGTTCAAGTTTAATTTGAAATGATGAACATAGCTGGTTTGTTCATGTTGTTTTGAAAGTTTAAGAACATAACTTGTTTTTTAAGTTATCCACAAAATGTCATACGAACTTGTGAATTTGTCAATATTGTGCAAAATCCTTGTTATGGTTTGAAAAACATGGGTTTAAAAACTCTTAGGTTCTGAGCTCTTGGGCTAGAACCTCAAAAATTGGCCATTATGACACCTAAACTCAGATTCTGAGTTCTGTCATGGTCGCACTGCGACCATGACTTCGCACTGCGAAGCATGCGAATTTTTGAGTTCAGAAGCTGTTTCTGAACTTTTGTTCAGAAACAACTTCTGAACACACTCAAGACCTTTTAGGTGAGTGAAAAACTTTGAGTTTTTGGGATGAAAAAAGCTGGACAAACCAGTTTTGGTGTTTTGAAAACCTTGGGATTTCTTTGAAATTCAAAAGGGGTTTTTTAGAACCAAAAGGTTTTGAATCAAAATTGTTATGCAAACACAAATGAAAATGCAATACAAAGGCTTAGAAACTTACAGAGATCCTTAGCAAAGCTCCAGCTGCAATGGATTTGAATTGGTTGAAGGTTTTCACAAAGGTTTTTGATATTGGTGATGAACTTTGAGCTTGGTAAAGCTTTGTGTTGGATTGGTTTTTCTCTGGTTGTTTGGCTGAAATGAGTAGTGTTTCTTTGCTCTCTTAATGCTCTATTTTTTGTTCTATCTTATGCTATGCAATGCTTTCAAAATCTCTTGCCTTGGGTCTCTATTTATAGGCCAAAATGCAATCTCTAGTAATGATGAAAAAATCCTAGAACCTAGCTGATGTGTGGGCTAAATTCAGGCTATTTGGCTTTGCATTTAATGCTAATGGATAAAGGCAACTCTGCCTTGTGCCAAGGGTTAAGTCTTTGACTGATTTCAGCCACAAAATCAAAGGTTTTAGGATAGCAATGATGAGAAACATGGCTGAATTGCAAATGGCCAAGCTTGGGGATCAATCCTTGCAATCTCAATGGTTAATCAATAAAAACGTGCACTGTAATGTGCAGAGATTGAGGGATGAAAAAGGCTATCTATGGCTGGTGTGAGGGGTGAAAAGCTGCTGCAAAAACAGGGTAGGCACTCATGGCTTTTCAAGTGAGAAAATCCAGCTAGTTTGACTGGTTTTGGGGGAGCAAGCAGGAGGAAAGTCATCAAGCAGGTGGCTGGCAACCTTGGGGTGGTTAACAGGTCACATGGGAGGGACAAGAGCTGCCCAAGGGCAAGCCCACTTGCTTGTCACATGCTAGGTTGGAAGAAAAAGCTTCCAACCTTGGCATTAATGGCAAGTCTTTCAATTCTGGTTTTGCTTGGCCCAAATAGCCATGAATGCTGATTAAAATAAATATGGAAATGATATGCAACAAAATCTGGAATTAAATCAAAGAAACCAAAAATCTGCAGAAAAATCGCAGACTTCGCAGTGCGAAGTGAGCTTCGCAGTGCGAAGTCATCATTTTTGAAATGTTGACTTTTCTGTTGACTTTTGTTGACTTTGACTTTTTTCCCCCTCTTTGATTTTTTTTGATTTTTGTTTTAAAAGGCTTAGGTCAAAATTGGGGTACTACATTCAGGAGGGAGTTTAAATGGATTATTGGGTGATGATTGATGAGATGATGATGATGATGATGGTGAAGAAGGGCGAAAATGGAAGAGGGAAGGAAGAGCAATTTTCTGTTTTTGGAGTGAAAGAAAATGAGTAGAAATCCTCAACAATTTTCACATTTATCCATTTGCCATATTCCCCTTATTTACAACTTTGCCATTGCTTGCAAACGAAGTTTCTAACACGTTTAACTGATACTTCTAAGCGGGATATTACACTCTACCCCCCGTAAAGAAATTTCGTCCCCGAAATTTAGAAATTACCTGTAAAAAGATGGGGATAACTCTCCTGCATCTCCGATTCCAATTCCCATGTAGCTTCACCGTAGGGAGAACCCTTCCATATGACTTTAACAATTGGAATCTCTTTGTTTCTTAATGCTTTGACATCACGTTCAATAATTCGTTCCGGTTCGGGTCGAAAGGTCAAATCCGATCTTAAGTTGATGGTTTCCAACTCTACTGGTTGGTGAGGATCAGGAATGAACTTCCTTAACTGTGAAACATGGAAAACATCATGTAATCCTGACATCGCCGGTGGCAGAGCCAATTGGTAAGCTGCTGGTCCGACACGTTTAAGTATCTCAAATGGCCCAATAAATCTTGGACTCAATTTCTTTGTCCTGAAAACACCTCGTAGTCCCAGCTTAGGGGTAACTTTCAGGAAAACATGGTCTCCCACTTCGAATTCTAGAGGTCTTCGCCTCTTGTCCGCATAACTCTTCTGTCGACTTTGAGTAGTTCTGATCTTATCCTGAATGGATTTAATCTTCAAAGTGGTCTCTTGAATAATCTCAGGTCCCAAAATACTTTTGTTCTACACCTTCTTCCATACAGTGCCTCATACGGTGCCATTCCAATACTAGAATGGTAACTGTTATTATACGAAAATTCAATCAAAGGCAGATGATTATTCCAACTTCCTCCATCCTCTAAAATGCATGCACGTAGCATATCTTCTAACGTCTGAATGGTTCTCTCTGATTGTCCATCTGTTTGAGGATGATGAGACGTACTCAACTTTAACCTTGTTCCCAAAGCCTTCTGAAAAGCTTTCCAAAAGTGAGAAGTAAAGATAGGATCTCTATCCGAAACAATACTAGTTGGAACACCATGAAGTTTCACAATCTCTGCTATGAACAATTCTGCATACTGAGCAGCCCTGTACGTAGTTCTAACCGGTAAAAAGTGAGCAGACTTAGTTAACCGGTCGACAACTACCCAAATTGAATCATGTCCCCGTTGAGTCCGAGGTAACCCTGTTACAAAATCCATAGAGATCTCTTCCCATTTCCACTGAGGGATTTCCAATGGTACTAGCATCCCCACAGGTCTCTGATGTTCGATCTTCACTTGCTGACACACAATACATCGAGATACGAATTCCGCAATATCGGTCTTCATCCCCGGCCACCAATAATCTCTCTTTAAATCTTGGTACATTTTGGTGGTACCTGGGTGAATACTGAAACTACTCTTGTGTGCCTCTTCCAAAATCAACCTTTTTAAATTAGCATCATTAGGAACACAAACTCTACCTTCAAACAGCAAGGTGCCATCCGACGCCCTTGAAAACTCTGACTGTCCAATTCTCCTCTGAAGACCCACATCCGATTCTTGAGCTTGTGCGATTCGGGATCGCAAATCACAAGTAACCTCTAATCTTTGCAACAAAAAGCCCTCACCCATCTCTGTAACGCTGAGATTAAGATCTCTAAATTTCTCATACAACCCACAAGTGTGCATTAGTACTTCTGCTCTAATCAAAGATTTTCTGCTCAAGGCGTCAGCCACTACATTCGCCTTCCCAGGGTGATACTTTAATTCAAAATCAAAATCCTTTAAGTATTCCATCCATCTTCTCTGTCTCATGTTCAGT
Source organism: Medicago ruthenica (assembly GCA_018208015.1). Taxonomy (NCBI): domain Eukaryota; kingdom Viridiplantae; phylum Streptophyta; class Magnoliopsida; order Fabales; family Fabaceae; genus Medicago; species Medicago ruthenica. Next base: position 38,659,665 of record CM031375.1, on the reverse strand, counting down.
TCCCGTTGATCGAACAAATACTTTAAACTTTTATGGTCACTGAACAAGTCAAATTGTGCTCCATATAAATGGTGTCTCCATACTTTCAGAGCAAAAACTATAGCTGCCAATTCAAGGTCATGAGTGGGGTAATTCTCCTCATGAGATTTAAGCTGCCGAGAAGCATAAGCTATCACCTTACCTTCTTGCATGAGCACACTGCCTAGTCCTTTAGAGGACGCATCACAATATACCACATATCTCTTCTCAGGGTCTGGTATTGCTAATACTGGAGCCTTAGATAATTTCTTCCTCAAAGTCCGGAAACTTTTCTCACAATCTTCGTCCCAGACGAATGGCACATCTTTCCTCATGAGGCGTGTCAACGGTACAGCAATCTGTGAAAATCTCATAATAAATCTTCGGTAGTAACCTGCTAAACCCAGGAAACTCCGAACTTCTGTTACATTCGCTGGTCTGGCCCAATTAAGGACAGCTTCGACTTTCGATGAGTCAACTGACACTCCTCCTTTACAAATAACATGCCCCAAAAACTGGATTTCCGATAACCAAAATTCACATTTGCTGAATTTTGCATATAATTGATTCTCTCTGAGAATGTCCAAAAGAATCCTCAGATGCTGAACATGCTCTTGTGAGTCCTTTGAATAAATCAAGATATCATCTATAAAGATCACAACAAATTGATCCAGGTAAGGCTGGAAAATTCTATTCATGTAGTCCATAAACACAGCTGGAGCATTAGTTACTCCAAACGGCATAACCAGAAATTCATAATGTCTGTAACGTGTTCTGAACGCCGTCTTGGACACATCTGACGATTTGATACGAATCTGGTGGTATCCTGATCTGAGATCAATCTTTGAAAACACTGCGGCTCCTTTAAGTTGATCCAAAAGATCATCAATCCTTGGTAACGGATACTTGTTCTTAATTGTTACTTTATTCAGCCGACGGTAGTCGATGCACAATCTCATACTACCATCCTTCTTCTTAACCAACAACACTGGTGCACCCCAAGGTGACACACTAGGCCTGATAAAATGTTTCTGTATTAAGTCTTCCAACTGAGACTTCAATTCCTTTAACTCTGATGATGACATTCTATAAGGCGCCACTGATACTGGCTCCGATCCTGGGATAAGATCAATGGAAAACTCAACTTCCCGCTCTGGGGGTAAATTGCTTATCTCAGAAGGAAAGACATCTAAATAATCACTGACAACAGGAATGTCACTGGGACTCAATTCTGATTCTGAAGTCACAGTAACCATCACATAAAAACCTCTATCCTGAGCACACATAAGCTGAGTAAGCTGATGAGTGCGGTTGATTAACTCTGATAACGCCACACCTTCAGTTGTATCTTCTGTAGGCATAAAAATACACTTTTCCGCACATCCAATGTACACATGATTAGCAGATAACCAATCCATTCCTAGGATCACATCAAGTTGTATCATGGGAAGACACACCAAATCTATGTAGTATGTCTTACTAGATACCGTGACCGGGCAATTTTCACATATAAAACTAGCTACAACTCCGCCCTCAGTAGCGGTAGATACCGTCATAGGAGGTATCAACGGTGACATAGACAACTGTAATGCTTCTACACACTTGTAAGAAATAAAGGAACATGTTGCACCACAATCAAAAAGCACTTTAACTGGAGTTTGGCCTAAGTAACACATACCGGCAATTAAATCTTCATTTGCCAAAGCCTTCTGGCCATCAAGGGAGTACACCCTGCCCTTACTTGTTGTAGTACCTTCAGCTCCACTTTTACCTCTTCTTTCTGGACAATTTGCTAATATGTGCCCCGGCTGTCTGCACCCGAAACACACACCCGTTTGCCTCATGCACTGACCATAATGTGACTTCCCGCAAAATTTACAAGTGACCACCGCCTGTGATGAAAATGATTGTTTGCCCCCCTTAGGGGAGCCCTTAGGCTTGTTCTCTTGATACCGATCTGGAAATTTACCTTTTCTCTTTTCATATGCTGCAGCTTTCTCTTTAGTGGTCTTAGCAAAACCCGCTTCCGCAACCAAACTATCATGAACCATCTCGTCATAGCTGGTATTCCTTTGAAGGCTCACTGCTGTATCAATCTCACCTCTCAAACCACGCCTATACTGATTCATCTTCCAGTTCTCATTACCGGCATACTCGTTGTGAGAGGAGTAGTACGACAATTCTTCAAACTTCTTTGTAAACTCGGTGACTGACATGCCACCTTGTTTCAACTCAAGAAACTCCTGTTCTTTCTTTACTTTATAGGACATCGGGATATACTTCTCTAGCATTGCTTCCTTGAAGTTATCCCAATTAATCTCTATATCATTTGCTATCATTCGGCGTTGAGCAGATTCCCACCAATCTTCTGCTGCGCCTCTGAACTGGTTAGTAGCCAACAAAACTTTACTTTCTTCTGGGCAGTCCACCATCCGGAATACTTTCTCAATCTGCTTGAGCCATCTCTTGGCCTCTGGAGGTTCACCTTCCCCATTAAACTCAGGAGGGTGATTTCTGTTGAATTCCCGATAGGACGGATTCGCCACTGCTGGTGGTGGTGTCTGCTGCTGAGTACCTTGTCCATGGTGCATCATCTCCATCCATTCATGCTGAGTTTGAGCCTGTTGTTGGGCTTGTTGCTGCATCATAAGCATCATCTGCTGATGCTGTAACGCAGCCTGAGCTTGCTGCTCTTGGTACTGTTGCTGCAATGCATGCTGCTGTTGCATCATCTGAGCCCAAAATTGCATATTAGGGTCTCCACTGGCTTCCTCAGCATTAGCCTGATTCGATCTAGGCCTGCCAGGACCTCTTCTCCTCCCAGACATATTATCCTAACTGTCATACACAAGTCAAAGTGATCAGTTTCAACCAGATATAACATTTAGAATAATGTCCCGGATCCAAGAGATCCACAACTTGAATTGTATTTTAATGACCCAAGGCACGGTCTGAATCGACCTGCTCTGATACCAAATTGTAACACCCATAATAAGATTGCCTAGGATCTTATACGAGTATTAAAATTTCGTACTGGATTCATTAATTTACAATATAAAAGTTCATTCAAATATTACATCACATTGTAATATTACAAATCCAAAGTTTATACAACATCTCGAAAACATACACATCAGATGTACAATCCATAATAATACGAATAACCATAACAAATAACAACAGCACGATCAGTCCGTAGCCTTCTCCTTACCCTTGTTGCGTGCTGATTGCGATCCTGCCTGTGAACCTGCACCAGAAGGAATGGGATGAGACATAATGTCTCAGTGAGCTCTACCCAACCTACTGTTTGGCAACCACAGGGAACCTAGGGTCGCCATGCCTACCTTGGCAATTTAGGGGAATTCTAGAATCGCCAAGTCTTTAAATCTATCCCCAAAGGATATAACTTCCTATAACTATAACTGTAATCCACCCGTATCTGTAAAACTTCCTGTGACTATAAATTTAACAACTTTAACTATAACTATAAATCATAAAACGAATAAAGTGTTTTATGTTAGCTGTTAGCGTTGAACAAACAATTATTTGAGTTCATTTTACGGAGGGCACCCCGGGTGGAGCAACCCCGAGATACGTCTCCCTATAAACCGGTGAAATTCCTATCATATCAGGCTAACACCGGACTCCCTATAAAACGTGTGGACAACCCTCTTGGAGAAGTCCCATCCGGCGAAACCCAGAGTCTGATGAACACGCCCTGTAACTGTAAAACGTGCAAGCACGCCATTATCTTTAATCTTTAATTCTTTAACTATAACATATAAGCATATAATTTGTCACTTTAATCCTATAACCACCCTGTAACCTATAACCTGTAATCTTTAAATCCTGACTTATCGTTTTCATAAGCCACCTATGATCGTTGGAGAACCAACACTATAAACTTGTCTTAAACTATAATTATCAAAGCATTCCTACTCTCATTGCTCTTAGGCTTGCACATACTTAGTGTGTATATGGAGTTGCTTAGTAAGGGATAATCCCATTACTAGCTCCTATACTCCTCTACATAACTCAGATATTGAGCAATCATCTCCCTATGCCATACCTATTACCCATCCTACCTTATATGCATTCCTATACTCAAGAACATGAATTTGGGTGGCTAGAAAATCGGGGGCCGATTTGCTAAAATCGGGGGCCGAAATTTGCCGTGACAGCATCTGAAATTTGTGCATCAAAATCGGCGGCCGATTTCACAAATTCGGGGGCCGATTTTCATCATCAGACAGCATAGAACATGCACAAACGTGATTTCCACCTCTTTTGGTTAAACCACTCATACCCAGGCATCATAACATCTCAAGAGACGAATTTCTAAGGCATAGAGATAGACTACATCATGATTAATCAAGGAATTCTAAGCAAAAGGGAAAAAGGGCGCAAAACCTCAAACTTGCTCATAAATACCATAAACTTCAAAACTTATCAAAGGATTCTCAAAAAGGGTTCTATAACCCAAGAGAGCTCACCTCAAGATGGGTTTGATGTTGGCTTAATCCTTAGCTTCAACCCTAGCCTATCCTTCACTTAATCACTTGATCTTTCCTTTGCTTCTTCTTGATCCAAATTTCCCAAATCAAGCTTACTTGAAACACAAGAGTTCAGTGTGTGCACCTCGTTTTTTTCCTGAGAAAAAGACGCGCAAATCCTCCGAGGTCGTTCGTAAACGCTCGGAGGGGCCTTTGTGAAGCCGCCACCAAAGTTTTTGTGTAAAGGGAACGTTGATAAACCCTTAAGTTTTTTTTTATATTTAAAGGGAAACGATAATAAAACCCTTTGACGATGAGGAAAGGATGGTCATCGCAACCATTGTCGGGTTCGGGAGTCGATTACGCAAGGGGAAGGTATTAGCACCCCTCACGTCCGTTGTACTCAACGGGAACCTTCTATTTGGTTAAAGCTCGAATTGTTTTTAAATGTTTTGCGCGCATGCTTATCTATGTCAAAAGAAAATATACTAAAAGGGGGGAAAAGAGATAAAAACAAACGAAAGAAAAGAAAAAAAAGTTTTTATTATTGCGCTTGACAAGATGTCGATCTTGCTCCTACGTATCTCCCGGTAGTCGGAGAATTCAAAGCGTACGTAGTTCTTTGGTAGAAAAAACGTACATGTGTTGGTTAATTTTAAATGGACGATGTTTTAACCAAATTCTTGCGATTAAAACGTAGCTTGTATGCTCGCGCTTGGGAGACTTATTAAGCGTTTGTTCACGAATCGCACTAGAATTGTTAAAAGGTACGTCCGTTAGGGTAAAAGGGTTCGAATTTGTCGCTATGGGACCAAGAGAGGTGCAATGGACTTATACAAGTCAATCATTGACCGAGTGGACTCCAATGAGTCGAGGGATTGTTCGATTGATCCACTGAGATCAAGAACGGGTACAATGGACTCGGACGAGTCGAACATTGACCGAGTGACTCAAACGAGTCGAGGGATGGAATCTAGTGGCCACGGGGGACCAAAAGGTTCGGATTGACCACAAGGGGCCAAGGTTTGGTTTGGTTATGGTTGGATACATTTGAAAATGGAATGACGATTGTCCGAACGACGAGACATACGTCACGCATTCGTACAATCGGGGCAATGGAGAGACATACGTCACACCATCCCTTTTTCATTCAAGTTTTTGGGTAGAATTCTTTTAGAAATCCCAAGGTATATCAAAACATTTGGTTTGAAAAACCCAAATTGGACAGATTTAGCAATTTTGCTAGAAAACGCCCAAGTTCGGCTCATTTTGCGAAAAGCGAACGTATTTGGCGTATGTTCATTTTGGGTTTTGAAAATCATGAACAATATTTATTGTTCAAGTTTAATTTGAAATGATGAACATAGCTGGTTTGTTCATGTTGTTTTGAAAGTTTGAGAACATAACTTGTTTTGCAAGTTATCCACAAAATGTCATACGAACTTGTGAATTTGTCAATATTGTGCAAAATCCTTGTTATGGTTTGAAAAACATGGGTTTAAAAACTCTTAGGTTCTGAGCTCTTGGGCTAGAACCTCGAAAATTGGCCATTTTGACACCTAAACTCAGATTCTGAGTTCTGTCATGGTCGCACTGCGACCATGACTTCGCACTGCGAAGCATGCGAATTTTTGAGTTCAGAAGCTGTTTCTGAACTTTTGTTCAGAAACAACTTCTGAACACACTCAAGACCTTTTAGGTGAGTGAAAAACTTTGAGTTTTTGGGATGAAAAAAGCTGGACAAACCAGTTTTGGTGTTTTGAAAACCTTGGGATTTCTTTGAAATTCAAAAGGGGTTTTTTAGAACCAAAAGGTTTTGAATCAAAATTGTTATGCAAACACAAATGAAAATGCAATACAAAGGCTTAGAAACTTACAGAGATCCTTAGCAAAGCTCCAGCTGCAATGGATTTGAATTGGTTGAAGGTTTTCACAAAGGTTTTTGATATTGGTGATGAACTTTGAGCTTGGTAAAGCTTTGTGTTGGATTGGTTTTTCTCTGGTTGTTTGGCTGAAATGAGTAGTGTTTCTTTGCTCTCTTAATGCTCTATTTTCTGTTCTATCTTATGCTATGCAATGCTTTCAAAATCTCTTGCCTTGGGTCTCTATTTATAGGCCAAAATGCAATCTCTAGTAAAGATTCCCAATTGATGTGGTAGCGTCTCAAATATGTTAAGATCAAGAATGATGTCCTGTTAGTCGGACAAAGATGAGGTGATGTATTGTGTACCCGTCAATAGTGTACATGTGCTCGCTTATATATGCAAACTATATGCTATGAATTATACTATGTGATAAAATGTAAGACGACTTATACCATTCATCACTTGGGCTAGACTCCTATGAGTCCTGGACTATCGACGCAGAAATATTTATGCTACGGCTAAAACTCGAGGTAGGTAATGATTATGATTGCGATGAGAAGCACAACGGGATGTTAGAAAGAAAGGAGCAGGTGTTAGAGGTGAAACCTCTTGCTTATACTTGGAATATTAAACGAAGTTAGAATACTTCTTACATTTGTATGTGCGGGTATAATATCAGATGTTTTCGGTGTAAGGATGATTCTATATGGAATGGTGATATGAGTCTATAAGTAAGTTGTTGTCGTATGAGACGAAAGTTAAAGATAATAATTCATGGGAATTAGATGCAGTGCAGTGAACCCCTTAAAGGTGAAAATATTTGAGGAGGATAGGAATATCCAGTAAAGTATTTGAGATTTAGTGACCTTAAGTTGGTTTGCAAGAAGTATTTGAACCAGAATCAAAGTCAAGCGAGTTGGATATGATGGTTCAGATAACCTCACATCCTACTACGTAAGAATTATGCAAATTCGCCATGAGCATTTTAGTTAAAGGAAAAGTTGTCGAGTATATTCGACGTATAGAGTTAGAAATCCAAGGGATTCCGATAAGCAAGACAAACTGGAGTTTCGGGCAAGTAGAGGAAGTAGTGTGAGAGATTCATTCATGTATGATTGGGGATTCTAAATTTCAAGGACGAAATTTATTTAAGGAGGGTAGATTGTAATATCCCGCCTAAGATTCGAATATTTATTAATATTGAGACGATGTATTAGAAATGTTTGAGCAAAGGACAATTTGGTAAATTGTCAGTTAATGGGTTTATTTATATGGTAAGTGTGTTATCCCGCTTATGAGTAGCAATTATTAGTGTTGGAAACTTGTTTAGCAAGCATGGCGTTTTTGTAAATAAGTGGAATGGCAATTATGTAAATAAAAGGAAATGGGAAGATTATTAATCAAGGAAGCAATATATTTTCTTGCTATCTTTCTTCACTTCCTTCACTCTCTCCAAATCAGCCCTCTCCCTTCCCCTTCCTTCACCTCACGCCATCCCCTCCCCTCCTCACTTCAATCTTCATTAATCCTCCTTCCATGAGGACATGTTTATGAGCAAGTACCAATTTTGGGAACACTTAAGCCATTGGAGGTCAAGAAAAAAAGAGAAAGGAAAGGAGTTGGAAGCTAGGATTTGAGGAAAAGTTGGCAAGCAAGCAATCAAGCATTGTTTAAGATTCAGGTGAGCTCCCTTGGGGTTTTAGTACCCACCTTGTTGAGTTTTGATGAATATGTTGTCTATTGGATAAATTTATAATTAGTGTCCAATTCCTTATACTTGATAAATTCCTTAGTTAATCATGTTGTTAGCTACCAATATGACTTGGAAATTATTCCCTTAAGCTGTTATGAAGTTTGGGAATGTTTAGATTAGCCTAGGAAGCAGAATTTTGAATCCTGCAGATGATGAAATCGGCCACCGATTTTCCAGAATCGGCCACCGATTTTGTGGCTTGAACTTCATGGTGGTCTCGACATAAATCGGCCCCCGATTTCTCCAAATCGGCCCCCGATTTCCCTGTTCTTCAGAAATGCTTAAATTAACATAGGATGAGGATAGGACAATAATGAGAGATGGATACCTACATCCCTAAGTTATATAGAGAGGTAGAAGAGCTAGCATTGGGATTACCCTTATTAAGCAAAATTTATATGCTTAGCTACATATATACAAGTCCAAGAATGGAACAACACTCAGGTGTAGAACCTTTTATAGGTTAAGTAATTAAGAGTGATTAATTAAGAGTGCATTAGTTATGCACAAGAATAAGAATTAACGAGAATAAGGATACATTAGGCATACATAAGTTATAAGTTACATATATATATAAGAGGAATAGGAACAAGAGTTATTAAGATGTTAATTCGTGGCCTTCGTCGTTCACGCCAGTGGGACACGAATGGTTCATGCAAAGTAAAAACTAATATTAATATTATTAAGTCGTGACTTTCATTGTTCACGCCAGTGGGACATGAAAGGTTCATGCATAAGTTTAAAGAATATTAATTCGCGTCTTCCGTCGTTCACGCCAGTGGGACACGGGAGGTATACGCATCAGTTAAGACTATTATTATTAAGTCGTGTCTTCTGTTGTTCACGCCAGTGGGACACAGGAGGTTCACGCCAGTGGGACGCGTTATTCCGCAAGGATGACCGCACGACGACAAGAGGAGTCCGGTGTTAGCCTGATATGATAGGAATTTTCACCGGTTATCAGGGGAATGTGCTTCGGGGTTACTCCACCCGGGGGCATTCCGTAAAATGAACTCAGATAATAATGTTTGTTCAACGCTAACAGCTAACATAAAGACATCTATCAGTTAATATTTATTTATGTTATCAGACAGAGAATAATTATCAGACAGGAATCAGTTATCAGGCAGTGATCCTAGGTTTCCCCTCGATCACCCAGTTATCAGGATATAGTCTAGATCTCATGGCTATTTAGTATCAGACTCAGACAGTGATCCTAGATTTCCCCTCGATCACTAGTTCAGCAGGATGTAGTCCAGTTTATGACTACACAGTTTAGCAGGACAGTCAGGTAGCCCTCTATGGGTAAGGTTAAGACTTGGCGATCATAGGTATCCCCAAGATTGCCGAGGTAGGCACGGCGACCCTAGGTTCCCTGTGGTTGCCAACAGTAGGTAGGGTAGGAGCTCACTGAGACATTATGTCTCATCCCTATCCTTCTGGTGCAGGTTTTCAGGTAGCCAAGTGGCTTTCAGATGAAGATCTTCAGGAAGATGCTGGATGGAGTGCAGTTGCTCGTCAAGGACACGCTCAGGAGGCTGACAGGTTGTATATGTATATAGAAGTGTATGTTATGATCTTTGGATAATTGTATAACGAGCCAACTTGTACTCATTCAGTTGTATGTATTATTGTTATTATTATTGAAAATTTTAATGTACCCAGTATCAGAATAATACACATGCTAAATATTCTAGATAATTTAGTATGGGTGTTACACCAAGCTTCTTCGATCATAAGCAAACTCAATTCTAGAAAGAATAGAACAAGAGGAAGTTATGAAGAATCAAGAGAAGATTAAGGATTCAAGCTAAGGTTTGGATATAAGTTGGCAAGGAAGCTATCAAGAATCAAAACAAGAGATCAAGGTGAGCTCCCTAGGGTTTTAGAACCCACTTTGAGAGTTTTTGATGTGTATTATGTATTTTGAGCAAAGTTTATAAATTAGTGCCCTAATCCCTTTTGCTTGCCAATTCCTTGTTCATTCATGTTTAAGAGTTAGTTGTCCCTAATTTAATTCTATCCTTGATCCTGTTTATTCCTTGTGTTTAGTATGTTTTTGAGTATTAAAACGAGTCCCTGTTATGCTTACAAAGGTTACTAGGCAGTGGGTATTAAGTTTCAAAACTGAAAACATGATTTTCCAGAAAATTTCTGAGTTCTGCTACAGTCGTAGAGCGGCGCCAGGGTCGCAGTGCGAAGTAGCTGAACCCAACCACTGCCTAGCCATCGCCTAGACCTTCGTTATGCGAAGTGTTCAGAAACTGAGTTCGCACTGCGATGTTTTCAACGTTCTGCGAAGCTTCAGACTCAGAAACACAAGTTCTGAAGGTTCAGAGTCTGAAGGTTCAGACGCAGAACTTCGCAGAGCGAAGTCTGGGGGTCGCAGAGCGAAATCACTCAGAATGGCATTCTTTTCATTTTAAACAACTGAGCCATGCTGTGAACTTTCATAAGCACTGGGGCAAGAATTCTTATGAACTTTCAAGGACTAATATAGGACGAGGATAGACATTTTAATGAGAGATGAATATCTTGACTTATAAGTTATTAAAGAGAAGTTAAGGAGCTAGTTTGGGTTTACCCCTTTTTAAGTAATTCTATGCACTCAATTAATTATGTGCAAGCACAAGAATGATTTATGATTCAGTTCAAAACCTTTTATAGGTTAAGCATTCAAGATTGATTATTTTAAAGAATGAGAAATAAATTATTAAAGGACTAGATGTGTCTCTTGTAGTCTCGCTAGTTAGAATACAAGGGGTTCCAGTTTATGCTGGAATGGTGAAGTTACCGCTCGTGAGGGCAGCTACACATCCAAGTCAAGAAAGTTAATGTGTCTCATGTAGTCTCGTTAGTTAGAATACAGGGGGTTCCGGTGAAGTTACCGCCTTAAATGGCAGCTGGAGCGGTGAAGTTACCGCTCGCGAGGGCAGCCACACAAAGAGAAAGAGGAGTCCGGTGTTAGCCTGATATGATAAGAATTTCACCGGTAAGAAGGGAGATGTACTTCGGGGTTACTCCACCCGGGTGCACTCCGTAAAATGAACTCAGATAATTATTGTTTGTTCAACGCTGACTTACTAACTTTATAATTAAGAATGATGTATATTAATACTTATGAAATTATTATGAGAATATGACGAGTAGTCAGCAGAAACAGAATGTGATCATAGGATGTCCCCAGATCACTAAGTAAGAGTTTAAGTTTAAGACAAGACAATGATAAGCATTTGATTAAGACTTCTTAGCGATCCTAGTTATCCTTGATCGAAAAGTATATGTAGAAAAGACAGCGATCATATGTATCCCCAGATTGCCAAAGTTAGTGCATGGCGGCCCTAGGTTTCCCCGAGGTTGCCAACAGTAGGTAGGGCCGAAGCTCACTGAGACATTATGTCTCATCCCTTTCCTCCTGGTGCAGGTTCACAGGTAGCACGACGCAAAGGTAAAGAGAAAACTTTGGATTGATCGTGCTGACTTCTTTGTTTATGTATATATTTGTTTCAGATGATGTAGTATGTTGTATATTATTAAGAAGACGTGTATCGGATAATGGATTGTATGATGACTCATATTATGTATAAATTAAATGTAAATTTTCTGTATTGTATTTAATGTATCCACTACAAAATTTTAACACTCGTATGAGATCCTATGCAATCTCTATATAGGTGTTACAGACATGAACCAAATCAAGCAACAAATCATTGGTGATTGATCAAGCTTCTCTAACGACTCTTTGATGCGTTGGCACTATCTTCAATGTCTCTTTTCATTCTCTATATAAAGGATTGAAGACTGGAAGAATACAGAGGACTCCGCAATATTTTAAAAGTGCTAAAACTCTTTCAAATTGAATTATGCATCAAACACTTAGAATTTCTTAACAACTTTTATATCTTAGAAATTCTTAAGTTCTAGAGTCTGAACTGTGTTGTATTGTGTGAACACCACTGATTGTATATCAAGTGTTCAAACAAACATTCTTTTTTTGTAATCTTTGTTTGTAAGAAGTCTCTTGCTTCTGTGCTTGAGCATTGAAAGTCTCTTGCTTGTGTGTTTGAGCATTTGTAATCTTTGTGATTATAGTGAAAAATCTCTTGTAAGTGACAAGGGGACTGGACTACTTCCGGGTTGTAGAAGGAACCAGGATAATTGCTTTCTCTCTCTCTCTCTCTCTCTCTCTCTCTCTCTCTCTCTCTCTCTCTCTCTCTCTCTTATCTTTTATATTCGCTGAATTAGACTCTGAACATTGCTTCAGACTCTGTTTTCCATCAGAGGCTGAACTTTGGTCTTAGTTTCGAAGAAGAAAAAGCTAACACAATTCAACCCCCTTCTTGTGTTTTTCTCTCCTTCAATAGCGAGCGTGACTTAAGTCACGCTGGTGTATAACCAGCGTGCGTGACTTAAGTCACGTTGGGGGTATTTTCGTCAGTTTGTATATGGAAGTGAGCAATTTTTGTTGGGGGAAGAGCAATTACCCATAAAGTTTTGCTCATTCCCAAGTGTTCTGACCATAATACCCTCAATGTGACATAAGTCACGTTCGGTAACCATCAACGTGAGTTAAGTCACGTTGAGCCCAACGTGAGTTAACTCACGCTCGGTACATACCAACGTGACTTAAGTCACGTTGCGTTCTGTTACAGAAACAACACAAACCAGAACACAGAACCATTGTGTTCCAAAGAAAAAAGTTCCAATTTTCTTCCTCCAAGTTCGATTTCAACCATTCTTGAGCCAATCAATGTCAATTTCAACCCAAAATCAAGTAAGCGTTCTAAAACCAATTGCATTGGCCATTTTACGGTTTAAATTTTGGATTTTTTGGAGAAATTTGACATATTTAGGTTTTTAGGGATTTGATTTGCATGTTATTTTTTAGGATTCTTAATGATGAAATAAGTTAGGAAATGTAATTTAGATGTTGTTTAGAGTAAGTTTGACTCCAATGAGGTAATTTAGGGTTTTACAAATTGTTAGATTTTATGCAGATTGAATGTTGCACTCTAGGTGTTTGATAAAATGTTTCAATGAATTTTTTTTACTTTTGCATTGTTAATGATGAAATTAGTTAGAAATTGGATTGTTAATGTTGATTATAGTGAGTTTGAGTACAATTTGGTAGGTTAGAGATTGAAATGACACTGCCGAAATTGAACTGTTGTTGTTGATTAGTTAGAAATGACACAATGTCCTTATGAAAATTATTGAATTTTTGCTTTTAAAAATGTTGTGTAGATATGTCTGAGAGACCTGACAGACTAAGAGCAGGCAGGGAGATCATGACACAGAGTGCACGGGGCGTTAGCAGCAGGAAGAGTGAGGATGTGGAGGGGACGTCGTCGCATGCTGGTGCGTCCCAAATAGTGGACCCCACACATCATCAGCAGCAACAGGAGGAGTATCAGCCTCAATATAAGCAGGCTCAACATTAGGTGGGTGAGGCCCAGCAGGAGGCTCAGGAGGAGGCCGGACCGGAGGGTTTTCCCGGGGGCCCTACTGACATGACGCTTCTACCGAATTTCGGTAGACACGTGGCATGTCAGCTTTGCAGCGACATCACGGTAAGTTTAATTGTTTAATTTTAATTAATTACGCGTTAATTGATATGTTTATTTTAATTTAATTTTACGATTTAATTTTTTTGTTAAAATATTTTAATTACTCGTCAATTTAATTAGGTGTCAAGTAAATTGTTTCTTTTAATTTAATTTCACGATTTAACTGTTATGTTATAATATTTTAATTACGCTTCAATTTAATTAGTTGTCAATTTAATTATTTATTATAATTATTTTTATGACTTAACTGTTACGTTAAAATATTTTAAATACGCTTCAATTTAATTGCGCGTCAATTTAAATACGGGTCAATTTAATTGCTTATTTTATTTTAATTTTACGATATAATTGTTATGTTAAAATGTTTAATGTTTATTTTATTATCGTTGTTCGGACAATCGTCATTCTATTTTCAAAATACAAAAACATAAAACAAATCCAACACACCAAACTAATTTTTGGCCCCCCGTCGTCAATTAAAATTCAAATGTCTTTTCATAAAAGCACGATGTTTTATCAATTCTAACGCGATACAAACAAACGCTTAAGGCTCCCACGTGCGAGCATATAAGCTACGTTTAACAGCTAGAATACGATTAAAAACATCGCTCTTTAAAATCAACCAACAAACAAACGTTTTCTACCAAAGAACTACGTAGCTTTGAATTCTCCATCGCACCAGGAGATACGTAGGAGCAAGATCCCACTCTTGTCAAGCACACTAATAAAAAATACCGTTTTCCCCGTTTTCTTTTTCCCCTTTGAAATATTAAAACATAGCAAGCAAACCTTTAAAACACTTTTAACCCTAAACTAACTAGGAGGTTCCCGTTGAGTACAACAGATGTGAAGGGTGCTAATACATTCCCCTTGCATAATTGACTCCCGAACCCGTTAATGGTTGCGATGACCATCCCTTTTTCAAATCTTCAAGGGTTTTATCAACGTTTCCCTTTAAAAATAAAACTTTGGTGGCGACTCTGTAGTCATTCAGAGCGTTGGTACGCTCGAGCGTTTTTTAGCGACGCGATAGCTGGCGACTCCGCTGGGGACAAATGATTCTCACTAGCGAGTTAAGCCTATCTTAGTTAGCTTAGGTTAAGTGTTTCTGCTTGTTTGCATATTTTTGGCTTATGTCTTTTTCTTCATTTTTTTCTCTATATCTTTGCTTCATGATGCTTTGTGTTCATATTGGTATGCCAACTGTGGGTTGTCACATGAGTGAAGCTCTATACCCGAGCTTTGAGAAAAAAACTTAAGATAAGATGGTGGTTGGGTCGTGTTGACTTTCCTGACGTATGTCTTGTAGAGATGGCATGAAAACCCCGCCTAGAGTAGATTCTCTTGGAGGCGTTGTTGTCTTGCGAGTATTTGCAATGGCGGCAACACTTCCCTGTAGGATCCATGACTCTAGGGACCTTTTTGAACCAATTTAGAGCCTACATGTGAGAATGGGAGGGTAATTTTGAGCATTCCTACCTTGGTAACTTATGCCTAGACCTGTTCTTAACCACATCCCTGCATGCCATAACATTCGCATCCATGGAAATAATTTTTGCATATGCATTTTGCTTTGTGATAACTAAAATGGGCAATCAGTGACCAGCAATACAAATATGGCCTCAGAAAAAAGAAACACATTTGCTTTCAAAGTCAGGGCTCCCAAGGTAGAAAGCCTGCTAGTTTTGAGTAATCAGCTCACTTTGATCAACAAGAGTAACTTCCAAACAAATCATGGGTTGATACTTGACCTCCTGCATGTGAAGGTAGATACAATGGCTTTAACTACATTAGCTCAGTTCTATGACCCACCTCTCAGGTGCTTCGCCTTCCAGGACTTTCAGTTAGCCCCAACCTTAGAAGAATTCGAGAAGATTTTGGGATGTAGTTTGAATGATCATGGGCCTTACCTCGGTTTGGGAGAAGACCCTACTTTAGAAGTCATCGCCGAATCTTTACACCTTAGTGTCCAAGAGATAGCACCGCACTTGGAAACCACAGGAAACACTAAAGGATTCACAAGAAAGGTTCTGGAGGCCAAAGCTCAGGACTTGTTAGCGAACAAAAATGGGAAGGCGTTCAATGTTGTCTTGGCTCTCTTGGTGTATGGATTAGTTCTCTTCCCTAGTATGGATGATTTTGTAGACCTTCTGGCTATAGGGGTGTTCATGGCTAAAAATCCCGTTCCTACACTTTTAGCCGATTTCTATCACTCTCTCCACACCAGACATGAAAAAGGGAGGGGAAGCATAATTTCTTGCTGCGCTCCTTTAGTGCAAATCTGGTTAATGTCTCACATGCCAAAGAGACGGGATTTTGTGGAAAACCAAGCCGGACTCAAATGGTCCCAAAGGATGACGTCTCTTACTGAAAGAGATATCCATTGGTATTCTCGAAAGTTGGATGATCCAGAAATCATTTTCAGCTGCGGCAAATTCTCTAATGTACCTCTTATGGGAACCAAGGGATGTATCAATTATAACCCAGTCCTCTCTCTCCGCCAATTAGGTTATCCGATGGAGGATAAACCCGATGATCTTCTGTTAGAAGCTTTCATTCTGAAGGAAGGGGATAAGGATCTAGCGCTGCTAAGGAAAATCCGAAGAGCTTGGGGCCAAATACACAAGGAGAAGGTTGGTAAAAAGAACTGTGTAGCAAAAACTCCCTACACTCAGTGGGTGAAGGAACGAGTCAAAGTAATCAAGCTACCCTTTGCATTCATGGGCCTTACTAAACCTCTGTCGCCCGAGCCTATCGCAACCATTCCTATTGAGGAGGCGGAAGAACTGAAGGCTAAGATTCGAGAACTCCAAAGAAAAAATGAGGAGTTAGAATCAAAGCATCATCAAGCCTTGGGAGAGATCGCCAGAATAAAGAGGGATCAGGAAGAGACAACAAAATCTCTCCAAGGATGCCGAAAAAGATTGAGGAACTCCGAAGGGAAAAGAGAGATGATTGGGGATGGTTTGGTCAGTGCGGACGCTAATCTCATAGCCAAGAATGAGGAGATAGAAAGGATCTTGCATTCCAACCAAGAGTTGAAAAAGTTTGGGGAGTTAGCCACTGAAGCTCAAAAGAAGTGGAGGTTGAAATACCAAGAAAAAACCCAACAACTCCAGGAGGTCGCCAAGGAGTATAGGGAGCGGCTACAAACAGAGAGTGTCCAAAAGCAAGAGTATGAGAACCTTTTCCAACAAGGAAGGCTAAAGTGCGAGCATCTCGAAGCCGACATCAGGAAGTATGAGGAATACCTTGACCGAGTTGCAAGGGAGCATGAGGACCATATTGCACAATTACATGATGAGCATAGAAATGCAAACACTAAATTAGCTCAACGCAAGGAGGTGCTTGAATTTGTATGGCATGACGCCGTCAAATTAAGTGAAGACTTCACAAAATTGGTCACTTTCTCAAATGAGGTCATTGCCCAACTCCCGGGGAAACTAGCAAAAGCTGAATTGGTCAGGCCTTACTATGACATCCCTAAAGAAATCCAAGAACTCATGAAATATTGCAAGGACACTGTGGATTTCTATAGGGGAGAAATAGACAAGGTGGAGAGAAGAAGGGTTCAGCGCGGGTACAACGCCTTAGACATGTGTTTGGTCCCCAACGTGGTTATTCCTCCAAAGTTCAAAGTACCAGACTTTGAAAAATATAAGGGTATTCACTGCCCCAGAAACCACTTGCGAATGTTCTGCAGGAAGATGGTTGCCTACGCTACCGATGAAAAGCTGATAATCCACGTGTTCCAGGACAGTTTAAGTGGAGCATCTTTAGACTGGTACATGCAGTTGGAGAGCGCCCATGTCCAAACATGGAAAGACCTAGAAGACGCCTTCTTGAAGCAATACAAATATAACTTGGACATGGCTCCTAACTGTTGGTGTAAGCCCTAGAGGCCAATAGTTTATGTTAAACTTTTCATATGTATCATGACTCTTATTATTAAATAAAATATGGCATTCTTTATTACACTTGTTATATGATAAATAAAGTCCCTAGAATAGTTGGTTCATGTGATGGAATATTAAGTGTGACTTAATCATGAGATTACATCAACAGAAAGAACTCTATTCTTAAAGGTATCCGTAGTCAAGCTTTAATATGAATTGGGATAATAATAAAGCGTGGAGACTATTATGTATGTAGACTGATGACCATATCTCATGGGTCATGAATATGAGATATTAAGTCTATACATAGGTATGAGTATTAGGAGTAATATTTATACTGGATTGACCCATCGTGAGAATACTACATAGTATGTTATGAAATCATCATAAGTTATTCTCATAATGATAATAGTGTATATGACTCTTAGACCTAAAACCACTGTGATCCCTAGATGTGGACTCAAGTGTTTTATTGCCATTCAAACGTTATCTGTAACAAGATAACTATAACGTTGGTTAATGGGCACTCGACGAATCATGCTGAGGGACATGAGTGTCCTAGATGGGATTCGTCCCTCCTCATAACAGGAGATATATCTTTAGGCCTCTTGATGAAATATGACTGGAAAAATGCATGGCCATGCCGAATTAAGTCAATATGAGATATTGAACTTATTCGTTATTCAGTATATTTCAGGATCAAGAAATATAAATATTGAGCTAAACAAGGGTGACGCAATCTATGCCTTGTGCTCAATAAAGATATTAGGACAAAGGAGTAATCGTACACATAGATATTATCATGGAAAAAGGTTTCGTCAGATCACTTGACATTCTTGTCACTTGGGTAGCAGTGATGTGTTGCTAGATACCGCTCACTGTTTATAATATTAAATATGGGATTTAATATTATTGCCAACGTTACAAGAACCTATAGGGTCACACACAATAGAACAGTAAAAAGGAGAAATATAAGTAATACTTATATGATGGGATGCGTTTAGCAATTGACGCTAATTAGTTAGCGGAAGCTGATGGGTTAATGGGCTTATGGAAGCTTAGCAATGATGACTGATTTCGGGCAGCAAGGAGCTTTATAAATAGAGCTCCAAGTGCTGAAATCAGGTGTACAAAATTCGTGTAACCCTAAAGCAAAACCGTAACCCTATTTCTCTTCCTAACCTCTGATCGCTTGGCTAGCACCGGGAACCAGAGGAAGCCGTTCGTGTGGACGAGTAGAGGCTTCGCTTGCTTGCTTAGCTGTGATCAACGAAATTGTTTCTGCACTAAAATGTAACAATTCTATCACTGATTCATGTCATATTCGTAATGATCCAAGGAAAGGAAATCGAAAAATTTTAAACTTCCGTTGCACTTTGTATGTCGATTTTCCTTCAGTGGTATCAGAGCTAATTACGAAACCATGAATCGGATTGTTTTGTTTACTGCTTTATGTTTTAATTGGATTAAACATAATCGAATACAATTAAATAATAAAGACGAATTAAAATTGGCAAGGCATCACGTTTCCGTGCATGGATTTTCGGTTTGTTTGAAGCTTCGGAACCGTATCTGGTGAAGCATCAATATATCGATTATCCATATCGACGGAGATGTGTTGTTCGATCACATACGCACATAATTAAATCATATCACTTTTCTGTGCATGGCTTTTCAATTTGTTTGAAGCTTCGGAACCGTATTCTGGTGAAGCATCAATATTTTCGATTATCCATATCGACAGAAATATGATTGATAAATTTTGTGTAACAAAAGTATATGTGATATACTCGTGATGATCGTTCACTAAATTAAGTTAGATGATATTTGTTCATATTGGATGATTGTTAACTGGATCTTCGGAACCGCATCAGGTGAACCATTCTAAGTTTGATCTTCATATTGGATAAACAATCAGAGTACTTTGATTGGTGTGATCATATTTTTACAACGGGATTCATAACGCCGCAAGTGTTGTGCCGTCATGATTAGGGTTACGATTTTGGTGAAACCTGGTTCAGCATCGTGACACGATTTGTAGAATCGTGACACGATTTTATGCCCAGCAAATTGTTTGCTTCTGCCTACAAAATCGTGACACGATGGCAAAATCGTGACACAATTTTTTACAGCACCAGAATTCAAAGTGAATCGTTCATAATGAATTAGCTTCTGGGGTGTTGCCCCGGAAGCCCCGCAAGGGGCGCTGCCCCCTTGACCCATGTCCGCTGACCGGGCAGCGGAACCCCCGTCCGCTGACCGGGCAGCGGAACCCCCGACTAATCTGCGTAGTGTGATCAATCGCCGAATTTTAATTTAATTTATTTAATTATGAGGTGTTAATAATAATAAAAGGTGTTTTATTGTTATTGTGTGAATGATTATGGCCTTAGTCTTATTATTTCTTTTATTTTGGATTTTTGAAATACGGCCTGCGTGTCGTGCCTCTCTCTTGAATTCTATATGTACATTCTCTTCTCATCCAATCCCTCGTATGTAAAACGAGTTTCTTTATATGTAATGTAATTAGAATACAAGAAGGTAATAGGACCATTGACGTTGGATTAGCCCTAGAAGTCCAGCTTGGAGAAGCAAGGTCGTTTCTAGGATTAGTTTAGATTCTCTCATTGGCTTGAGAGAATCATAGCGTTAGGAGGCCATAATCATGTCACTTTTATTTTGTATAATTGTTATGCATGCTTGAATGATTGGAGTGCGAATATATATGATATATAAGCCGTGGTGAGGTGAGATCAAACTAAATAAAATCCTTCAAAGTAATATATTAAGTTTAATGCTTTCCAAAAGAATAACACCCTTCAAGACTAATATCGAATGTGTGGGTTCTGCCTTAGCGAAGCACATGTTCTATGTTTGTAAGTCGCGGTGCGGTAATATCATTTACCCGATTGTTATTCTATTGGGTTTAACTTAACTAAATTAATTTTAATATGATTAGAATAAATTTAGAAGCAAGAATTGGGAAATATCTATACGATAGATTAGAGTAAGAGTTACTCGCCCAATTGATTTGAAAGTTGTATGAGATAAGGATTTCAACCCGCTAGAAAATCTTCCAACGGGATTTTCTGAATTAAATGTTTGAAGGTCATTTGATTTGAATAAAATAGTGGGAGCATATTTAATTAAAGGCCAAATTAAATATGTTATTTTCATGATACTTATTTTGTATATTTTAAATTGTAGATGGCAACTAACACTTCAAACAACATTTTGCGATCAATCCTTGATAAGGATAAACTGAATGAAACAAATTTTTTAGATTGGCACCGTAACTTGAGGATTGTCCTCACATATGAGAAAAAGTTGTATGTGCTTGATGAACCTGTTCCTGAAGAGGCACCAGCTGCAAATGCTCCCAGGGTTGAGAGAGATGCTTATAGTAAGCATGTCAATGATGCCGTGGAAGTCGCTTGCATCATGCTTGCAACCATGACCTCTGAGCTTCAGAAGCAACACGAGAACATGGCTGCGTTCGATATGATCGAACACCTTAAGACTCTTTATGAAGAGCAAGCTAGGCATGAAAGGTATGATGTCTCCAAGGCCCTTTTTGGAACTAAGCTGTCAGAAGGAAGTCATGTAGGACCTCATGTACTCAAGATGATTGGGTACGTTGAGAACCTCGCGCGATTGGGTTTACCCCTTGAGCAGGAACTTGCTATTGATCTTATCTTGCAATCGTTGCCGGAAAGCTTTAGCCACTTTGTCATGAATTTCCTCATGAATGACATGGACAAAACTCTTCACAGCTTGCAGCAATGTTAAGAACTGCTGAAAAGAACATGAAGGGAAAGAGAAAGACCATCTTGATGGTTAACAATGGAAAGGTCAAAAAGCACAACAAGAAGCCCAAAAAGTTTAAGGGAAATGGCAAAGGCAAAGCAGTTGCTAAGCCATCAACCAAAGCTTTGAAGCCTACTGGAGGTGTGGCTAAGGAGGGCAAGTGTTTCTACTGCGGTAAGACCGGGCACTGGAAGCGCAACTGCCCAAAATATCTGGAAGACAAAAAGAATGGAACGGTTGCTTCCACTTCTTCAAGTATTTTAGTTATAGAAATTAATATGTCTACTTCTACATCATGGGTATTAGATAGTGGATGTGGTTCTCATATTTGTACTGATGTGCAGGGGCTAAGAACGAGTAGAACATTGGCGAAAGGGGAGGTCGATCTACGAGTTGGCAATGGCGCAAAGGTTGCTGCTTTAGCTGTTGGAACTTATGAATTGACTTTACCTAGTGGTCTTTTAATACAGTTAGAGAACTGTTATTTTGTACCTGCAATTAGCAGGAATATTATTTCCGTTTCTTGTTTGGACAAGTCTGGTTTTTCATTTACAATAAAAGACAAATGTTGTTCTATTTATTTGAATAATATTCACTATGCTAATGCCATTATGAGTAATGGACTTTATATTCTTGATCTTGATATACCAATCTATAACATAAATACGAAAAGGATGAAACCTAATGAGTTAAATCCAACTTATCTTTGGCATTGTCGTTTAGGCCATATAAACGAAAATCGCATTTCCAAACTCCATAAAGATGGAATTTTGGACTCTTTTGATTTAGAATCATATGAGACATGTCGATCTTGTTTATTGGGAAAGATGACAAAGACCCCATTCACCGGAACAGGTGAAAGGTCTAGTGATCTTTTGGGACTCATACATACTGATGTATGTGGACCACTAAACACACCTGCTAGAGGAGGTTTTTATTACTTCATTACATTCACTGATGACTTTAGTAGATACGGATATGTGTATCTAATGAAACACAAATCTGAATCATTTACTTTCTTCAAGGAATTTCAAAATGAAGTAGAAAACCAACTTGGCAAGAAAATCAAAATGCTTCGATCTGATTGAGGTGGCGAATATTTGAGCCAAGAGTTTGACGATCATCTAAAAGAGTGTGGGATCTTATCCCAACTCACGCCTCCTGGAACACCACAATGGAATGGTGTTTCCGAAAGGAGAAATTGAACCTTGTTAGACATGGTCCGATCTATGATGAGTCATGCTGATCTTCCAAACTCCTTTTGGGGACACGCCTTATTAACTGCAGCTTATACACTTAACCAAGTTCCATCCAAAGCGATAGAAAAGACACCATATGAGATATGGAGTGGTCGAAAACCCAATGTGAAACATTTAAAGATTTGGGGTTGTGAAGTTTATGTGAAACGACTAATGTCCACTAAACTTGAACAAAGATCTGACAAATGTTTCTTTGTGGGATATCCTAAAGAAAGTAAAGGATACTACTTTTACAAACCATCTGAGGGCAAAGTGTTTGTCGCTAGAAATGGAGTATTCCTTGAGAAGGAATTTGTTTCCAAAGAAATTAGTGGGAAAAAGGTAGATCTTGAAGAAGTTCAAGACCCACAAAGTAGTACGCCAGTGGAGGAACAGGAGCAGGATACACAAACTGTTGTGACAGAAAATCCTACTCCAACAACACAAGAACCACGTAGGTCCAATAGGATACGTCAAGAACCTGAGAGATATGGGTATCTCATATCAGAAGAATGTGACGTATTGCTCATGGATCAAGATGAGCCTATGACTTATCAAGAGGCCATTACTGGTCCTGAATCTGAGAAGTGGATTGAAGCCATGAAATCTGAAATGGATTCCATGTACACAAATCAAGTTTGGAACTTGGTTGAAGCACCTAAAGGAATTAATCCTATAGGATGCAAGTGGGTTTTCAAAAAGAAAACTGACATGGACGGAAAGGTTAACACCTACAAAGCACGATTGGTTGCTAAAGGCTTCAAACAAATTCATGGTGTAGACTATGATGAAACCTTTTCACCAGTCGCAATGATTAAATCCATACGGATCTTACTTGCTATCGCTGCATACCATGATTATGAAATATGGCAGATGGATGTCAAGACTGCTTTCCTTAATGGAAATCTCCTTAAGGATGTGTACATGACACAACCTGAAGGATTTGGCATTCCTAATAACATCCAAAAGGTATGCAAATTGCAGCGATCAATCTATGGAATGAAGCAAGCTTCCAGAAGTTGGAATCTTCGTTTTGATGAAACTGTACAACAGTATTGATTCATTAAAAATGAAGATGAACCTTGTGTTTACAAGAAGGTTAGTGGGAGCATAGTCTCATTTCTGGTATTATATGTGGATGACATATTGCTTATCGGAAATGACATCCCTACACTACAAGAAATTAAAGCTTGGTTAGGGAAATGCTTTTCTATGAAAGACTTAGGTGAAGCTTCCTACATATTAGGAATCAGGATCTATAGAGATAGATCACAAAGATTGCTTGGCTTAAGTCAAGTACATACATAGACAAAGTCTTGAGACGTTTCAATATGTATGAGTCCAAGAAAGAACTTATACCTATGTCATCATGTATAAGTTTGTCAAAAGCACAATCCCCTTCAACTGATGAAGAAAGGGATCGAATGATCAATGTTCCCTATGCATCCGCAATTGGATCTATCATGTATGCTATGTTATGTACTCGACCAGATGTCTCGTATGCTTTAAGTGCTACGAGCAGATACCAGTCTAATCCAGGTAACAGTCATTGGATTGCTGTTAAGAACATCCTTAAGTATTTGAGAAGAACTAAGGATACCTTCTTGATCTATGGAGGTCAAGAAGAGCTCTCCGTAATTGGTTACACAGATGCTAGTTTCAGAAAGATCATGATGATTTCAAATCGCAATCTGGATACGTGTTTTGCTTAAATGGCGGTGTTGTTAGCTGGAAAAGTTCAAAGCAGGAAACAGTCGCTGATTCTACAACTGAGGCCGAGTATATTGCTGCATCTAATGCCGCAAAAGAGGCTGTTTGGATCAAGAAATTCATCTCTGATCTTGGTATAGTTCCAAGCATTGTGGATCCCATTGAATTAATATGTGATAACAATGGAGCAATCGCACAAGCTAAAGAACCTAGATCTCACCAAAGATCCAAACACATACTTAGGCGCTATCATCTCATTCGAGAAATCATCGATAGAGGAGATGTGAAAATATGCAGAGTACCAACATCAGACAATGCTGCTGATCCACTGACTAAAGCTCTGACTCAGCAGAAGCATGATGGTCATACTAGATCTATGGGTATTAGGTCTATGCCTGATTGGCTCTAGTGCTAGTGGGAGATTGTTGGTGTAAGCCCTAGAGGCCAATAGTTTATGTTAAACTTATCATATGTATCATGACTTTTATTATTAAATAAAATATGGCATTCTTTATTACACTTGTTATAAGATAAATAAAGTCCCTAGAATAGTTGGTTCATGTGATGGAATATTAAGTGTGACTTAATCATGAGATTACATCAACAGAAAGAACTCTATTCTTAAAGTTATTCGTAGTCAAGCTTTAATATGAATTGGGATAATAATAATAATAAAGCGTGGAGACTATTATGTATGTAGACTGATGACCATATCTTATGGGTCATGAATATGAGATATTAAGTCTATACATAGGTATGAGTATTAGGAGTAATATTTATACTGGATTGACCCATCGTGAGAATACTACATAGTATGTTATGAAATCGTCAAAAGTTATTCTCATAATGATAATAGTGTATATGACTCTTAGACCTGAAACCACTGTGATCCCTAGATGTGGACTCAAGTGTTTTATTGCCATTCAAATGTTATCTGTAACAAGATAACTATAACGTTGGTTAATAGGCACTCGACGAATCATGCTGAGGGACATGAGTGTCCTAGATGGGATTTGTCCCTCCTCATAACAGGAGATATATCTTTAGGCCTCTTGATGAAATATGACTGGAAAAATGCATGGCCATGCCGAATTAAGTCAATATGAGATATTGGACTTATTCGTTATTCAGTATATTTCGGGATCAAGAAATATAAATATTGAGCTAAACAAGGGTGACGCAATCTATGCCTTGTGCTCAATAAAGATATTAGGACAAAGGAGTAATCGTACACATAGATATTATCATGGAAAAAGGTTTCGTCAGATCACTTGACATTCTTGTCACTTGGGTAGCAGTGATGTGTTGCTAGATATCGCGCACTGTTTATAATATTAAATATGGTTACACGAACCTATAGGGTCACACACAATAGAACGGTAAAAAGGAGAAATATAAGTAATACTTATATGATAGGGTGCGTTTAGCAATTGACGCTAATTAGTTAGCGGAAGCTGATGGGTTAATGGGCTTATGGAAGCTTAGCAATGATGACTGATTTCGGGCAGCAAGGAGCTTTATTAATAGAGCTCCAAGTGCTGAAATTAGGTGTGCAAAATTCGTGTAACCCTAAAGCAAAACCGTAACCCTATTTCTCTTCCTAACCTCTGATCGCTTGGCTAGCTCCGGGAACTAGAGGAAGCCGTTCGTTTGGACGAGTAGAGGCTTCGCTTGCTTGCTTAGTTGTGATCAACGAAATTGTTTCTGCACTAAAAGGTAACAATTCGATCACTGATTCATGTCATATTCGTAATGATCCAAGGAAAGGAAATCGAAAAATTTTAACTTCCGCTGCACTTTGTATGTCGATTTTCCTTCACTAACCGGATGCAGTTACAAAACCTTACTCAAAGGAGTAACGAGTCTTTAAGGAGTATGCCCAGAGATGGAGAGAGTAGGCGGCGCGTGTGCAACCACCGTTGTTGGAAAGGGAGCTAGTGGACACCTTCATGAGTACGTTACAAGGCTCGTACTATGACAAAATGGTGGGGAGTACGCCATCAGGTTTCTCTGATCTGGTAATAATCGGAGAACGGGTGGCGGATGGATTGAAGAAAGGAAAGATTCAAGGCCCTCTTGATGCTCAAACCGGAGCCAAAAGATTCCCCAACAAGCATCAAAAGAAGAAGGAAGGGGAAACGAATGCTGTTATGGTGGGACCACCCCGGGCGCCCTCGACTCAGGCCTTGTTACCAGTATCCTTACGTGGCAGCAGTAGGTCAGGGACAATATCCATATCAAGTAAGCCCCGTGACTCAACCCCAACAGCCGGCAATGATGCCCCTGCAAAATCAGCAGCAACAACGAAACATGTACCCGCCGAGGAATCAATCAGGCCCAAGAAACAACTAAGAAAGGAAGGGTGTGCTGTTTGATCTTGTGCTTATGCCCTATGGTCAAATCTTGCCATATTTGCTCCAGAAAGGGATGGTCGAGCCAAAACCACTACAACCTGTGATGCCACCATACCCACCTACTTATGATGCAAGTGCTAGGTGTAAGTACCATGCCGGCTCACCGGGGCACAACATCGATAACTACAAAGCTTTCAAATACAAAGTGCAAGAGCTCCTTGACTGAAAGTTGCTGTCCTTCAATGAATAAAACCCAAATGTGAAGAATAATCCATTACCGGGGCATGTGGGTCCATCTGTGAACGCAGTGGAAGAATTTGAAGGCATTGACCCGATCAAGGAAGTGAATGATGTAAAGACTCCTATGGCAGTCGTGCGAGAAAGGTTGATTGGTTTCGACGTGTTTGAGAAAATGCATGCCAATTGTGAAGCCTGCAGAGTGAATCCGAACCAATGTGAAAAGATGAAGAGATGCCTCCAGGAGTTGATGGACCAAGGTTGGATCCAAATTGGCTATTCAAAGGGCAGCGTGGACATTTCCACTTTGGAGTCTCAACCCTGAGCCTATTGAAATCCCATATCAGAAAAAGGAGGTGCAAATACCGATAAATCCCATAATATTTCATGTACATGCGCCTTTTCCCTTTGAGAGTATGAAGAGCGTACCATGGAATTACCAGCCCGTCGCTTACATGGGGGGCAAGCCATTGAAAAGCATGGAACCTAATGTCACTAACATCACTGCGTTGGAGGTATGACGAGAAGTGGTAGAGTTTTCGCTCCAGGGCAGCTTGAGAAGACTACCACAGAACTACCAAAGGCACCACTCAAAGAAAAGAGTGTGGAAGAGGTGGAGAACCAAGCAGGACCCTCTAAGAAGACAATACCTCAAAAGGAGGCAGAAGAGTTCCTGAGAATCATTCAAAAGAGTGATTGCAAAATTATTGATCAGTTGGGCCAGACTCCCTCCAAAATCTCCATGTTGTCATTATTGTTAAGCTCAGAGGCCCATCGGGAAGCATTGTTACGGATCCTTAACGAGGCACACGTTACTAAGGATATTCCGGTGGATCAGTTTGATGGAATAGTCGCGAACATCACCGCGAGCAGATATCTGGGTTTCGGTGATGACGAACTACCTGACGATGGACATGTTCACAACAGGGCCTTGCACATCTCAGTAAAATGCTTGAACAACATTTTATCCCGAGTGCTAGTGGATACAAGATCAGCTTTGAATGTGATGCCTAAGACAACTCTTTTGAAGTTATCATGTGAAGGAACAATGATGAAGCTGAGTGCTTTGGTGGTAAAAGCCTTTGATGGGTCTAGGAGGGTTGTCTTGGGAGAAATTGACTTACCAGTTCTAATTGGGCCACAATTTTTCACCATCACTTTTCAGGTCATGGACATCAATCCAACCTACAGTTGCCTCCTAGGACGACCCTGGATCCACGCCGCTGGAGCCGTTACCTCCACTCTACACCAGAAACTCAAGTTCATTGTCGATGACAAGATGATTGTGGTTTCCGGTCAAGAAGACATGATGGTGAGCCACCTTTCGTCCTTCCGTTATATAGAGGCGGATGAAGAGTACAAATGTTATGACCATGAGCTCAAAGTACAAAAAGAATGCAAGGACAGCCATGTCCTCATGGAAGGCCGTGAGAGAGGCTCTAGAGGAAAGTAGCCTTACAGGATGGAGGAAGTTGGTGGACATACCAGAAAAGAAGGATCGTTTTGGGCTAGGATATTGGCCATCGGCAGAAGCTTCATCAAAGCCGCGTCGGCAAGGAATCCCTCCCATTTTAGAGACATTTTACAGTGCTGGATTTAGCCGTGAAGACCAGGTGACCATGCTAGAAGACACAGGTGGAGAAGTACCTGATCTGGTGTACCGTTGCATTGCTGATGAGATCCCGGCCAACTGGAAGGCCATAGAAATTCCAGAAATCATTTCTTTGTCCAAGTAATTTATCATGCTTTTAAAAAAATCATCAATTTGCTCTGCCCAAGGCAAATGATCAACTTTGTGGGGCCCTCATGTTTTAAATTATTTCTATCATTAATGAAATCGCATTTTATGTTCAATTGAGTTCGTTTTTCTTTCGTTATTTAATAGCATTATTTTTACTCATTTTAAAATTTTCGTAACCCTAAATAAAAAATCATACTCACGCAGATCCATAAACATACCCACCGAAAATAACACTGCCATAATCCCTTACGACTTCGATTTCCCGATTAACCAAAAGAAAGATGATGATGAGGACGATTACGAACCGCCTGAAGGGTTATCCGGACCTAGAGATCAAGAGGATAGGGTAATACAACCCTACCAAGAACCAATAGAAGTGATCAATTTGGGGACCGAAGAGGACAAGAAAGAGGTCAAAGTGGGAGCCTCCCTGCAAGAAGATGTGAAGAAAAAACTGATTGAACTACTGCGAGAGTATGTGGATGTATTCGCCTGGTCATATCAGGACATGCCACGATTATACCCCAGCATAGTCGTGCATAGACTACCCCTCAAGCCAGAATGCCCACCAGTGAAGCAAAAGATGAGAAGAACCAGACCCGACATGGCTCTCAAGATTAGAGAGGAGGTCAAAAAGCAGTTCGATGTCGGCTTCTTAGCAGTGACCAAGTACCCACAGCGGGTTGCAAACATTGTGCCAGTCCCAAAGAAAGATGGCAAAGTCAGAATGTGTGTGGATTACCGGGACTTGAACAGAGCAAGCCCAAAATATGACTTCCCACTGCCTCACATTGATGTATTGGTAGACAACACCGCCCAGTTCTCAGTCTTCTCTTTCATGGACGGTTTCTTTGGATACAACCAAATCAAGATGGCTCCAGAGAACATGGAGAAAACCACGTTCATCACCCCATGGGGGACTTTCTGCTACAAGGTATTGCCCTTCGGATTAACGAACGCTGGGGCAACATATCAAAGAGTGATGGTGACTCTTTTCCATGACATGATTCATAAGGAAATAGAGGTCTATGTTGATGATATGATTGCCAAGTCTCAGACGGAAGAAGATTGTCTATTCCATTTGCAAAAGTTGTTTGAGCGCCTGAGAAAGTTCAAGCTACGCCTAAATCCTAACAAGTGTACTTTTGGTGTTAGTTCCGGCAAATTATTGGGGTTCATAGTCACCCAAAAGGGAATTGAAGTTGATCCTGACAAAGTAAAGGCCATACAAGATATGCCAGCACCAAGTACTGAGAAGGAGGTTCGTGGGTTCTTAGGAAGATTGAACTACATTGCTAGATTCATCTCACACATGATAGCCACTTGCCAACCCATTTTCAAATTGTTGAGAAAAAATCAAACTATTCAGTGGAATGAGGACTGCCAAGAGGCATTTGATAAGATCAAACGATACCTGCAAGAGACACCAATTTTGATACCTCCGGTCCCTGACAGACCCCTCATCTTATACTTGACAGTGTTTGATGGGTCAATGGGTTGTGTGCTAGGACAACATGATAAAACGGGAAGAAAGGAGCACGACATCTACTATCTAAGCAAGAAGTTCACCGATTGCGAGAAAAGGTATACCTCACTCGAAAAGACTTGTTGCGCCTTAGCATGGGGTGCCTGACGCTTTAGACAGAACGTGTTGACTCACACCACTTGGTTGATATCAAAGATGGATCCCATCAAGTACATCTTTGAAAAGCCGGCCCTCACAGGAAAGATAGCCCGTTGGCAAATGTTGCTATCCGAGTATAACATCCAATATGTTACTCAAAAGGCTATAAAAGGGAGCGTGTTGTCCGAGCACCTTGCTCACCAACCATTGGAAGACTATCAACCCATACAATTTGACTTTCCCGATGAAGACGTCGTAGCCCTGGAGGACGAATAGACCATAAGTGACGACGATGGAAGATCGCTTTCGATGGTGCCTCAAATGCCATGGGGCATGGGATCGGGGCCGTCCTAATATCACCAAAAAATGGATATCAACCCTTCACAGCAAGGTTATGTTTTGACTGCACCAATAACATGGCAGAGTATGAAGCATGCATCTTGGGCCTCGAAGCGGCAATTGACCTAAGGATCAGAATCCTGGAAGTATACGGGGATTCAGCACTAGTCATCTATCAAGTGAAAGGAGAGTGGGAAACAAAACATCCCAATTTGATCCCCTATCGTGCCCGTGTTGTAGAATTGATGAAGCATTTCGATGAGATCACCTTTCATCATATACCCCGAGAAGAGAACCAGGTGGCAGATGCTCTAGCTACATTATCATCAATGTACCAAGTGAATTTCCACAACGAGGCACCAATCATAAGGATGGATCGTAGGGACAGACCAGTTGTGTGTGCAGTAGTCGAAGAAGAACTTGACAACAAACCCTGGTTCTACGACATCAAACGATACATCGAGGAGCAAAAGTATCCAGAGAATGTCTCACAAACAGACAAGAAAACCCTCAAGAGATTGGCATCACAGTTCTTCCTCAGCGGGGGCACACTCTACAAAAGAAATTATGAGATGGTCTTACTCAGGTGTGTGGATAAACATGAAGCAGGCATGCTCATCAAAGAAATCCATGAGGGGTCTTTCGGAACCCATGACAATGGACATGCAATGGCAAAGAAAATCTTAAGGGCGGGTTATTACTGGCTAACTATGGAAGCCGACTGTTTTCAATACGCCAGGACATGCCACAAGTGTCAAATTTACGCCGACAAGGTGCACGTGCCACCGAATCCTCTGAATGTCATGACGGCACCCTGGTCATTCTCTATGTGGGGCATAGACATGATTGGAATGATTGAGCCATGTGAAGAAGATTTCCTTCCTTGTGACTTGGCTGGGTTTTGATGATTACAAGACTACATCACAAAAAGAAGAAAGCTTATGGAGGCTCATGGATCAAGATGATGAACAAGCTTAAGGACTTAGGGTTTTAAATTATAATCATTGTAAGTATGGTCCTTATCTTTTGATCTATCATTCTTAGCATTGTTTATGACTTAGAATGCTCAGAAAATAATTACAACCATTTTTCTAAGTCCCCATATGAAGCAATGCCTAAAAATCTTTTGAAAATAAATCACATACTCACAATGATTTTATTTTAAATGTGATTTTGCATTAAAATGTTTTTGGAAGAAAAACCATAATTGATTTTGGAAAATCGCATATTTATTTATGACATTAGAAACATTTTTTAGCATGTTTTTTGAATAATCAATTATGTATTAAAATATATTTCATGTCATATTTTTGCCATACTTAATTGACTCATTTGATTTTGGTACCGTTGGCTTTAACAAGCAGTTTATATTTGGCCATTTTATTGCCTATTAATCAATTTGGATTCAACGGCTATTTCTTAAAATGCAACGGCTACTTCTAATTTATTTTACCAATCAGCCACATTTCTTTTAAATGATTTTTCATTCTCATTTTATGAATGGGTGCCATTCTAAATTTGTGCCTTTTCATTTTAAACCATTTTTGAAATGTAGCATTGCTTCATAAACATCTTTTTGGTCTCTATAAATTCAATTGAGAATCAAAGCAATAAACAAGACAATAACTTTCAACCTCTCAATTGTGAATTTCAATATCACTTGCATTCAAACTTTTTTTTTAATTGTTTGAAAAACTTTGAACACACTTTCATATCATTATAAAAGTTTTCTGAGCACTAAGTTATAATCTGTTAAAGTGATATGGAGAAAGATAACAGCCATACAATTTATTATTCTTCAAAAACCATTGTTGTGAATTCTTGCCATAGTTTTGGTGAGAATTGTTGAAAGATAGTGGGGTGCTATCTTGTGTATGTTAGAAAGAATGTTAGGGGGTCTTGGGGAGAGATTGCTTGTAACAAAGATTCTAACATAGTGAATTCCTCACAGGGTTTTGGGGGAGTGGAGTACCAGTAGGGGAACCACTATAAATTCCTTGTGTCCATCTTCTTCTTCCCTACACTCTTTATTTTTCCAAGCATTCGTTCATACATTCATACAAAATTCCGGAAAAATTTACAAGAACACAATAAACCAGAAAAATTATCCTTTAAAAGTCATACAACCTAATTCACCCCCCCTCTTAGGTTGCACTCTGAAATTACAATTGGCATCAGAGCAAGTTAAGGTAATTTGCTCCTTGATCCAGAAAAATGGCTTCCGCTTCAAATTCAAACATTGTGTTCAAAGATGGTGGTAGTAGCAACAAACCTCCATGCTTTGTTGGTGAATACTATGATTTCTGGAAAATTCGCATGCGTGCATACTTGGAAGCACAAGTATTTGGTAAGTTGACTGTCCTTCGCTTGGTACTCCCCGGTAATTTGGCTCGTCACCAACTGGGAGTCGCTCTTCGCCCTCAAATTTTCTGCTCCCATCTCTTGTGCCAGCTTCATGCCTGCTACCAGGGCTTCATACTCTGCTTGGTTGTTGCTCGCCTTGAACTCAAATCTCAGCGACTGCTCTATGATTAGGCCCCCTGGACCCTCCAACACTATGCCGGCTCCACTACCTTTGAGGTTTGATGATCCGTCGACCGATAACAACCATACGAAAGGGGCGACCTCTTCCACCGGGGATGAGAATTCTACTAGGAAGTCAGCCAGGACCTGTGACTTTATGCTGCCTCTAGGAAGATATTGAATGTCATATTCGGACAGTTCCACTACCCAGGATACCATTCTTCCCGCCAGGTCTGGTTTCCCCAACACTTGCTTGATGGGGTAGTTGGATTTGACAACAACTCTATGTCCTTGAAAATATGGTCGCAGCTTCCTCGCTGTTGCTACTACTGCTAGAGCCAGGCGTTCTATTTTCTGGTATCTCAGCTCGGCTCCCTTGAATACCTTGCTCACAAAATACACTGGTTTTTCACCTTCGTCAGAATCTTGCACGAGGACGGAACTCATGGCGTTCTCTGATATAGACAGGTAAAGGAAGAGCACGGCGCCCGCATCTGGACGATGCAGAACTGGCGGGCTGGAGAGAAATGTCTTTATCTTTGTGAACGCCTCTTCGCATTCTTCAGTCCATTGGAAAAGTTCCTTCTTCTTTATTGAAGCAAAGAAAGAGAAAGCTTTATCGCCGGCACATGATAAAAACCTGGAGAGCGCTGCGAGCCTACCCGTCAACTGCTGCACCTCCTTGATGCTAGAGGGGCTTCTCATGTTGATTATCGCCTGACACTTGTCAGGGTTTGCCTCGATACCGCGCCGGGTCAGCATGAAGCCTAGGAATTTCCCTGCGTGAACCCCAAAAGAGCATTTGGCCGGGTTGAGACGCATGTTATACGCGCGAACTTGATCGAAGATCTCTTCCAGGTCCTTTGCATGGCTTTTGTCATGTTTTGTTTTTACTACCAGATCGTCGATGTGGACCTCCAAATTCTTTCCGATTTGTTCTGCAAAGGCGGTGTCCATTAACCTTTGAAAGGTGGCGCCGGCGTTCTTTAAGCCAAAAGGCATGACTTCGTAGTGGTAGTTGTGGTGATTAGTCATGAAGGCCGTTTTTGGGGCGTCGAGAGGATCCATCTTTATTTGGTTGTAACCGGAGTATGCGTCCATGAAACTCAGGGTTTGGTACCCTGACGCGTTGTCGATGAGGTGGTCAATGTTTGGGAGGGGATATGGGTCTTTTGGGCAAGCGGTGTTCAGATCGGTGTAGTCGACGCACATGCGCCATTTTCCGTTAGCTTTCTTTACGAGGACGACGTTCGCCAGCCAGGTAGGATACTTGATTTCACTTATGAAACGGGCGTCTCTTAACTTGGCCACCTCTTCATCTACTGCTTTCCTCCTTTCTTCGCCTAATTTTCTTTTGCGCTGAGCCACTGGCTTCACTCCTGGGCGTAGGGCGAGGTGGTGACATACAATGGTAGGGTCGATGCCGGGCATGTCTGATGGTTGCCAGGCGAACAGGTCTAAGTTTCTTCTCAGGAGATCCACTAGATTTTGCTCTTCGGCGGGATCCAAAGAGGTTCCCACCTTGGTGGTTTGATGCGGCTCCGGGCCTATTGTGACTTCCTTCAGATCCTCCGTGGGTTCAAGACGTTCATTCTGGAATTCTTCCCTTGGATCCAAGTCGATGACGTTAACTTGCAACGTTTTGCTGTGGCTGCGAAGTTGCTGGATCTGTTGCCGTACTGCTTCTGCCGCCTCTGGGTCCATGAACAACGATGGCGACGATGGTCGTTTTTTGGGTCGGTTATCAAAGTCTAAAGACTACGACTGAGGATTCTTGGTCGGGATTGCGAATTTCGGAGGGATTAATTGATGTTTTGAACAGGGAACGGGTCGACTGTTTGATGAGAGCTAGGGGTGAATCGCGGCGGATTCGAAGGGTTTGAGGTTGCTCCGGGGAAATATGGTGGATGCACGGCGCTCTGAAGACTTTCAGGGACCGTGGATCGGCCGTTTTTCTCTAGGAGACGGTGGCTAGGTCTGTTTTACCGTAGCCCCACGGTGGGCGCCAACTGTACTGGCAGTGAGTACAATGCTTCTAGAAACTAGGGTTTCTCTGATGTGTTTAGGTCATGCCTCGGGAATGATCCCAAGGTTACTATTTGTAGCCCTTCTTGGGCCTACCCGGTCATGGTTTTGGGCCTAAATCGTAAAAGGGCCAAAACCATGACTTGGGCGCCCTCGTCAGCTGCTGAGGGCGCCCCCAAAGGGCTATTTGTGATTGTCAAGTGGGCCCTCTGCCCTCTTGGAGGACGTCCAGCCCTATTTTAAGGGTTCACACCCTTGGCTTTGGAGTCTTAATTCTTAGATAGTGAGATCTACGGTCCACAGCCCAACAAGCACGAGTCTTGGTACAAGGCGAAGTGATTAAACTGTTTACAGGGGGTTTGTCTATGACCTTTTGCCCAGCAAGTGGGACTTAGTAGCTACGAAGCCATGTGAAAAAATTTTATGAATACCAGCCCAACATGGGTGTTTAAACCCTGCATGGGTACTAGCCCAACATGGATACTAGCCCATCGTGGGTATTAGCTCCATGTTTCTAATTGAGTACCTTAGTGGGCGGCACTAGCCCTACGAGAGTGTTGGGCGCCAGCCCAACAGGAATATTTATGCTAGCCCAACAAGCACGAGTCTTGGTACAAGGCGAAGTGATTAAACTGTGTGTGTAGCTCGCCGCGCCCTTTGGACCGCGTGTTGAGGACGCTTCTTATCGGGATCCGACGGTTGGCGTGAGGCGACCGTTCGCTCTCGTTGACGTGTCGTAATCTTAGCGGTTCTCGGAAATCGTGCCAACTTAAGTGACGTCATCTGCGCGTTTTCCCAGGCTTTTCACTTTAAACTTCTAATCAGTTCCTTTCTTTGTCTTTTCACTTTCCTTCTCCTTTCTTTGTCCGAAAAGCACGTCTCTCGCCAATTGCGAACGGTTTTTTAGAATCAACGCTTTCCTCCAGAATCAAATCAGTCCCTTTCTTCGTCCAGCTTTTCTTCATTCGAAACAGGTAATCCCTTTTTTGGAATTCATCTTCTGATCGTTAGCGCTTCGTTTTTGTAATTAAAGCTAGGACATGGTAGTTATCAGGGAGTATGATGGGGAGGGAAACGTGTTATCTCCGGCTAACTCGGAGGAAAGGGATGCGTTATTGAGAGAGGCGGTTAGGCTTGCGAAACGATCGGATGGGACCACCGATTGGGTTGCCTTTGAGAATGCCTACTATGGCCATTCCCTTTTAGGGGAGTTCTCGAGCGATTCGAGTGATAGCGAGGATAAAGACGATAGCGGGAATTCATCTGATTGTGTTATTCTTTCTGTTCGTCCAGGTCCCTCGAAAGAAAATCACGGTATGGCGTCCACTAGTGATTTGGGGCTAGGGGGTTCTCCTAGCGAAATGATGCGCTTGGAGTCCGTGTTTATGGATCCTGAACGAGTGGGGTTCTTCCGAAGCAAGGTTAATGTTTCTTCGACGGGATGCGAAGATGATGTGGTGCTGGAGCCCTGCCGTCCTGGTGAGAAAGTATACTTACGGATGCCAAGGAGTAGGGCCCACGAGTTTTTCTACATGTATGCGGCGGTCTTTGAAGATTTGGGCGTGAAGTATCCATTCACGCCCTTCTCCGAAACTGTCCTGAGGTGGTTGAATGTGGCGCCCTCGCAGCTTCAGCCCAACAGTTGGGCGTTCATCCGGGCCTTTGAGATAGCTTGCGAGGGATTAGGCTTTGAGCCCTCCGCCGGGTGCTTCTTTAGCTTCTATGGTACTCGGGGGGTGGACAAATCGTCTTGGGTCTCTGTTGGCGCGCACCCTGGGAAACGGTTGTTCCCACCTTACGCCTCTCATTACAAGAACTGGAGGCGGACATTCCTTAGGGTGAGGGGAGGGGGGCGCGTACACAATGAGTTAAAATTTCCCATTTGCTGGACGAGTTCCCCAGCTTCCATTACGGGGTTTGCTTTCGAACAATTAAGTGCGTATGAACAAGGTGTCGTTTCCTTCCTGGATAAAATGCTGCCCATGGATATCCGGGAGTTGCTGAATAGAGAGGGGGATGTCGATAGCTTAGAGACCTATTTGCGTGAGTTGACTTCATAACTTTGCTTGTCTAGCTTTTTGCCTTTCTCTTGATTAATTATTTGTGTAATGGCGCTGGCCTTTTGACTTGCAGAATCAATGGCGCCACTAACAGCTGCAGAGAGGAAGCAGTACTTGGCGGAGCTGAAGGCCAAGAGGTCGGGCGGGGTGTCTGACACTGGCGACTCTTCTGGGCTCATCCTTCGTAAGTCCAAAAAGAGAACCGAGATTGCTCTTGACGCTCAACCTGAGTGTACTGTGGACGTGGCGCAGGAGAAGACTCAGGAGGAGAAGAAAAGGAAGGCGGCGGATCGGGAGGAGGGGGTGATAAAAGAGAGGAGGTCGAAACGGGCGCATTCTCATCCCGCCATTGAACTTTCTGGCCCCAGCCGGGATGTTCGGTCTTTCTGGGATAAGGATTTTGATTTCGAAGCCTACGTGAAAGAAAAAATGGTTTGCAACCCTGACGATGTGACAGCTGGGATGCAGAACCCTGTTCCTTTTGCGACGAGGGATATCGGCATGAACTGTTTGCGGTCTATTATGCTTCTGATGTCCGTTGATTGCAAATATGCGGAGTCAGTTCGTAATGGAGAAACGTTGTTGGAAAGGGTGAAGCTGCTGGAGAAGGAATTACAAGAGGTTCAAGAGGGCAAGGAGAAAGAGGTCAAGGAGGCGGCGGAGGCGCTGAGGGCCGAGTTCGACGAGAAAATCAGTGACCTGAAGGTTGGTCATGACGCTGACCTAGCTGGGAAGGACGCGGTGATCATTCGTTTGAGGAAAGAGGTCGCCTCGGGGGTTGATAGGGAGACGGCGTTGCAGGCTGAGGTTGCGGAAGCCAAAGGAGAACTGGCGCTGTCTTTTGAGACTGGGTTTGAGCGTGCGAAGGAGCAGGCCGCCTTCCTCCATCCTGAAGCTGATCTTTCGTCTATGGATTCGTTCAAGATAATCGTAGATGGCGTCCTTGTGGACGAACAATAGCCTTTGTTGTAATTTTAATTTATTTTGAACTTTCTTGAATTTGTATTGATGCGTGATTTGTACTATATTTCGTTGGTTTCTTGTTCAATGATGGCGATGATAATGCTTCTTGGGTGGTAGTTATTACTTGTACGTTTTCTCGATTTATTTAAGATTGTCGAATCCGTTGAGCTTTCTGGTGTTATTGCTCTATTAAGGCATCTTATGTATGAATTCTTTTACTTTCGCGACGTGTTTGTTTTCTTCTTGCGACGCCTTAGTGTTAAGGACTTAAGCGGCGATTTTGTTTTTCGGCTCGCGACGTCTTAGAGCCCTCTTGGGGGTTAAGGAATTAGGCGGCGATCTTGTTTTTCGGCTCGCGACGTCTTACAGCCCTCTTGGGGGTTAAGGAATTAGGCGGCGATCTTATTTTTCAGCTCGCGACGTCTTAGAGCCCTCTTGGGGGTTAAGGAATTAGGCGGCGATCTTATTTTTCGGCTCGCGACGTCTTAGAGCCCTCTTGGGGGTTAAGGAATTAGGCGGCGATCTTATTTTAAGCTCACGACGTCTTAGAGCCCTGTCTTTTAGGGTTAAGGAATTAGGTGGCATTTTCATTTTAAGCACACGACGTCTTAGAGCCCTGTCTTTTAGGGTTAAGGAATTAGGTGGCAACCCCTTTGGGGTTAGGCGCGCCCTTTGTGAGTTGATGCTACCCCGCTTGTTTCGGCGATATCTGTGATATTGGAGTGAAACAGAGATAAGAGTAAACGGAAATAGGTGCCTCATTAAAAACCCAGCTCTCGCGGGGAAAAGAGTGCTCCCTTATTCCTCTTTGTTAATTGACATCAAGATACAAAAAATTCAAAAGAAAATGCAAGCAAGACTTCACAGCAGCTCGACCTTGTTTGGCTTGTTTGTAGGAATGGTGAAGTACTTAGCTGTAGTAATGGCGTAGGTTGGCGGCATTCCAGGTTCGTGGTATCGTGTCTCCATTCAGCTCCTCCAACTTGTATGCTCCGTGTGCTAGCTTTTCCCTGACTCGGTATGGTCCTTCCCAGTTGGGAAGTAGCTTTCCAATTCGTGTGGGCGCGACGACCTGTCTTAAGACCAAATCTCCTTCTTTCATGTCTCTTGGTATTACTTTTGAATTGTACCGGCGGGCTGCTCTTTGTTTGGCGGCGAATTCCCGGATGTGGGCGGCCTCCCGTACCTCGTCAATCATGTCTATTCCGCATAGTAAGCTTGCCTCATTAGCCTCTTCTGAGAAGTTCTCCCGGCGCCACGTTGGTGTGTCAATTTCTACGGGCAGCATAGCGTCGGCGCCGTATACCATGGTGAACGGGGTTTCCTTGGTTGTGGAATGAGGCATCGTGTGATATGACCAGAGCACTTCATGTAATTGGTCAGCCCAAAGTCCTTTGGCGTCGTCAAGCTTCTTTTTTATGCCGTTCAAGATCACCTTGTTTGCAGATTCGGCTTGCCCGTTTGCTTGGGGATGGATGACTGAAACAAACTTCGTCTGGATTCCGAGTTGATTGCAGAATTCTACCACCTTGGAACTGGCGAACTGGGTCCCGTTGTCAGATACTATAACTTTGGGAAGCCCAAACCTGCATATTATTTTCTTCCAGTAGAAGCGTATTACTCTGTCTGCCGTGATTTTGGCGACCGCTTCGGCCTCGACCCACTTCGTGAAGTAATCCACTGCGACTATGAGAAACTTCAGTTGTCCTGGTGCCAACGGGAATGGGCCTACAATATCCACTGCCCACTTATGGAAAGGCCATGGGAAAAAAGACCGAGGTGAGTTCGCAGGCAGGGGCGTGCTTCTTATCAGAAAACCTTTGACACTTGTCACACTTTCGTACAAAGTCTGCGCTCTCTTGGATCATTGTTGGCCAGTAATAACCTGCTCTCAACAGCTTCGCGGCCAAGGATCGTCCGCCGATGTGGCTCCCGCACACGCCTTCGTGTACTTCTAAGAGGACGAGGTGGGTTTCGTTTTCACCTAAGCATCTGAGCAGAGGCGATGCCTTGCCTCTCTTGTATAATTTGCCAGCGACCATGCAATACTTCGAAGCCTTTTTTCGTATCTGCAGTTCTTCCTCCTCGCTTTTGGGATTAAACGCTCCCGTGAGGTATTTGATGAGAGGCGTCATCCATCCTTCCTCCTCATTCTCCACGGCGCCTACTTCCATGATCTCTGTGCTGGGGGCCGCCAGCACCTCCTGGATGACCGTTCTGTTGTTCCCCGGGCGTTTGGTGCTGGCCAGTTTAGACAAAAGGTCGGCTCTTGAATTCTGTTCTCTTGGAACGTAGATTGCTTCGAAGAACTTGAAGGTGGAGGCTAAACTGTTGACCTTTGCTAAGTATTTGGTAAGTTGACTGTCCTTCGCTTGGTACTCCCCGGTAATTTGGCTCGTCACCAACTGGGAGTCGCTCTTCGCCCTCAAATTTTCTGCTCCCATCTCTTGTGCCAGCTTCATGCCTGCTACCAGGGCTTCATACTCTGCTTGGTTGTTGCTCGCCTTGAACTCAAATCTCAGCGACTGCTCTATGATTAGGCCCCCTGGACCCTCCAACACTATGCCGGCTCCACTACCTTTGAGGTTTGATGATCCGTCGACCGATAACAACCATACGAAAGGGGCGACCTCTTCCACCGGGGATGAGAATTCTACTAGGAAGTCAGCCAGGACCTGTGACTTTATGCTGCCTCTAGGAAGATATTGAATGTCATATTCGGACAGTTCCACTACCCAGGATACCATTCTTCCCGCCAGGTCTGGTTTCCCCAACACTTGCTTGATGGGGTAGTTGGATTTGACAACAACTCTATGTCCTTGAAAATATGGTCGCAGCTTCCTCGCTGTTGCTACTACTGCTAGAGCCAGGCGTTCTATTTTCTGGTATCTCAGCTCGGCTCCCTTGAATACCTTGCTCACAAAATACACTGGTTTTTCACCTTCGTCAGAATCTTGCACGAGGACGGAACTCATGGCGTTCTCTGATATAGACAGGTAAAGGAAGAGCACGGCGCCCGCATCTGGACGATGCAGAACTGGCGGGCTGGAGAGAAATGTCTTTATCTTTGTGAACGCCTCTTCGCATTCTTCAGTCCATTGGAAAAGTTCCTTCTTCTTTATTGAAGCAAAGAAAGAGAAAGCTTTATCGCCGGCACATGATAAAAACCTGGAGAGCGCTGCGAGCCTACCCGTCAACTGCTGCACCTCCTTGATGCTAGAGGGGCTTCTCATGTTGATTATCGCCTGACACTTGTCAGGGTTTGCCTCGATACCGCGCCGGGTCAGCATGAAGCCTAGGAATTTCCCTGCGTGAACCCCAAAAGAGCATTTGGCCGGGTTGAGACGCATGTTATACGCGCGAACTTGATCGAAGATCTCTTCCAGGTCCTTTGCGTGGCTTTTGTCATGTTTTGTTTTTACTACCAGATCGTCGATGTAGACCTCCAAATTCTTTCCGATTTGTTCTGCAAAGGCGGTGTCCATTAACCTTTGAAAGGTGGCGCCGGCGTTCTTTAAGCCAAAAGGCATGACTTCGTAGTGGTAGTTGTGGTGATTAGTCATGAAGGCCGTTTTTGGGGCGTCGAGAGGATCCATCTTTATTTGGTTGTAACCGGAGTATGCGTCCATGAAACTCAGGGTTTGGTACCCTGACGCGTTGTCGATGAGGTGGTCAATGTTTGGGAGGGGATATGGGTCTTTTGGGCAAGCGGTGTTCAGATCGGTGTAGTCGACGCACATGCGCCATTTTCCGTTAGCTTTCTTTACGAGGACGACGTTCGCCAGCCAGGTAGGATACTTGATTTCACTTATGAAACGGGCGTCTCTTAACTTGGCCACCTCTTCATCTACTGCTTTCCTCCTTTCTTCGCCTAATTTTCTTTTGCGCTGAGCCACTGGCTTCACTCCTGGGCGTAGGGCGAGGTGGTGACATACAATGGTAGGGTCGATGCCGGGCATGTCTGATGGTTGCCAGGCGAACAGGTCTAAGTTTCTTCTCAGGAGATCCACTAGATTTTGCTCTTCGGCGGGATCCAAAGAGGTTCCCACCTTGGTGGTTTGATGCGGCTCCGGGCCTATTGTGACTTCCTTCAGATCCTCCGTGGGTTCAAGACGTTCATTCTGGAATTCTTCCCTTGGATCCAAGTCGATGACGTTAACTTGCAACGTTTTGCTGTGGCTGCGAAGTTGCTGGATCTGTTGCCGTACTGCTTCTGCCGCCTCTGGGTCCATGAACAACGATGGCGACGATGGTCGTTTTTTGGGTCGGTTATCAAAGTCTAAAGACTGCGACTGAGGATTCTTGGTCGGGATTGCGAATTTCGGAGGGATTAATTGATGTTTTGAACAGAGAACGGGTCGACTGTTTGATGAGAGCTAGGGGTGAATCGCGGCGGATTCGAAGGGTTTGAGGTTGCTCCTGGGAAATATGGTGGATGCACGGCGCTCTGAAGACTTTCAGGGACCGTGGATCGGCCGTTTTTCTCTAGGAGACGGTGGCTAGGTCTGTTTTACCGTAGCCCCACGGTGGGCGCCAACTGTACTGGCAGTGAGTACAATGCTTCTAGAAACTAGGGTTTCTCTGCTGTGTTTAGGTCATGCCTCGGGAATGATCCCAAGGTTACTATTTGTAGCCCTTCTTGGGCCTACCCGGTCATGGTTTTGGGCCTAAATCGTAAAAGGGCCAAAACCATGACTTGGGCGCCCTCGTCAGCTGCTGAGGGCGCCCCCAAAGGGCTATTTGTGATTGTCAAGTGGGCCCTCTGCCCTCTTGGAGGACGTCCAGCCCTATTTTAAGGGTTCACACCCTTGGCTTTGGAGTCTTAATTCTTAGATAGTGAGATCTACGGTCCAAATATGTTACTCAAAAGGCTATAAAAGGG
This sequence comes from Medicago ruthenica, assembly GCA_018208015.1. Taxonomy (NCBI): domain Eukaryota; kingdom Viridiplantae; phylum Streptophyta; class Magnoliopsida; order Fabales; family Fabaceae; genus Medicago; species Medicago ruthenica. The sequence goes on along the minus strand of CM031375.1, from coordinate 38,616,570 downwards.
AGCGTGTTGTCCGAGCACCTTGCTCACCAACCATTCGAAGACTATCAACCCATACAATTTGACTTTCCCGATGAAGACGTCGTAGCCCTGGAGGACGAATAGACCATAAGTGACGACGATGGAAGATCGCTTTCGATGGTGCCTCAAATGCCATGGGGCATGGGATCGGGGCCGTCCTAATATCACCAAAAAATGGATATCAACCCTTCACAGCAAGGTTATGTTTTGACTGCACCAATAACATGGCAGAGTATGAAGCATGCATCTTGGGCCTCGAAGCGGCAATTGACCTAAGGATCAAAATCCTGGAAGTATACGGGGATTCAGCACTAGTCATCTATCAAGTGAAAGGAGAGTGGGAAACAAAACATCCCAATTTGATCCCCTATCGTGCCCGTGTTGTAGAATTGATGAAGCATTTCGATGAGATCACCTTTCATCATATACCCCGAGAAGAGAACCAGGTGGCAGATGCTCTAGCTACATTATCATCAATGTACCAAGTGAATTTCCACAACGAGGCACCAATCATAAGGATGGATCGTAGGGACAGACCAGTTGTGTGTGCAGTAGTCGAAGAAGAACTTGACAACAAACCCTGGTTCTACGACATCAAACGATACATCGAGGAGCAAAAGTATCCAGAGAATGTCTCACAAACAGACAAGAAAACCCTCAAGAGATTGGCATCACAGTTCTTCCTCAGCGGGGGCACACTCTACAAAAGAAATTATGAGATGGTCTTACTCAGGTGTGTGGATAAACATGAAGCAGGCATGCTCATCAAAGAAATCCATGAGGGGTCTTTCGGAACCCATGACAATGGACATGCAATGGCAAAGAAAATCTTAAGGGCGGGTTATTACTGGCTAACTATGGAAGCCGACTGTTTTCAATACGCCAGGACATGCCACAAGTGTCAAATTTACGCCGACAAGGTGCACGTGCCACCGAATCCTCTGAATGTCATGACGGCACCCTGGTCATTCTCTATGTGGGGCATAGACATGATTGGAATGATTGAGCCATGTGAAGAAGATTTCCTTCCTTGTGACTTGGCTGGGTTTTGATGATTACAAGACTACATCACAAAAAGAAGAAAGCTTATGGAGGCTCATGGATCAAGATGATGAACAAGCTTAAGGACTTAGGGTTTTAAATTATAATCATTGTAAGTATGGTCCTTATCTTTTGATCTATCATTCTTAGCATTGTTTATGACTTAGAATGCTCAGAAAATAATTACAACCATTTTTCTAAGTCCCCATATGAAGCAATGCCTAAAAATCTTTTGAAAATAAATCACACACTCACAATGATTTTATTTTAAATGTGATTTTGCATTAAAATGTTTTTGGAAGAAAAACCATAATTGATTTTGGAAAATCGCATATTTATTTATGACATTAGAAACATTTTTTAGCATGTTTTTTGAATAATCAATTATGTATTAAAATATATTTCATGTCATATTTTTGCCATACTTAATTGACTCATTTGATTTTGGTACCGTTGGCTTTAACAAGCAGTTTATATTTGGCCATTTTATTGCCTATTAATCAATTTGGATTCAACGGCTATTTCTTAAAATGCAACGGCTACTTCTAATTTATTTTACCAATCAGCCACATTTCTTTTAAATGATTTTTCATTCTCATTTTATGAATGGGTGCCATTCTAAATTTGTGCCTTTTCATTTTAAACCATTTTTGAAATGTAGCATTGCTTCATAAACATCTTTTTGGTCTCTATAAATTCAATTGAGAATCAAAGCAATAAACAAGACAATAACTTTCAACCTCTCAATTGTGAATTTCAATATCACTTGCATTCAAACTTTTTTTTTAATTGTTTGAAAAACTTTGAACACACTTTCATATCATTATAAAAGTTTTCTGAGCACTAAGTTATAATCTGTTAAAGTGATATGGAGAAAGATAACAGCCATACAATTTATTATTCTTCAAAAACCATTGTTGTGAATTCTTGCCATAGTTTTGGTGAGAATTGTTGAAAGATAGTGGGGTGCTATCTTGTGTATGTTAGAAAGATTGTTAGGGGGTCTTGGGGAGAGATTGCTTGTAACAAAGATTCTAACATAGTGAATTCCTCACAGGGTTTTGGGGGAGTGGAGTACCAGTAGGGGAACCACTATAAATTCCTTGTGTCCATCTTCTTCTTCCCTACACTCTTTATTTTTCCAAGCATTCGTTCATACATTCATACAAAATTCCGGAAAAATTTACAAGAACACAATAAACCAGAAAAATTATCCTTTAAAAGTCATACAACCTAATTCACCCCCCCTCTTAGGTTGCACTCTGAAATTACAATTGGCATCAGAGCAAGTTAAGGTAATTTGCTCCTTGATCCAGAAAAATGGCTTCCGCTTCAAATTCAAACATTGTGTTCAAAGATGGTGGTAGTAGCAACAAACCTCCATGCTTTGTTGGTGAATACTATGATTTCTGGAAAATTCGCATGCGTGCATACTTGGAAGCACAAGGGGAAGAAATATGGAATGCCGTTGAGAATGGTCCATTCATTCCTACAACGGTTGTGAATGATGTTGTCCAAGTAAAAATAAAAACATCTTGGACTGATGATGATAAGAAAAAATTGTTGTTTGACAAGAAGGCAATCAACATGCTTCATTCAGCCCTTGGCATGGATGAGTTCTTCCGAATTTCTCAATGCAAAACTGCAAAAGAAATTTGGGACACTCTAGAAGTAACCCATGAAGGCACAGAAGAAGTGAAGAGATCAAAACTGAACACTTTATCACAAGAATATGAATTGTTCAGAATGCAGCCCGGTGAATCAATTCTTGATTTACAAAAGAGATTCTCTCACTTAACAAACCACTTGATGGCTCTTGGAAAGACTTTCACAAATGATGAATTAAATCTCAAAGTCCTTAGATCATTAACAAGGGCTTGGCAACCAAAGGTGACTGCAATATCAGAAAAGAAAAGTCTTTCTAAAATGACTTCTGCCGCTTTGTTTGGTAAACTCCAAGAACATGAAATGGAACTTGGAAGATTGGAAAAGCATGAAGGGCAAGAGAAGAAGAACAAAAGCATTGCTCTAAGAGTTGAGTCAAAACAACAAAATGAAGGAGAAAGTTCTGATGAAGGTGAGACCATCAATCTTCTTGCAAAAAGTTTTAAAAAATTTCTTAAAAAGGACAAGTCCTTCAAGTTTGGTAATAAAAGAAAATCTTTCAAGAAGAATGAGGGCTCTACGTCAAACCAAAACATTACATGTTTTGGATGTGGGAAAGAAGGTCACATGAAAGCAAATTGTCCATCTTTTACAAACAAAAATGGTGACAAAGGAAAGAAAGAATTCAAGCAAAGGAGGGCCTACATTGCATGGGAAGAAAATGACATAAGTTCATCTTCTGAATCAGAGGATGAAGAGTATGCAAATCTTGCACTAATGGCATCTCATCACTCTGATGATGAACAAGACGTTAGTGATTCTGAACTTGATATTAAACCTTCATATGATGAATTACAAAATGCATTTGATGAATTATATGAAGAATGTAGTAAACTTTCTAAAACTTGTGTAAAACAGAAGAAATTAATTGTTTCACTTGAAAGAAAAGTTTTTGATGCACAAGTGGATTTAGAAAAGGTCAAAAATTCTTCATGTAATAAAAGTAAAGAACATGAAACAAAAATTATTAAATTAAATCAAGTAATAAAAATTTTTGAAAAAGGTCACAATAGTTTGGAAGATGTTCTTAGCAAACAAAGAGATTTAAAAAATAAAACCGGTCTTGGATTTTCAAATTTTGATAAACCAAGTACAAGTAAAACAATCTTTGTTAAAGCAGGCACAACTTCCAACAACTTGGAACCAAAGAAAATGCATGTTGTAATTCCTCTTAAAAGTATGAATACTAGAAATAATTCTTATGGAAGAAATTATTCTAACAAGTCTTATAAGAAAACAAATTCTAAGGTTAGAAATAATGTCTCCAATGGAAGTAATTCTAGTGTATATCATGTTCAAAATTTATCATGTTTCTATTGCAACATGAAAGGCCATACTCCAAATACATGCTACATAAGAAACTTTGGTGTTCCTTATGGTGAATATATTTGGGTAAGGAAAGGTATTAACCCACAAGGACCCAAATCACAATGGGTACCTAACAAGACTTAAACTTTCTGTTTTGTAGGGAGGGTTGAAATCTTCAACCAACATGTGGTACCTTGATAGTGGTTGTTCAAAACATATGACGGGAGACAAATCAAGATTCTCAAGTTTGACCCTAAAATCAAAAGGATATGTCACCTATGGAGACAACAATAAAGGAAAGATTCTTGGTATCGGTAAAGTTGGTATGCCTCCCTATACTACTATTGATAATGTGTTATATGTTGAAGGTCTAAAACATAATTTACTAAGTATTAGTCAATTATGTGATAAAGGCTTTAGAGTAAATTTCAATAAAGATTCTTGTTTTGTTGAAGATGTAGCATCACATGAAATCAAACTTGTTGGAAAAAGAATAAATAATATTTTCATGATTTCATTAGATGATTTGTCTTTAAAGCTTAAATGTCTTGTGGTAAACAACAACAATGATGCATGGTTATGGCATAAAAGAATTGCACACATTCACATGGATCATTTGAATAAATTAATAAAGCATGACCTTGTTGTTGGGTTGCCTAAGATTAAGTTTATTAAAGACAAATTATGTGATGCTTGTCAAAAAGGTAAACAAACAAAAGTTTCTTTCAAACCAAAGCATATAGTCTCAACTTCTAGGCCTCTTCAATTAATTCATATGGATCTTTTTGGTCCTTCAAGAACTAGAAATTTTGGAGGAAACTATTATGCCTTGGTTATAGTTGATGATTACTCTAGATATACGTGGACTTTATTTCTTGCAAATAAAAGTGATGCTTTTAAAGCTTTCAAGAAGTATGCAAAATTGGTTCAAAATGAAAAATCCTTGAAGATTGTATCTATTAGAAGTGATCATGGTGGAGAGTTTCAAAATACATTTTTTGAAGAGTTTTGTGATGAACATGGAATTTCACACAACTTCTCGGCACCTAGAACACCACAACAAAATGGTGTTGTTGAAAGGAAGAACAGGTCTCTTGAAGAACTTGCAAGAACCATGTTGAGTGAAACAAATTTGCCTAAGTACTTTTGGGCAGATGCGGTAAGTACAGCATGCTATGTAAGTAACCGTGTTTTAGTAAGACCTATCTTAAAGAAAACTCCATATGAACTTTATAAGGGTAGAAAACCCAATATTGCTTATTTTCATATTTTTGGCTGTAAATGTTTTGTTTTGAACAATGGGAAAGATAACCTTGGTAAATTTGATGAAAAATCTGATGAGGGTATCTTTCTTGGTTATTCTCTCACTAGTAAGGCATATAGAATTTTCAATAAAAGAACCCTTACTATTGAAGAATCTGTTCATGTCTCTTTTGATGAAACTAACCCCTCCAAGGAGGAAAAAGTTATTCTTTCTGATGAAGATGATGAAGATAGTTCACCAAAAGAAGTCAACATTGAAGATGAACAGAACAAACAAAACAATGCACACCAAGAAGAAGAAATGCCACAACAAGAGCAAACAAATAATGATCTACCACAAGAATGGAGAATTCATAGAGACCATCCAATTGACAACATCATTGGTGACATAAATAAGGGAGTATCTACTAGACTTAATCTTCAAGATGCATGTTTAAATATGGCTTTTGTTTCACAAATCGAACCATCTAAAATTGATGAAGCCTTAAGTGATGATCAATGGATTTTAGTCATGCAAGAAGAACTAAATCAATTTGAAAGAAATCAAGTTTGGGAATTAGTACCTAGGCCTTTGGATAAACATATCATTGGTACAAAATGGGTTTTCAAAAATAAATTAGATGAAAATGGTATTATTGTAAGAAATAAGGCCAGATTAGTTGCTCAAGGCTATAATCAAGAAGAAGGGATCGATTTTGATGAAACATTTGCACCTGTGGCAAGATTAGAAGCCATAAGATTACTTTTAGCATATGCATGTTCCTTAGATTTTCAATTATATCAAATGGATGTCAAAAGTGCATTTTTAAATGGTTATATACATGAAGAAGTTTATGTTAAACAACCTCCAGGTTTTGAAGATTTTAAAAATCCTTCTCATGTATATAAGCTTAAGAAAGCACTTTATGGTCTAAAGCAAGCACCAAGAGCATGGTATGATAGATTAAGCAATTTTCTTTGTGAAAAAGGTTTTGAAAAAGGAAAAGTTGATACTACTCTTTTTATAAAAAGAATTAATCATCATACCTTGCTTGTGCAAATCTATGTTGATGATATCATTTTTGGTGCTACTAATGAATCGTTGTGTAAAGAATTTTCTAACATGATGCAAGGAGAATTTGAAATGTCTATGATGGGAAAACTTAATTACTTCCTTGGTCTACAAATAAAGCAATCAAAGGATGGAATATTCATCAATCAATCAAAATATTGCAAAGAACTTCTTAAAAGATTTGATATGGATAATTGCAAGGAGATTGCAACACCTATGAGTTCTAGCACTTATGTAGATCAAGATGAATCTGGTAAGCCAATAGTCATTACAAAATATAGAGGTATGATTGGCTCTCTCCTTTATCTTACTGCAAGTAGACCAGATATTATGTTTAGTGTTTGTTTATGTGCTAGATTTCAATCTTGTCCAAAAGAATCTCATCTCTCTTCTGTTAAAAGAATTATGAAATATTTAAAAGGCACTCCCAATGTTGGTTTGTGGTATCCCAAAGGGAGTCTATGTGAATTGGTTGGTTATTCTGATTCTGATTATGCTGGATGTAAGACTGATAGAAAAAGTACTAGTGGTACATGTCACATTTTGGGAAATGCATTAGTTTCTTGGTCTTGTAAAAAGCAAGCTTGTGTAGCCTTGAGTACTGCAGAAGCAGAATATATTGCTGCAGGAAATTGTTGTGCACAAGTTCTTTGGTTGAAACAACAATTACGTGATTTTGGTTTAAATTTAGAATGCATTCCCTTAAGATGTGACAACACCAGTGCAATTAATTTAACTAAAAATCCAGTCATGCATTCCAGGACCAAACACATAGACATTAGACATCATTTCCTAAGAGATCATGTTCTCAAAGGAGATGTTGAAGTTACTTTTGTGGATACTCATTCTCAATTAGCGGATATTTTTACAAAACCTTTGGCAAAAGAACAATTTTTTAAAATAAGAAGAGAATTGGGAATCTTGGATGAGAATGATATTTAACATATGTACATGCAAAAAATGTTATTTTTATTTTAGGTGTCTATTTCTTCAAATTATATGATTTTTTATATATAGGATTATATGCATTTTTATGATAAGTTTGGATTCGGATAACTTTGTTTTAAGTTTTATATTATTATTACTTGTCTTGTATGCATATTTTTGGTTGGATATCTGTTTTGCCGATCTTTCTTCTTTTTGATGATGTCAAAAGGGGGAGAAAGTGTAGGTATGTGCTTGTACTTTGACATTTTACAGGTTATCCAATTGCAAATCAAAGGGGGAGATATACAAGACAGGGGGAGCTTTCTTTGCACATCAATGTCAACATGATATGGTTTGTAATCATCAAAAAGGGGGAGATTGTGAAGAAGATTTCCTTCCTTGTGACTTGGCTGGGTTTTGATGATTACAAGACTACATCACAAAAAGAAGAAAGCTTATGGAGGCTCATGGATCAAGATGATGAACAAGCTTAAGGACTTAGGGTTTTAAATTATAATCATTGTAAGTATGGTCCTTATCTTTTGATCTATCATTCTTAGCATTGTTTATGACTTAGAATGCTCAGAAAATAATTACAACCATTTTTCTAAGTCCCCATATGAAGCAATGCCTAAAAATCTTTTGAAAATAAATCACACACTCACAATGATTTTATTTTAAATGTGATTTTGCATTAAAATGTTTTTGGAAGAAAAACCATAATTGATTTTGGAAAATCGCATATTTATTTATGACATTAGAAACATTTTTTAGCATGTTTTTTGAATAATCAATTATGTATTAAAATATATTTCATGTCATATTTTTGCCATACTTAATTGACTCATTTGATTTTGGTACCGTTGGCTTTAACAAGCAGTTTATATTTGGCCATTTTATTGCCTATTAATCAATTTGGATTCAACGGCTATTTCTTAAAATGCAACGGCTACTTCTAATTTATTTTACCAATCAGCCACATTTCTTTTAAATGATTTTTCATTCTCATTTTATGAATGGGTGCCATTCTAAATTTGTGCCTTTTCATTTTAAACCATTTTTGAAATGTAGCATTGCTTCATAAACATCTTTTTGGTCTCTATAAATTCAATTGAGAATCAAAGCAATAAACAAGACAATAACTTTCAACCTCTCAATTGTGAATTTCAATATCACTTGCATTCAAACTTTTTTTTAATTGTTTGAAAAACTTTGAACACACTTTCATATCATTATAAAAGTTTTCTGAGCACTAAGTTATAATCTGTTAAAGCGATATTGAGAAAGATAACAGCCATACAATTTATTATTCTTTAAAAACCATTGTTGTGAATTCTTGCCATAGTTTTGGTGAGAATTGTTGAAAGATAGTGGGGTGCTATCTTGTGTATGTTAGAAAGATTGTTAGGGGGTCTTGGGGAGAGATTGCTTGTAACAAAGATTCTAACATAGTGAATTCCTCACAGGGTTGTGGGGGAGTGGAGTACCAGTAGGGGAACCACTATAAATTCCTTGTGTCCATCTTCTTCTTCCCTACACTCTTTATTTTTCCAAGCATTCGTTCATACATTCATACAAAATTCCGGAAAAATTTACAAGAACACAATAAACCAGAAAAATTATCCTTTAAAAGTCATACAACCTAATTCACCCCCCCTCTTAGGTTGCACTCTGAAATTACAAGCCAAAGGCTTCAAATGGACATCGGTTCATCCTGGTTGCCATCGACTATTTCACCAAGTGGGTTAAAGCAACTTCTTATGCAAACGTGACCAAACAAGTGGTAGCTCGGTTCATCAAGAAAGAAATCATTTGCCGTTACGGCATTCCTCACAAAGTTATCACAGATAATGGGGCAAATCTAAACAACAACTCAATGAAGGAGTTATGCAAAGACTTCAAGATTGAACACCACAATTCCTCACCTTACCGGCTGAAGATGAATGGCGCGGTGGAAGCAGCCAACAAGAACATCAAGAAAATCATCCAGAAGATGGTAAAAACCTACAAGGACTGGCATGAGATGCTTCCTTTTGCGCTACACGGCTACAAAACGTCAGTCCGCACTTCCACTGGGGCAACCCCTTTTTCCTTAGTATACGGTATGGAGACCGTGCTTCCCACTGGGGCAACCCCTTTTTCCTTAATGGAAACAAAATTAGAGGAAGCCGAATGGGTCCAAACACGATTTGACCAACTGAACCTCATAGAAGAGAAGCGTCTCACAGCATTGTGTCATGGACAGTTGTACCGAAAGAGGCTCAAGATGGCATTCGACAAGAAAGTTCTCTCTCGAGAATTCAGAGAAGGAGACTTAGTGCTGAAAAAGATATTACCCATCTAGAAGGATCCCCGCGGGAAATGGACTCCTAACTATGAAGGACCATACGTAGTAGAAAAGGTCTTCTCTGGCGGAGCCTTAATCATCACTACTATGGATGGAGAGGAGTTTCCACTTTCAATAAACTCCGACGCAGTCAAAAAATACTATGCCTAAAAAAAAAGAGCTCGCTAAATCGAAAACCCGAAAGGGCGGTTTAGGCAATAGAGAGCGTCCTGGTAGATCGAAAACCCGAAAGGGTGGTATAAGCAAAAATTAAGGACATCAAAAAAGGAAATACACCCCAGTGGACTGAAAACTCGAAAGAGCGGCCCAGGTAAAAATTAAGGGTTTCAAAACAAATGAAAAAAGGCAGAGGACTGCAGCGCACAAGATCCGGACAGAATTCAAGAAGGGAAGAATCGGTCTCGTTATCATCTTTCAGAGGCAGGGTATTTCGAAGTCATAGGGAAAGTAGCAAGTGTTGTACCAAAGTGAAATCCAAGCAAATTTCCATTTGCCCTTTTGTTTCTTTTTTTTCCTCTATCACAGTAATCACCTCTTATAGGGATTACATCTTCATGTATTGTTACCCATTCAAGGGACTAATTTTCATTAAATAAAAATCATCTTTAAGCCTTTTCATTGTTATGCGTCCTTACTTGCTCGTAAAATGTGTTTTTCATTCATGATAAATAATGCATTGAAATATGGGAAACAAGTGCGAAGCTCATTGTACGTGAAACACAAAGATCCCGGGTTTCGAAAGGACGGGTGGACCGTAGATCTCACTATCTAGGACTTGAGACCCTAAAGCCAAGGGTGTGAACCCTTGGAATAAGGCTGGACGTCCTCCAAGAGGGCAGAGGGCCCACTTTACAATCACAAATAGCCCTTTGGGGGCGCCCTCAGCAGCTTACCAGGGCGCCCAAGTCATGGTTTTGGCCCTTTTACGATTTAGGCCCAAAACCATGACCGGGTAGGCCCAAGAAAGGCTACAAATAGTAACCTTGGGATCATTCCCGAGGCATGACCTAAACACAGCACAGAAACCCTAGTTTCTAGAAAGATTGTACTCACAGCCAGTATAGTTGGCGCCCACCGTGGGGCTACGGTAAAACTGACCTAGCCACCGTCTCCAAGAGAAAAACGATCGATCCACGGCCCCTGAAAGTCATCAGAGCGTCGTGTATCCACCATATTTCCCAGAAGCAACCTCAAAACCTTCGAATCCGCCACGATTCAACCCTAGACCTACCCCTAACTCCCATCAAACGATTGACCCACATCTGTTCGGAAAACCCTGATCTAAAGCCTGGGATTCGAGGTTTAGGGTGTGAATCTCTGACCACCAGTCACAAACTTAACATACAAACTCAAACTACCGTCGTCGCCAGCGCGATGGCAGACCCAGCGGCCTTAGAGGCTTTACAACAACAGATCTAGCAGCTTCGCGACCACAACGAAGCCTTGCAAGCAACCATGGAAACCATCCAACAGCAGCAGCACGCCGAAGGAAATGGGTCTCAACAAGATGAATCGGTCGACCCCGATCCTCAGCCACTTTCCACCGAAGTTTGGAACGCGCCAGTGCCAGAAAATTTCAAGCCACCATCTCTTTCCTCCTTCGATGGAAAAAGCGACCCAGTGGAGCATGTGACCGCCTTCAACACTCAAATGGCCGTCATCGGTGCTGCCGATTCTCTCAAGTGCAAGTTGTTAGCAGGGACCCTTAAAGACGCCGCCCTGAGGTGGTATATGAACCTGCCTCGATTTTCCGTCGTCAGCTACCAGGATATGACGCGCAAGTTAACGCACCAGTTCTCAGCAAGCCGCCACCGCAAAGTCTCGTCCACCAGCCTTTTCAACGTCCGTCAAGGACCCAACGAGACTCTCCGCGAGTATCTCGCGCGCTACAATGACGCCACCATCAAGGTCATTAACCCAAACCAAGAATTGTTTGTGGGAGCCTTCCAGAACGGTCTCCGCGCTGGCCAGTTCAACGAGTCGTTGGCACAAAAACCAGCAGACTCCATGGAAGAAATCATGTCTAGAGCAGAGTGTTCTATAAAGGGGGAAGAAAGCAACGCCGAGAAGAAGGCAAGAGATTCCAGTGAGCGTGCTCCCTACGGATATGATCATCGACGCAATTATTACCCATCCAGTAGCAGAGACCGAGCGCCATACAAACGCCAGGGTCAGGATAGGCGCACACCCCCCCCCAGAATCCTTCACGGCCCTCAACACCCGCCGTGAACAAATCTGGAGGGAGGTTTGCCATTCCAGAATCATCCCTGAGCCTCAGCCGCCGACAGGAGCATTCATGGGGAACGATAAGGATGCCTGGTGCAAATATCACCGCATCAAGGGACACACTACAGACGATTGTATACATCTGAAAAGGGAAATAGAGAAGTTGATTCAGAACGGCAGATTAAGGGGATATGTGAAGGAAGGTAGAGGAGGAGACAGACGTCCCCCCGAAGACCCCCAGAGAGAAAAAAGATGTGGCGAAAGAAGGAGAGCGCCACACCTTGAACACCATATCTGGCGGTTTTGCAGGAGGCGGGGAGTCCAGCACCTCCCGGAAGAAGTATGTCAGACAAATAATGTTGCTTGATGACCACACCAGAAAGGGACCAGAACGCCAGGTGGATATCACTTTCTCAAGTGAAGACCGCGGAGGGGTAATTCCCCACGATGACGATCCCATGGTCATCACCGTCCAAATCTTCAACTGGGATGTCAAGAGGGTATTGATTGATCCCGGCAGTTCTGCGGACATCCTCTATTATTCTGCGTTTGAGAAAATGGGTCTAGACGAGGAGCAGTTGCAGCCTTTTAAAGGGATACTGGCCGGCTTTACAGGGGAACAGGTGCACGTCCGGGGATACGTCACGCTGAAAACAACATTCGGTACAGGTAATAATGCTAAGACCATCAGGATTAGATACTTGGTAGTCAACTCGCCCTGTTCCTACAATGTCATCGTAGGCCGCCCAGCCTTTAACGCCCTCGACGCCTACCTTTCCACCAAATTCCTCGTTATGAAATACCCGCTGGATGATGGGCGGGTTGGTACCATTAGAGCAGACCAGTGAGCAGCCCGAGAGTGTTACCACAACAGCTTGAAGATTCAGAAGGAGAAAAAAGGAAGCAGTAACATAAAAGCGCACCGAGTGAACCTCATTGTCTCCAGCCTAGAAGGGGAGATTCATGTCCAGGAAATCAAGAAGGTCGAGGAAGAAAGTACTCCCTTCTTGATACTCCAGTTGAAGTCAGCCAATTCAAGTACTAATGTTGAGGAAGAAGATACGGAACCCGAGGAGATCGAGAGGGTCGAGGAAGAAAGTACTCCCTTCTTGGTACCCCACTTGAAGCCAGTCAATTCGAGAGCCAATGTTGAGGAAGAAGATGCAGAACACGGTGAGGCCAGGAAGGTTGAGGAAACGAGTACTCCTTTCCTGACGCTCCGCCCAAAGCCAGCCAATCCAATTCTCAGGACCAGGAAGGAAGAAGTAGAATCCGATGAAATCAAGAAGGGGTTGATACTACAGGCAGAACCAGCTAACCGCAGTACGATGAAAAAGTTGAGCACAGTGCAGGAAGGAACTCGCCATGACAACTCGAAGGCGAGCTAGAGGGAAGACAAAGCCATTTTAGTTCCTACCGTTTTTTATCTTATAAATTTGCTTTTGTAAAGTTAAGTAGTAAGACAGTAAGGGGCACTCTTTTCCCCCCGCAGTAATGGGGGTTTTTAACGAGGCCCCGGTTTATTATTGATGTTATATATATATTGCTTGTTTATCTTACTCTCATTGCATTTAGCAGATCGCCATTGCCGAATCTCAAATGAACTCGCCGTATGATACGTTAACCACAAAGAAAAGGCCACCTAATTCCTTAACCCTAAAATACAGGGCTCTAAGACGTCGTGAGCTTAAAAAGAAATGGCCACCTAATTCCTTAACCCTAAAATACAGGGCTCTAAGACGTCGTGAGCTTAAAAAGAAATTGCCACCTAATTCCTTAACCCTAAAAGACAGGGCTCTAAGACGTCGTGAACTTAAAAAGAAATTGCCACCTAATTCCTTAACCCTAAAAGACAGGGCTCTAAGACGTCGTGAGCTTAAAAAGAAATTGCCACCTAATTCCTTAACCCTAAAAGATAGGGCTCTAAGACGTCGTGAGCTTAAAAAGAGATCGCCGCCTAATTCCTTAACCCCAAAGAGGGCTCTAAGACGTCGCGAGACGGAAATAAGATCGCCGCCAAATTCCTTAACCCCAAAGAGGGCTCTAAGACGTCGCGAGCAGAAAACAAGATCGTCGGGAAACCTTATAAAGGAACCCTGTAACATCAAGCGCTAAAAGAAACGCGCCTGCAACGATCGACGTCATTACGAAACGAATGTAATCACAACCCAGGAGAGACCTTTCGAAATGCATAAATTTGCAGGAAAATAAAAAGCTTAAAAGCGGAAATGATACATCACGAACACAAATTCAAGCAGAGTAATGAATTTAAAAGTAGTCAAGGAAGTTAAAATTACAACAAACAAAATTAGGGTTCGTCCACTAGGACGCCATCTACAATAATTTTAAAAGGATCAAGAGCGGAAGTATTGGCGCCAGGATGGAGGAGGGCGAATCGTGCCTTGGCTCTTTCAAAGCCAGCATCAAAGTTCAGAGCCAGCTCGCCCTTCGCTTCAGAAACCTCAGCCATAAGCTGAGCCTCCCTTTCTGCTCCAGCCGCGACATCGTTTTGTAGCTTGGCGATGACACCGTCCTTTCCAGCAAGATCTGCCGCATAACCAATCTTCAGATCGGAGATGCGTTTCTCAAATTCAAGCGTCACCGCCTCCCTGGCCTCCCGCACCTCTTTCTCCCTAGCATTCCCGGCCTCCTCCAACTCTTTCTCCAACGCCCTCACCGTAGCTTGAAGAGCCTCCTCATTCTGCACCACTTCTTCATACTTACGATCCACCGAGTCTATAAGCAACATAGTCCGCAAACAATGGATCCCCATATCCTTCATCATAAAAGGCACAGCGCCCTGGCTTCCCGACTCTGCGTCTTCAGGATTAAATACCAGCCTCTCCTTCACGTAGGCACCGTAGTCAAAACCTTTGTCCCAGAAAGACGGCACTGAGCTGCTGGTTTTGACGGCGCCAATCAGGGAAGGAGAGGGCGTCTTCTTACCTTTTTTCTCCGATACCGCCTTCCCTCTATTATCTTTCCCGGGCGACCTCCTATCGTGCGGAGCCGCCGGAAGGCTCTCAGCTGGAACTTCGAGCGGGTGATCAGCTTTCCTCTTTGGTTTACGAGTAATAAGTCCCGCGGGATCAGTAGTCGCCGTTCCCTCAGCAGCCTTTTTTGCCTTCATCTCTTCGAGATATCTTTTCCTCTCCGCCGCAGTCATGGGCGCCATATCCTCTACAGAAAATAAAGCGAAAAGTCAAGGGACAAGACAATATAAATGCAAAACATAGGCTTGAGTAAGTGAATTTGACTCACGTAAATACTCGTCTAGGCTATCTACGTCCCCTTCCCTGTTCAATAACTCCCGGATGTTCATAGGCAACATCTTGTCCAAAAAACAGACGACGCCCTGGTCGTACGCGTCCAGCTTCTCATATTCAAAACCCATGATGGATGCCGGAGCACTCGTCCAACATGTGGGAAACCTCCGCTTACCGTCCACCCATACCGCGGCTGCCTCACAACCCTTTCGCCCCCGAACCCGAAGGAATGTTTGTCTCCAATTTTTGTAATGAGAGGCGTAGGGCGGGAACAGCCTCTTACCAGGGTGCGCGCTGACAGACACCCAAGACTGCTTATCCACCCCCTTCTTGCCATAGAAAGTAAAGAAGGATCCAACCGAGGGCTGGAAGCCCAATCCCTCACAAAGAATCTCAAAAGCGCGGATAAAAGCCCAGCTATTCGGCTGCAGCTGAGAAGGCGCGACATTAAGACAGTTGAGTATGTCAACTTCAAAGGGCGTGAAGGGATACTTCACACCCAGATCTTCAAAAACGGCGGTGTACATATGGAACATCTCACTCTTCAAACTCTTCGGCCTCTGTGCGCACACTTTCTCGCCCGGGCGACAAGGTTCCAAAACCACATCCTCCTCAAATCCCGTAGAAGACACTTGCAGCTTACTCCGGAAAAATGCCACCCGTTGGGAGTCCAAGTACACAGACTCAGAACGAAACACCTCGTCGGCAAAACTCTCTTGTTCTGAATCACTAGAAGACGCCATGTAACAAATTCCCTTCCTACAGAACGGACCTGGGCGAACAGAACGAACAATAGAGTCAGATGAATCCCCACTAATACTTCCCACTTCACCCCTGTCCAAACCACTCGGAGACTCCGTCACAAGGGAGTGGCCATAGTAGGCCTTATCAAACACCACGCAATCCATGGTTCCATCTGAGCGTTTCGCATGCCTAACGCTCTCCCCCCACAACCTACACCTCTCCTCCGAATTAGCTGGGGATAACTCCCTACCCGCCGCATCGCACTCTCTAATCCTCACCATACTACTGATGTTAAAGTAAAAAGAACGAGATCAAGTAAGGGTACCTGGATCTAGACAAATGGAGGGCTTGAGAAGCGAACGAGTACTCCGGACGATCCGTAAAACAGTAAGCACAGAACTCCACGAACACCGCAATCGCTTGAACGAGAAAAAGAAAACGAGTCGGAAGGAAAAGACGGCGATAAAGGAGGAGAAAAAGATAGGGGAAATCTGAAAGTACAAGGATAAAGTAGATCTGTTTCAGTTTAAAGTGAAAAAGCCTAGGGAAACGCGCAGATGACGTCACTTAAGTTGGCACGATTTCGGAGAACCGCTACGATTCGGACACGTCAGCGAGAGCGAACGGTCGCCTCACGCCAGCCGTCGGATCCCAGTAAGAGGCGTCCTCAACACGTAGTCCAAAGGACGCGGCGAGCTACACGCAGATTAACCACTTCGCCTTGTACCAAGACTTGTGCTTGTTGGGCTACCATAAATATTCCTGTTGGGCTAGCGCCCACACTCTCGAAGGGCTATTGCCGCCCACTAAGGTACTCGAAACGAAACGTGGAGCTAGTACCCATGTTGGGCTAGTATCCGTGTTAGGCTAGTACCCACGCAGGGTTTAAACACCCATGTGGTCTAGTGCCCACGCAGAGTTTAAACACCCATGATGGCTAGCACTCACTGGGCAAGCATCCATGTTGGGCTAGTACTCATAAAATTTTTTCATATGGCTTCGTGACTAGTAAGCCCCACTTGCTATGCAAAAGGTCATAGACAAATCCCCCGTAAACAGTTTTAATCACTTCGCCTTGTACCAAGACTCGTGCTTGTTGGGCTGTGGGCCGTAGATCTCACTATCTAGGACTTGAGACCCTAAAGCCAAGGGTGTGAACCCTTGGAATAAGGTTGGACGTCCTCCAAGAGGGTTTCTGTGATGTGTTTAGGTCATTCCTCGGGAATGATCCCAAGGTTACTATTTGTAGCCTTTCTTGGGCCTACCCGGTCATGGTTTTGGGCCTAAATCGTAAAAGGGCCAAAACCATGACTTGGGCGCCCTCGTAAGCTGCTGAGGGCGCCCCCAAAGGGCTATTTGTGATTGTAAAGTGGGCCCTCTGCCCTCTTGGAGGACGTCCAACCTTATTCCAAGGGTTCACACCCTTGGCTTTAGGGTCTCAAGTCCTAGATAGTGAGATCTACGGTCCACAGCCCAACAAGCACGAGTCTTGGTACAAGGTGAAGTGATTAAACTGTTTACGGGGGATTTGTCTATGACCTTTTGCCCAGCAAATGGGCTTACTAGTCACGAAGCCATATGAAAAAATTTTATGAGTACTAGCCCAACATGGATGTTTAAACCCTGCGTGGGTACTAGCCCACATGGGTGTTTAAACCTTGCGTGGGTACTAGCCCAACATGGATACTAGCCCAACATGGGTACTAGCTCCATGTTTCGTTCTGAGTACCTTAATGGGCAGCAATAGCCCTTCGAGAGTGTGGGCGCTAGCCCAACAGGAATATTTATGGTAGCCCAACAAGCACAAGTCTTGGTACAAGGCGAAGTGGTTAATCTGCGTGTATCTCGCCGCGTCCTTTGGACTACGTGTTGAGGACGCCTCCTACTGAGATCCGACGGCTGGCGTGAGGTGACCGTTCGCTCTCGCTGACGTGTCCGAATCGTAGCGGTTCTCGGAAATCGTGCCAATTTAAGTGACGTCACCTGCGCGTTTTCCCAGGCTTTTTACTTCAAACTGAACGCGGATCTACTTTACCCTGTCTCCTATTCAGTTTTGTCTTTTCACTTTCCTTCTCCTTTCCTATTCCGAAACGCACATCCTTCGCCAATTGCTAACAGCTCCTAGAATCAACGCGCTTCTCCAGAATCGAATCAGTCTTTTTCTTCGTCCAACTTTTCTTCATTCAAAACAGGTAATCCCCTTTTTTTTAGAATTCATCCTCTGAACGTTAGCGCTTCGTTTTTTTGTAGTTCAACTTAGGACATGGTAGTTATCAGGGAGTGTGACGGGGAGGGCAACGTACTATCTCCGGCTAATTCGGAGGAAAGGGATGCGTTATTGAGAGAGGCGGTTAGACTTGCGAAACGATCGGATGGAACCACCGATTGGGTTGCCTTTGAAAATGCCTACTATGGCCATTCCGTTTTAGGGGAGTTTTCGAGCGACTCGAGTGATAGTGAGGAGGAAGACGATAGCGGGAACTCATCTGATTGTATTATTCTTTCTGTTCGTCCAGGTCCCTCCTGTACGAGAGAAAATCACTGTATGGCGTCCGCTAGTGATTCAGGACTAGGGGGTGTTACTAACGAAATGATGCGCTCGGAGTCCGTGTTTATGGATCCTGAACGAGTGGCGCTGTTCCGAAGCAAGGCTAGTGTTTCTTCGACAGGATGCGAAGATGATGTGATCCTGGAGCCCTGCCCTCCTGGTGAGAAAGTTTATTTACGGATGCCAAGGAGTAGGGCTCACGAGTTCTTCTATATGTACGCGGCGGTCTTTGAAGATTTGGGTGTGAAGTATCCATTCACGCCCTTCGAAGTAAATGTCCTGAGGTGGTTAAATGTGGCGCCCTCGCAGCTTCAGTCCAACAGTTGGGCGTTCATCCGGGCCTTTGAGATAGTGTGCGAGGGATTAGGCTTTGAGCCCTCCGCCGGGTGCTTCTTTAGCTTCTACGGTACTAAGGGGGTGGACAAATCGTCCTGGGTCTCTGTTGGCGCGCATCCTGGGAAACGGTTGTTTCCACCTTATGCCTCTCATTACAAGAACTGGAGACGGACATTCCTTAGGGTGAGGGGAAGAGGGCGCGTACATAATGAATTAAAATTTCCCATCTGCTGGACGAGTTCCCCAGCTTCCATTACTGGATTTTCTTATGAGCATTTGAGTGCGTATGAACAAGGTGTTGTTTCCTTCCTGGACAAGATGCTGCCCATGGATATCCGGGAGTTGCTGAATAGAGAGGGAGATGTTGATAGCTTAGAGACCTATTTGCGTGAGTTGATTTCATAACTCTGCTTGTCTAGCTTTTCCGCCTTTCCCTGATTTCATAACTCTGCTTGTCTAGCTTTTCCGCCTTTCCCTTTATTAATTATTTGTGTCTTGGCTCTGGTTTTTTGACTTGCAGAATCAATGGCGCCACTAACAGCTGCGGAGAGGAAGCAGTATTTGGCCGAGCTGAAGGCCAAAAGGTCGGGCGGGGTGGCTGACACTAGCGATTCTTCTGGGCTTATTCTCCGTAAGTCTAAAAAGAAAGCCGAGATTGTTCTTGACGCCCAACCTAAGTGTGATGTGGACGTGGTGCAGGAGAAGAATCGAGAGGAGAGGAAAAGGAAAGCGCCAGATGGGGAAGAGGGGGTGATGAAAGAGAGGAGATCTAAACGGGCGCATTCTCGTCCTGCCACTGAACTTACTGGTCCCAGCCGGGATGTTCGGTCTTTTTGGGACAAGGATTTTGATTACGAAGCTTACGTGAAAGAGAAGCTGGTTTGCAATCCTGATGACGTGACAGCCGGGACGCAGAACCCAGTTCCTTTTGCGACGAGGGATATCGGCGTAAACTGTTTGCGGTCTATTATGCTTTTGATGGCCGTTGATTGCAAATACGCGGAATCGGTTCGTAATGGAGAAACGTTGCTGGATAGGGTGAAGTTA
This sequence comes from Medicago ruthenica, assembly GCA_018208015.1. NCBI lineage: Eukaryota > Viridiplantae > Streptophyta > Magnoliopsida > Fabales > Fabaceae > Medicago > Medicago ruthenica. Next base: position 38,596,783 of record CM031375.1, on the reverse strand, counting down.
CTGGAGAAGGAATTACAGGAGGTCCATGAGAGCAAGGAGAAGGAAGTCAAGGAGGCGATAGAGGCGATGAGGGCCGAGTTCGATGAACAAATCAGCGATTTGAAGGTTGGTCATGACGCCGACTTAGCTGGGAAGGACGCGGTGATCGTACGTTTGAGGGAAGAGGTCGCCTCGGGAGTTGAAAGGGAAATGGCGTTGAAGGCTGAGGTTTCGGAAGCCAAAGGAGAACTGGCGCTGTCCTTTGAGACTGGGTTTGATCGTGCAAAGGAGCAGGCCGCCTTCCTCCATCCTGACGCTGATCTTTCGTCTATGGATTCTTTCAAGATAGTTGTAGATGGCGTCCTTGTGGACGAACAATAGTCTTTGTTGTAACTTTAATTTACTTTGATCTTGAACTTTCTTGAATTTGTAACGATGCATTATTTGTACTATGTTTCGTTGGTTTCTTATTTAATGACGGTGATGATAATGCTTCTTGGGCGGTAGTTATTACTTGTCTGTTTTCTCGACTTATTAAAGATTGTCAAACCGTTGAGCTTTTCGATGTTATTGCTCTATTGAGGCATCTTCTGCATGAATTCTTCTATTTTTGCAACGTTTTCGCTTTCGGCTTACGACGTCTTAGAGCCCTTTTTTAGGGTTAAGGAATTAGGTGGCGATTTGTCTTTCGGCTCGCGACGTCTTAGAGCCCTCTTGGGGTTAAGGAATTAGGCGGCGATCTTATTTTCGTCTCGCGACGTCTTAGAGCCCTCTTTGGGGTTAAGGAATTAGGCGGCGATCTTATTTTCGTCTCGCGACGTCTTAGAGCCCTCTTTTAGGGTTAAGGAATTAGGCGGCGATTTTATTTTAAGCTCACGACGTCTTAGAGCCCAGTCTTTTAGGGTTAAGGAATTAGGTGGCAATTTTATTTTAAGCACACGACGTCTTAGAGCCCTGTCTTTTAGGGCTAAGGAATTATGTGGCAACCCCTTTGGGGTTAGGCGCGCCCTTTGCGAGTTGATGCTGCCTATCTCGTTTCGGCGATGTCTGTGATACTGGAGTCAAAGCAGAGATAAGAGTAAACGGAAATTGGTGCCTCATTAAAAACCCAGCTTTCGCGGGGAAAAGAGTGCTCCCTTATTCCTCTTCGTTAATTGAAATCAAAATACAAACAATTCAAAAGAAAATGCAAGCAAAATATAAACTTTACAGCAGTTCGACCTTGTGTGGCTTGTTTGTAAGAATGATGAAGTACTCAGCTGTAGTAATGGCGTAGGTTGGCGGCATTCCAGGTTCGTGGTATCGTGTCTCCTGTAACACCCTAACCCTTAACCGCCGATTATTAACTTTAATAAAGAAAACGTTAAGGACATAGGAAGTTACAACTTGATGAAAACTCATTTTCATAAACATCAACAGAAATCAAAATATATTTGATTCATAAACAGCAGCGGAAAAATAACAAACACGGCTTATAACCAAGCATGCATATATTACACAAAAATATATACATAAGATTTTCAAAAGAGGCAATTCTACAACATAGACCATTGCCAAATCTATACATAAACGTTCAGATACCCAAAATAGTGTTACAAATATCAGAGCCCTAGACTCTAACTAGGATACAACACCTAGTACCAAAAATGTAAGGATAGCTAAGCTATGCCCTCACCACTATGCAGACTCCTAAACTGCAAAAGCTACTCCTCGACGATATTCTCGTCAACCTGATAATCTGGATCCCCAAAGATCCAGCAGATAACACAAAACAGAGAGTGTTAGTATCACAACCAATAAACATGTATAAATAACGCATTATTATACATAACCAAAACACAACACATAATTGACAAAGCACAACACTCATCAACAACAACTATCATTTAACAACCATTATGCACACATAATTTCCCACATAACTCATCAATAACAATTATCACTTAACAACCATTATGCACACATAATTTCCAAATGAACACTAATGTCACAAAGGATGCATGCCTCAAAATGCATTCACTAATGCATGTGGTACCAAATCATTTTGGATAAACTTATATCCTTATCAAGCACTCTTGATAACCAAGCACTCTTGGATTTCATATCCGCACTCGGATATCATCGAATAACCCGCACACGGGTATCATACAATCATGAAATGCATGATGATTCAACAAACACAACACTAAATTATCAGCACTCTGATAATTATCACAACAACAACAAACACAAACACAACCACTAAATTATCAGCACTCTGATAATTATCACAACATCAACAACAACAAAATACACAACCACTAGGCTCTCATGGCCAAAATCATAAAACACAACATGTATATACTCAACCTTGTTCAACAATCTCAAATAGACCAAGCAATCATACCAAAATCTCAAACACATAAGGGTTTCAAAGGAAAACCCACACCCATTGACAATCCCACACACATGCTAGGGTTTTACTCAAGCTTTTCTTGAAACAAATCATCTTTAGAAAACATTAAGAATAAGTTAAAATGGTGGGCAAGGTTTCCAAAACATATTATGAAAATGCAGTAGCAAAAAGTCACCCCCGCGCGTACCAGGACCCTCAAAACAGCTCAACGAAGTTGGCATGTACAGGGCTGGTCGCTACAAGCGAGCCCTTGGTCGCTACAAGCGAGCCTGGTCGCTACAAGCGCCAGTGTGGTCGCTACAAGCGCGGATAGGCAGGGAATTATCCTGTCTGGTCGCTACAAGCGACGGTCCGTCGCTACAAGCGACCGTATCAGTACACAGTCATGTAAAAATGTGATTTTCCACCATTTTAGCCCATTCAAGGTTACCCAAAGTTCCAGGACTTGTTAAAAACAACTTTCCATCATAAAACATCATTTAAAAACCATCACAAGCAAGGATTACATCTAGCAAAGAAATTAGGGTTTAAAACACTAACTTTCCATAACTTTTCCTTTGCATTCAAAACACTAACAACATCAAATAAACATACTAGCAACATCATTTAGCATTCAAGAAAGCATAACATGATCATTTAACATCTTTAAACCATAAAAACTTCTATCAAAACCTAGACAAAGTGAAGGAGAAGTTTGGGATGGAGAAATAGACATTCTCCCCTTCTCTTAATCACTTGTGATCAAGTAATACTAACTCTCTTACCTTGAAATCAAAGTTCTCTAGCAACTCAAGCTTCAAATCACTTGCCCTAGGTTTTTCTCTTGATTTTCTCCTTCTCTTCTCCTCTTCCACGTTTTCTTCTTCTCAACAAAGCAATGAATAGTGATTCAAAAGTCTTTGTGATTATCTCATATAATCCAAGCAAAACAATCTTGGCCATCCATTCTTACTAACTCTCAAGGACCAATCCTAGCCTTCTATTTTCAATCCAAGCTCACTACTATCATATCCACTTAATCATTACTACTCATAAACCCCAAAAGCCCAATACTATTCAACTTCTTGGCCCAAAACCTTAAAAACTCGATTACGAACTTATCCTCGCGCCAAATAATTATTCCTCGATTACTAGAAAATATTTTTAAATGCAAATCCATAAAATAAAATATATAAAAATATAACATACGAAAATAGGGTCGTTACAACTCTACCCCCCTAAAAAGAATTTTCGCCCTCGAAAATACCTGAAAACAACTCTGGATAGGAGTCCCGCATCTTGCTCTCGAGCTCCCACGTAGCATATTCACCGGCTGGGCCTCCCCAAACGACTTTCACCGATGAAATCTCTTTATTCCTAAGCTTCTTCATCTCTTGTCCTTCAATCCTTAAGGGTACCGTTGCAACCGTTAAATTCTCTCTCACTTGTATCTCGTCCGACTCAATCACATGTGACGGATCCGATACGTATTTCCTTAATTGAGACACGTGAAAAACGTCATGTAGATTTGACAACGACGGCGGTAACGCAATCCTATACGCCACCTTCCCAATCCTCTTCAAAATTTGATATGGACCAATGAACCTCGATGCTAACTTCTTCGATTTCAAAGCCCGTCCAATACCCGTAGTCGATGTAACTCTTAGAAACACATGATCTCCTTCTTGAAATTCTATATCCTTTCTTCTCTTGTCGGCATAGCTTTTCTGACGACTCTGCGACGCTCTCATCTTCTCTTGGATCATCTTGATCTTCTCGGTCGTTTGTTGCACAATCTCAGGTCCAAGCATCACACTTTCTCCCGATTCAAACCAACACAAAGGTGTCCTACATCTTCTTCCATACAACGCTTCAAAAGGTGCCATACCAATGCTCGAATGAAAACTATTGTTATACGTAAACTCAATCAATGGTAAGCAAGCTTCCCAACTCACTCCTTGTTCCAAAATGCACGATCTTAACAAATCCTCCAATGATTGAATCGTCCTCTCCGACTGACCATCCGTCTGCGGGTGATAAGCAGAACTCATCCGCAACTTAGTCCCCAACGCCTCTTGCAAACTCTCCCAAAACCTTGAAGTAAAACGGGGATCTCGATCTGATACAATACTCGACGGAATTCCATGCAATCTCACGATTTGCTCGACATAAATCTCAGCCAACTTCGGTACTAGCATACCGGTCTTGATAGCTATGAAATGAGCAGACTTTGTTAACCTGTCGACAACTACCCAAATCATATTGTTACCTTTCGACGTCTTCGGCAAACCACTTACAAAATCCATCGCAATACTATCCCATTTCCACTCTGGAATAAACATAGGTTGCAATAGCCCCGACGGCTTCTGATGCTCCACCTTGGACTTCTGACAAGTCAAACACGCGAAAACAAACTCGGCGATCTCTTTCTTCATCCCTTGCCACCAAAACATTTTCCTCAGATCATGATACATCTTAGTAACACCAGGATGAATACTTAAGTTGCCTCTGTGACCTTCCTCCAAAATCATCCGCTTCAACTCAGGCACATCAGGTACACATAACCTTCCCTGACACCTCATCACACCTTTCTCATCGATCTCAACGTTTACCTTTTTCCCTTGCTCGATGAGCGTCTTAAGCTTCATCAATCTCACATCAGACTTTTGCTTTTCCACAACCTCTTCAAGAAAATCATTTGTCAATCTCAACATTCCTAGCTTCACGCTTCTGGTTGTTCTTTCACAAACCAAACTGAGGTCTCTAAACTCTTCAATCAACATTAGTTCCTTCGCCATCAGAGAAGACATATGCAGTGACTTTCTACTCAACGCATCGGCTACCACATTAGCCTTACCCGGGTGATAACTCAACTCGAAATCATAATCCTTAAGAAACTCTAACCATCTTCTTTGCCTCATATTGAGCTCTTTCTGATCAAACAAGTACTTCAGACTCTTGTGATCGCTGAAAACCTCGAATCTTGACCCATACAAGTAGTGCCTCCAAATCTTGAGAACAAACACAACAGCAGCTAGCTCCAAATCATGCGTAGGATAGTTCCTCTCATGAATCTTCAGCTGTCTTGATGCATAAGCAACGACTTGTCCCCTCTGCATCAACACACCACCTAGACCCATCTTCGACGCATCACAATAAACCACGAACGGTTCCTTCGGATTTGGCAGAATTAGCACAGGTGCAGATGTCAACCTCCTCTTCAGCTCTTGGAAACTCTGCTCACACTTGTCATCCCAAATGAAAGCTTGACCCTTCCTAGTCAACTGCGTCAACGGCAACGCCAACTTTGAAAATCCTTCGATGAACCTCCGATAGTAACCGGCCAAACCAAGAAAGCTTCGGATCTCAGTAACAGACTCCGGCGTTCCCCAATCTTGCACTGCCTCTACCTTAGCAGGATCCACTGCTATACCACCACTTGAAATAACGTGACCCAAAAAGCTAACTTCATGCAACCAAAACTCACACTTAGAAAATTTTGCATAAAGCTTCTTCTCGCGCAACACCTCCAACACAATCCTCAAATGCTCGGCATGTTCCTCTTCCGTCTTCGAGTATACCAAAATATCGTCTATGAAGACCACCACGAATCGATCCAAAAAGGAATGAAATATACGATTCATATATTCCATAAACACTCCAGGTGCATTAGTAACTCCAAATGGCATAACGGCGTACTCGTAGTGACCATACCTTGTTCTGAAAGCAGTCTTCGGTATATCCTCCGCCTTAACTCTTATCTGGTGATATCCCGATCTCAAATCAATCTTGCTGAACACACAGGCTCCCACTAACTGATCCATCAAATCATCTATCCTCGGAAGTGGATACTTATTCTTGATAGTTGCTTTATTCAACTGACGATAATCGATGCACAGACGCATACTACCATCTTTCTTCTTTACCAACAGAACCGGCGCACCCCACGGCGATACACTCGGTCTTACAAACTTTTTCTCTAACAATTCCTCCAATTGTTCCTTCAACTTTTCTAGTTCAGCAGCTGACATACGATACGGTGCCATTGATATTGGACTAGTGCCAGGTACTATGTCAATTGCGAATTCAACCTCTCTCTCGGGTGGTAAATCCAAAATGTCATCTGGAAAAACATCTGTGAAATCACGCACCACCGGCAACGCATCAATCTCAATCTTCTCTTCCACTCTCAACGAAGCAAACATAGCAAACACGTCCTCTTGAGCCTTCACTGATCTTACCACTTCTCGACAACACATAAGCTTCGAACACAACTCTGGCTCCGGTCTTGGGAACATAACCGTCTTCTTACCACAGTTGATATGAACCCGATTAAATTCTAACCAGTTCATACCAAAGATAACGTCTATTCCGCTCAACGGAATGCAGACTAAATCCATACCAAAGTGTCGACCATACATAGTGACTGGACAATCAACACATACTAGAGTAGTCGATACTGAACCACTTGCAGGCGTTTCTATAACCATGCGTCCCATCATATTTTCTACTCTAAGACCCAACCTCTCAACGCATTCCATAGAAATAAACGAGTGGGTAGCACCCGTATCAATAATAGCAGACAAAGGAGTATTATTGATAAAGCATGTACCTCTGATCAAGTTGTCCGCCTTCGCATCACCACCATCTAAAGCAAACACTTTTCCTCCAGCCGCTCTAGGCTTCTTACACACGTTGCTCTTGTGACCCGCTTCTTTGCAGTTGAAGCACACAATACCCTTCTTGCACTGATCAGCTTTGTGGTTAGGATCACCACACTTGAAACATTTTCCATCATTCTTCGGGCACTCGAAAATACGATGTCCCGGTTGTCCACACTTAAAGCAATTTCTATTACCTCCAAACTTGTCACCACTACTCCCACCTTCATCTGGTTTCTTTCCACCTCTGCCATACGGTTTACCTCTAGCCATGTCCTTTCCCCTCTTCTCATTCGCGGCTTTGTAGTAATTAGCCTTAGCTTTACCGTCCTTATCACATATTCGGCTCTTATTCACCAACATCGGAAAATTCCTGATCTCGCTAAACCCAATCAACTGCTTGATATCTGGCCTCAGCCCATTTTCAAACTTTACACACTTGTCTTCCTCAGCTTCCATCGTGTTGTAATGAGGAGCAAAACGACACAAATCTTCAAACTTGGCCGCATATTCAGAAACAGATAAACTCCCCTGCTTGAGCTCCATGAACTCAATCACCTTACGGTTCCTCTCGTCTGCCGGAAAATACTTGGTTAAAAACTCTCTTCGGAAACGAGCCCAAGTAACTAAAGCTCCACCAGCTCCCAACCTCTGACTAGCGTTTCCCCACCAATGATCGGCCTCATCATGGAGAACATACGCTCCTAGCAATACCTTATGCGCATCCAGACAACGCATAGCCCCGAAAATTCTCTCAATCCCTTCCAACCAAGTCTGAGCTCCATCTGGATCGTATCCTCCCTTGAAGATAGGCGGTTTGTTGTTCATAAACCTCTCGAGTCTCAGCTCATCTTCTCCGCCTCCTCTAGCTTGTTGTGCGGCTCTATCCGCAGTCCTACTAGCAGCATCCTGAGCCATGGCATCCGCCATCCGCTCCATCGCATCAGCAAGTGCTCGTTGCGCCATATCTACACACACGCTACCAATCACCACATAACACAAGTGAGAACACAGTGTTTAAGGAAACACATGTTACACAAAGGGTATACTAAACTTAATTGATCCAATGGATCGACCTGCTCTGATACCAACTATTGTAACACCCTAACCCTTAACCGCCGATTATTAACTTTAATAAAGAAAACGTTAAGGACATAGGAAGTTACAACTTGATGAAAACTCATTTTCATAAACATCAACAGAAATCAAAATATATTTGATTCATAAACAGCAGCGGAAAAATAACAAACACGGCTTATAACCAAGCATGCATATATTACACAAAAATATATACATAAGATTTTCAAAAGAGGCAATTCTACAACATAGACCATTGCCAAATCTATACATAAACGTTCAGATACCCAAAATAGTGTTACAAATATCAGAGCCCTAGACTCTAACTAGGATACAACACCTAGTACCAAAAATGTAAGGATAGCTAAGCTATGCCCTCACCACTATGCAGACTCCTAAACTGCAAAAGCTACTCCTCGACGATATTCTCGTCAACCTGATAATCTGGATCCCCAAAGATCCAGCAGATAACACAAAACAGAGAGTGTTAGTATCACAACCAATAAACATGTATAAATAACGCATTATTATACATAACCAAAACACAACACATAATTGACAAAGCACAACACTCATCAACAACAACTATCATTTAACAACCATTATGCACACATAATTTCCCACATAACTCATCAATAACAATTATCACTTAACAACCATTATGCACACATAATTTCCAAATGAACACTAATGTCACAAAGGATGCATGCCTCAAAATGCATTCACTAATGCATGTGGTACCAAATCATTTTGGATAAACTTATATCCTTATCAAGCACTCTTGATAACCAAGCACTCTTGGATTTCATATCCGCACTCGGATATCATCGAATAACCCGCACACGGGTATCATACAATCATGAAATGCATGATGATTCAACAAACACAACACTAAATTATCAGCACTCTGATAATTATCACAACAACAACAAACACAAACACAACCACTAAATTATCAGCACTCTGATAATTATCACAACATCAACAACAACAAAATACACAACCACTAGGCTCTCATGGCCAAAATCATAAAACACAACATGTATATACTCAACCTTGTTCAACAATCTCAAATAGACCAAGCAATCATACCAAAATCTCAAACACATAAGGGTTTCAAAGGAAAACCCACACCCATTGACAATCCCACACACATGCTAGGGTTTTACTCAAGCTTTTCTTGAAACAAATCATCTTTAGAAAACATTAAGAATAAGTTAAAATGGTGGGCAAGGTTTCCAAAACATATTATGAAAATGCAGTAGCAAAAAGTCACCCCCGCGCGTACCAGGACCCTCAAAACAGCTCAACGAAGTTGGCATGTACAGGGCTGGTCGCTACAAGCGAGCCCTTGGTCGCTACAAGCGAGCCTGGTCGCTACAAGCGCCAGTGTGGTCGCTACAAGCGCGGATAGGCAGGGAATTATCCTGTCTGGTCGCTACAAGCGACGGTCCGTCGCTACAAGCGACCGTATCAGTACACAGTCATGTAAAAATGTGATTTTCCACCATTTTAGCCCATTCAAGGTTACCCAAAGTTCCAGGACTTGTTAAAAACAACTTTCCATCATAAAACATCATTTAAAAACCATCACAAGCAAGGATTACATCTAGCAAAGAAATTAGGGTTTAAAACACTAACTTTCCATAACTTTTCCTTTGCATTCAAAACACTAACAACATCAAATAAACATACTAGCAACATCATTTAGCATTCAAGAAAGCATAACATGATCATTTAACATCTTTAAACCATAAAAACTTCTATCAAAACCTAGACAAAGTGAAGGAGAAGTTTGGGATGGAGAAATAGACATTCTCCCCTTCTCTTAATCACTTGTGATCAAGTAATACTAACTCTCTTACCTTGAAATCAAAGTTCTCTAGCAACTCAAGCTTCAAATCACTTGCCCTAGGTTTTTCTCTTGATTTTCTCCTTCTCTTCTCCTCTTCCACGTTTTCTTCTTCTCAACAAAGCAATGAATAGTGATTCAAAAGTCTTTGTGATTATCTCATATAATCCAAGCAAAACAATCTTGGCCATCCATTCTTACTAACTCTCAAGGACCAATCCTAGCCTTCTATTTTCAATCCAAGCTCACTACTATCATATCCACTTAATCATTACTACTCATAAACCCCAAAAGCCCAATACTATTCAACTTCTTGGCCCAAAACCTTAAAAACTCGATTACGAACTTATCCTCGCGCCAAATAATTATTCCTCGATTACTAGAAAATATTTTTAAATGCAAATCCATAAAATAAAATATATAAAAATATAACATACGAAAATAGGGTCGTTACATCTCCATTCAGCTCCTCCAGCTTGTATGCTCCGTGTGCTAGTTTTTCCCTGACTCGGTATGGTCCTTCCCAGTTGGGTAGTAACTTTCCAATTCGGGTGGGCGCGACGACCTGTCTTAAGACCAAATCTCCTTCTTTCATGTCTCTTGGGATTACTTTTGAATTGTACCGGCGGGCTGCTCTTTGTTTTGCGGCGAATTCCCGGATGTGGGCGGCCTCCCGTACCTCGTCAATCATGTCTATTCCGCATAGTAAGCTCGCCTCATTAGCCTCTTCTGAGAAGTTCTCCCGGCGCCATGTTGGCGTGTCGATTTCTACAGGCAGCATAGCATCGGCGCCGTATACCATAGTGAACGAGGTTTCCTTGGTTGTGGAATAAGGTGTCGTGTGATATGACCAGAGCACTTCATGCAATTGGTCAGCCCAAAGTCCTTTGGCGTCGTCGAGCTTCTTTTTTATGCCGTTCAAGATCACCTTGTTTGCAGATTCGGCTTGCCCGTTTGCTTGGGGGTGGATGACTGAGACAAACTTCGTCTGGATTCCGAGTTGATTGCAGAATTCTACCACCTTGGAACTGGCGAACTGGGTCCCGTTGTCAGATACTATAACTTTGGGTAGCCCAAACCTGCATATTATTTTCTTCTAGTAGAAGCGTATTACTCTGTCCGCCGTGATTTTGGCGACCGCTTCGGCTTCGACCCACTTCGTGAAGTAATCCACTCCGACTATGAGAAATTTCAGTTGTCCGGGTGCCAACGGGAATGGGCCTACAATATCCATTGCCCACTTATGAAAAGGCCATGGGGAAAAGACTGAGGTGAGTTCGCAAGCAGGGGCGTGCTTCTTATCAGAAAACCTCTGACACTTGTCACACTTTCGTACAAAGTCTGCGCTCTCTTGGATCATTGTTGGCCAGTAGTAGCCTGCTCTTAACAGCTTCGCGGCCAGGGATCGCCCGCCGATGTGGCTCCCGCATACGCCTTCGTGTACTTCTAAGAGGACGAGGTGGGTCTCGTTTTCACCTAAGCACCTGAGCAGAGGAGATGCCTTGCCTCTCTTGTACAATTTGCCAGCGACCATGCAATACTTCGAAGCCTTCTTTCGTATTTGCAGCTCTTCCTCCTCGCTTTTGGGATTAAACGCTCCCGTGAGGTATTTGATGAGAGGCGTCATCCATCCCTCCTCCTCATTCTCCACGGCGCCTACTTCCATGATCTCTGTGCTGGGGGCCACCAGCACCTCCTGGATGACCGTTCTGTTGTTCCCCGGGCGTTTGGTGCTGGCCAGTTTAGACAAAAGGTCGGCTCTTGAATTCTGCTCTCTTGGAACGTAGATTGCCTCGAAGAACTTGAAGGTGGAGGCTAAACTGTTGACCTTTGCTAAGTATTTGATAAGTTGACTGTCCTTCGCTTGGTATTCCCCGGTAATTTGACTCGTCACCAACTGGGAGTCGCTCTTCGCTCTCAAGTTTTCCGCTCCCATCTCTTGTGCCAGCTTCATGCCCGCTACCAGGGCTTCATATTCTGCCTGGTTGTTGCTCGCCTTGAACTCAAACCTCAGCGACTGCTCTATGATTAAGCCCCCTGGACCCTCCAACACTATGCCGGCTCCACTACCTTTGAGGTTTGATGATCCGTCGACCGATAACAACCATACAAAAGGGGCGACTTCTTCCACCGGGGATGAAAATTCTACTAGGAAGACAGCCAGGACCTGTGACTTTATGCTGCCTCTAGGAAGATATTGAATGTCATATTCGGACAATTCCACTGCCCAGGATACCATTCTTCCCGCCAGGTCTGGTTTCCCCAGCACTTGCTTGATGGGGTAATTGGATTTGACAACAACTCTATGTCCTTGAAAATATGGTCGCAGTTTCCTCGCTGTTGCTACCACTGCTAGAGCCAGGCGCTCTATTTTCTGGTATCTCAGCTCGGCTCCCTTGAATACCTTGCTCACAAAATACACTGGTTTTTCACCTTCGTCAGAATCTTGCACGAGGACGGAACTCATAGCATTTTCCGATATAGATAGGTAGAGGAAAAGGACGGCGCCTGCATCTGGACGATGGAGAACTGGCGGGCTGGAAAGAAACGTCTTAATCTTTGCGAACGCATCTTCGCACTCTTCAGTCCATTGGAAAAGTTCCTTCTTCTTTATTGAGGCAAAGAAAGAGAAAGCTTTATCGCCGGCACATGATAAAAACCTGGAGAGCGCTGCGAGCCTACCCGTCAACTGCTGCACCTCCTTAATGCTAGCGGGGCTTCTCATGTTGATTATCGCCTGACACTTGTCAGGGTTTGCCTCGATACCGCGCCGGGTCAGCATGAAGCCTAGGAATTTTCCTGCGTGAACCCCAAAAGAACATTTGGCCGGGTTGAGACGCATGTTATATGCGCGAACTTGATCGAAGATCTCTTCCAGATCCTTTGCATGGCTTTCGTCATGTTTTGTTTTTACTACCAGATCGTCGATATAGACCTCCAAATTCTTTCCGATTTGTTCTGCAAAGGCGGTGTCCATCAACCTTTGAAAGGTGGCGCCGGCGTTCTTTAAGCCGAAAGGCATAACTTCGTAGTGGTAGTTGTGGTGATTAGTCATGAAGGCGGTTTTTTGGGGCGTCGAGAGGATCCATCTTTATTTGGTTGTAGCCGGAGTACGCGTCCATGAAACTTAGGGTTTGGTACCCTGACGCGTTGTCGATAACGTGGTCAATGTTTGGGAGGGGATATGGGTCTTTTGGGAAGGCGGTGTTCAGATCGGTGTAGTCGACGCACATGCGCCATTTTCCGTTAGCTTTCTTTACGAGGACGACGTTGGCCAGCCATGTAGGATACTTGATTTCACTTATGAAACGGGCGTCTCTTAACTTGGCTACCTCTTCATCTATTGCTTTCCTCCTTTCTTCGCCTAATTTCCTTTTGCACTGAGCGACCGGCTTCACTCCTGGGCGTAAGGCGAGGTGGTGGCATACGATGGTAGGGTCGATGCCCGGCATATCTGATGGTTGCCAGGCGAACAAGTCTAAGTTTCTTCTCAGGAGATCCACTAGACTTTGTTCTTTGGCGGGATCCAAAGAAGTCCCCACCTTGGTTGTTTGATGTGGCTCCGGGCCTATTGTGACTTCCTTCAGATCCTCCGTGGGTTCAAGACGCTCGTTCTGGAATTCTTCCCTTGGATCCAAGTCAATGACGTTAACTTGCAACGCTTTGCTGTGGCTGCGAAGTTGTCGGATCTGTTGCTGTACTGCTTTTGCCGCCTCTGGGTCCATGAACAACGATGGCGACGATGGTCGTTTTCGGGTCGGTTATCAAGGTTTAAAAATTGCGACTGAAGGTTCCCAGTCGGGATTGCGAATTTTGGAGGGACTAATTGATGTTTTGAACAAGAAATGGGTTGAATGTTTGATGAGAGTTAAGGGTAGGTCTAGGGTTGAATCGCGGCGGATTCGAAGGTTTTGAGGTTGCTTCTGGGAAATATGGTGGATACACGGCGCTCTGATGACTTTCAGGGGCCGTGGATCGATCGTTTTTCTCTAGGAGACGGTGGCTAGGTCAGTTTTACCGTAGCCCCACGGTGGGCGCCAACTGTACTGGCTGTGAGTACAATCTTTCTAGAAACTAGGGTTTCTGTGCTGTGTTTAGGTCATGCCTCGGGAATGATCCCAAGGTTACTATTTGTAGCCTTTCTTGGGCCTACCCGGTCATGGTTTTGGGCCTAAATCGTAAAAGGGCCAAAACCATGACTTGGGCGCCCTCGTAAGCTGCTGAGGGCGCCCCCAAAGGGCTATTTGTGATTGTAAAGTGGGCCCTCTGCCCTCTTGGAGGACGTCCAGCCTTATTCCAAGGGTTCACACCCTTGGCTTTAGGGTCTCAAGTCCTAGATAGTGAGATCTACGGTCCACAGCCCAACAAGCACGAGTCTTGGTACAAGGCGAAGTGATTAAACTGTTTACGGGGGATTTGTCTATGACCTTTTGCCTAGCATGTGGGGCTTACTAGTCACGAAGCCATATGAAAAAAATTTATGAGTACTAGCCCAACATGGATGCTTGCCCAGTGAGTGCTAGCCATCATGGGTGTTTAAACTCTGCGTGGGCACTAGACCACATGGGTGTTTAAACCCTGCGTGGGTACTAGCCTAACACGGATACTAGCCCAACATGGGTACTAGCTCCAAGTTTCGTTTCGAGTACCTTAGTGGGCGGCAATAGCCCTTCGAGAGTGTGGGCGCTAGCCCAACAGGAATATTTATGGTAGCCCAACAAGCACAAGTCTTGGTACAAGGCGAAGTGGTTAATCTGCATGTAGCTCGCCGCGTCCTTTGGACTACGTGTTGAGGACGCCTCTTACTGGGATCCGACGGCTGGCGTGAGGTGACCGTTCGCTCTCGCTGACGTGTCCGAATCATAGCGGTTCTCGGAAATCGTGCCAACTTAAGTGACGTCATTTGCGCGTTTCCCCAGGCTTTTTCACTTTAAACTGAAACAGATCTACTTTATCCTTGTACTTTCAGATTTCCCCTATCTTTTTCTCCTCCTTTATCTCCGTCTTTTCCTTCCGACTCGTTTTCTTTTTCTCGTTCAAGCGATTGCGGTGTTCGTGGAGTTCTGTGCTTACTGTTTTACGGATCGTCCGGAGTACTCGTTCGCTTCTCAAGCCCTCCATTTGTCTAGATCCAGGTACCCTTACTTGATCTCGTTCTTTTTACTTTAACATCAGTAGTATGGTGAGGATTAGAGAGTGCGATGCGGCGGGTAGGGAGTTATCCCCAGCTAATTCGGAGGAGAGGTGTAGGTTGTGGGGGGAGAGCGTTAGGCATGCGAAACGCTCAGATGGAACCATGGATTGGGTGGTGTTTGATAAGGCCTACTATGGCCACTCCCTTGTGACGGAGTCTCCGAGTGGTTTGGACAGGGGTGAAGTGGGAAGTATTAGTGGGGATTCATCTGACTCTATTGTTCGTTCTGTTCGCCCAGGTCCGTTCTGTAGGAAGGGAATTTGTTACATGGCGTCTTCTAGTGATTCAGAACAAGAGAGTTTTGCCGACGAGGTGTTTCGTTCTGAGTCTGTGTACTTGGACTCCCAACGGGTGGCGTTTTTTCGGAGTAAGCTGCACGTGTCTTCTACGGGATTTGAGGAGGACGTGGTTTTGGAACCTTGTCGCCCGGGCGAGAAAGTGTGCGCACAGAGGCCGAAGAGTTTGAAGAGTGAGATGTTCCATATGTACACCGCCGTTTTTGAAGATCTGGGTGTGAAGTATCCCTTCACGCCCTTTGAAGTTGACATACTCAACTGTCTCAATGTCGCGCCTTCTTAGCTGCAGCCGAATAGCTGGGCTTTTATCCGCGCTTTTGAGATTCTTTGTGAGGGATTGGGCTTCCAGCCCTCGGTTGGATCCTTCTTTACTTTCTATGGCACGAAGGGGGTGGATAAGCAGTCTTGGGTGTCTGTCAGCGCGCACCCTGGTAAGAGGCTGTTCCCGCCCTACGCCTCTCATTACAAAAATTGGAGACAAACATTCCTTCGGGTTCGGGGGCGAAAGGGTTGTGAGGCAGCCGCGGTATGGGTGGACGGTAAGCTGAGGTTTCCCACATGTTGGACGAGTGCTCCGGCGTCCATCATGGGTTTTGAATATGAGAAGTTGGACGCGTACGACCAGGGCGTCGTCTGTTTTTTGGACAAGATGTTGCCTGTGAACATCCGGGAGTTATTGAACAGGGAAGGGGACGTAGATAGCCTAGACGAGTATTTACGTGAGTCAAATTCACTTACTCAAGCCTATGTTTTGCATTTATATTGTCTTGTCCCTTGACTTTTCGCTTTATTTTCTGTAGAGGATATGGCGCCCATGACTGCGGCGGAGAGGAAAAGATATCTCGACGAGATGAAGGCAAAAAAGGCTGCTGAGGGAACGGCGACTACTGATCCCGCGGGACTTATTACTCGTAAACCAAAGAGGAAAGCTGATCACCCGCTCGAAGTTCCAGCTGAGAGCCTTCCGGCGGCTCCGCGCGATTGGAGGTCGCTCGGGAAAGATAATAAAGGGAAGGCGGTATCGGAGAAAAAAGGGAAGAAGACGCCCTCTCCTTCCCTGATTGGCGCCGTCAAAACCAGCAGCTCAGTGTCGTCTTTCTGGGACAAAGGTTTTGACTACGGTGCCTACGTGAAGGAGAGGCTGGTATTTAATCCTGAAGACGCAGAGTCGGGAAGCCAGGGTGCTGTGCCTTTTATGATGAAGGATATGGGGATCCCTTGTCTGCGGACTATGTTGCTTATAGACTCGGTGGATCGTAAGTATGAAGAAGTGGTGCAGAATGAGGAGGCTCTTCAAGCTACGGTGAGGGCGTTGGAGAAAGAGTTGGAGGAGGCCGGGAATGCTAGGGAGAAAGAGGTGCGGGAGGCCAGGGAGGCGGTGACGCTTGAATTTGAGAAACGCATCTCCGATCTGAAGATTGGTTATGCGGCAGATCTTGCTGGAAAGGACGGTGTCATCGCCAAGCTACAAAACGATGTCGCGGCTGGAGCAGAAAGGGAGGCTCATCTTATGGCTGAGGTTTCTGAAGCGAAGGGCGAGCTGGCTCTGAACTTTGATGCTGGCTTTTAAAGAGCCAAGGCACGATTCGCCCTCCTCCATCCTGGCGCCGATACTTCCGCTCTTGATCCTTTTAAAATTATTGTAGATGGCGTCCTAGTGGACGAACCCTAATTTTGTTTGTTGTAATTTTAACTTCCTTGACTACTTTTAAATTCATTACTCTGCTTGAATTTGTGTTCGTGATGTATCATTTCCGCTTTTAAGCTTTTTATTTTCCTGCAAATTTATGCATTTCGGAAGGTCTCTCCTGGGTGGTGATTACATTCGTTTCGTAATGACGTCGACCGTTGCAGGCGCGTTTCTTTTAGCGCTTGATGTTACAGGGTTCCTTTATAAGGTTTCCCGACGATCTTGTTTTCTGCTCGCGACGTCTTAGAGCCCTCTTTGGGGTTAAGGAATTTGGCGGCGATCTTATTTCCGTCTCGCGACGTCTTAGAGCCCTCTTTGGGGTTAAGGAATTAGGCGGCGATCTCTTTTTAAGCTCACGACGTCTTAGAGCCCTGTCTTTTAGGGTTAAGGAATTAGGTGGCAATTTATTTTTAATCTCACGACGTCTTAGAGCCCTGTCTTTTAGGGTTAAGGAATTAGGTGGCAATTTCTTTTTAAGCTCACGACGTCTTAGAGCCCTGTCTTTTAGGGTTAAGGAATTAGGTGGCAATTTCTTTTTAAGCTCACGACGTCTTAGAGCCCTGTATTTTAGGGTTAAGGAATTAGGTGGCCATTTCTTTTTAAGCTCACGACGTCTTAGAGCCCTGTATTTTAGGGTTAAGGAATTAGGTGGCCTTTTCTTTGTGGTTAACGTATCATACGGCGAGCTCATTTGAGATTCGGCAATGGCGATCTGCTAAATGCAATGAGAGTAAGATAAACAAGCAATATATATATAACATCAATAATAAACCGGGGCCTCGTTAAAAACCCCCATTACTGCGGGGGGAAAAGAGTGCCCCTTACTGTCTTACTACTTAACTGTACAAAAGCAAATTTATAAGATAAAAAACGGTAGGAACTAAAATGGCTTTGTCTTCCCTCTAGCTCGCCTTCGAGTTGTCATGGCGAGTTCCTTCCTGCACTGTGCTCAACTTTTTCATCGTACTGCGGTTAGCTGGTTCTGCCTGTAGTATCAACCCCTTCTTGATTTCATCGGATTCTACTTCTTCCTTCCTGGTCCTGAGAATTGGATTGGCCGGCTTTGGGCGGAGCGTCAGGAAAGGAGTACTCGTTTCCTCAACCTTCCTGGCCTCACCGTGTTCTGCATCTTCTTCCTCAGCATTGGCTCTCGAATTGACTGGCTTCAAGTGGGGTACCAAGAAGGGAGTACTTTCTTCCTCGACCCTCTCGATCTCCTCGGGTTCCGTATCTTCTTCCTCAACATTAGTACTTGAATTGGCTGACTTCAACTGGAGTATCAAGAAGGGAGTACTTTCTTCCTCGACCTTCTTGATTTCCTGGACATGAATCTCCCCTTCTAGGCTGGAGACAATGAGGTTCACTCGGTGCGCTTTTATGTTACTGCTTCCTTTTTTCACCTTCTGAATCTTCAAGCTGTCGTGCTAACACTCTTGGGCTGCTCGCTGGTCTGCTCTAATGGTACCAACCCGCCCATCATCCAGCGGGTATTTCATAACGAGGAATTTGGTGGAAAGGTAGGCGTCGAGGGCGTTAAAGGCTGGGCGGCCTACGATGACATTGTAGGAACAGGGCGAGTTGACTACCAAGTATCTAATCCTGATGGTCTTAGCATTATTACCTGTACCGAATGTTGTTTTCAGCGTGACGTATCCCCGGACGTGCACCTGTTCCCCTGTAAAGCCGGCCAGTATCCCTTTAAAAGGCTGCAACTGCTCCTCGTCTAGACCCATTTTCTCAAACGCAGAATAATAGAGGATGTCCGCAGAACTGCCGGGATCAATCAATACCCTCTTGACATCCCAGTTGAAGATTTGGACGGTGATGACCATGGGATCGTCATCGTGGGGAATTACCCCTCCGCGGTCTTCACTTGAGAAAGTGATATCCACCTGGCGTTCTGGTCCCTTTCTGGTGTGGTCATCAAGCAACATTATTTGTCTGACATACTTCTTTCGGGAGGTGCTGGACTCCCCGCCTCCTGCAAAACCGCCAGATATGGTGTTCAAGGTGTGGCGCTCTCCTTCTTTCGCCACATCTTTTTCTCTCTGGGGGTCTTCGGGGGGACGCCTGTCTCCTCCTCTACCTTCCTTCACATATCCCCTTAATCTGCCGTTCTGAATCAACTTCTCTATTTCCCTTTTCAGATGTATACAATCGTCTGTAGTGTGTCCCTTGATGCGGTGATATTTGCACTCCTTAACCCTAAAAGACAGGGCTCTAAGACGTCGTGTGCTTAAAATAAAATTGCCACCTAATTCCTTAACCCTAAAAGACAGGGCTCTAAGACGTCGTGAGCTTAAAATAAAATCGTCGCCTAATTCCTTAACCCTAAAAGAGGGCTCTAAGACGTCGCGAGACGAAAATAAGATCGCCGCCTAATTCCTTAACCCCAAAGAGGGCTCTAAGACGTCGCGAGCAGAAAACAAGATCGTCGGGAAACCTTATAAAGGAACCCTGTAACATCAAGCGCTAAAAGAAACGCGCCTGCAACGGTCGACGTCATTACGAAACGAATGTAATCACCACCCAGGAGAGACCTTCCGAAATGCATAAATTTGCAGGAAAATAAAAAGCTTAAAAGCGGAAATGATACATCACGAACACAAATTCAAGCAGAGTAATGAATTTAAAAGTAGTCAAGGAAGTTAAAATTACAACAAACAAAATTAGGGTTCGTCCACTAGGACGCCATCTACAATAATTTTAAAAGGATCAAGAGCGGAAGTATCGGCGCCAGGATGGAGGAGGGCGAATCGTGCCTTGGCTCTTTCAAAGCCAGCATCAAAGTTCAGAGCCAGCTCGCCCTTCGCTTCAGAAACCTCAGCCATAAGCTGAGCCTCCCTTTCTGCTCCAGCCGCGACATCGTTTTGTAGCTTGGCGATGACACCGTCCTTTCCAGCAAGATCTGCCGCATAACCAATCTTCAGATCGGAGATGCGTTTCTCAAATTCAAGCATCACCGCCACCCTGGCCTCCCGCACCTCTTTCTCCCTAGCATTCCCGGCCTCCTCCAACTCTTTCTCCAACGCCCTCACCGTAGCTTGAAGAGCCTCCTCATTCTGCTCCACTTCTTCATACTTACGATCCACCGAGTCTATAAGCAACATAGTCCGCAGACAATGGATCCCCATATCCTTCATCATAAAAGGCACAGCGCCCTGGCTTCCCGACTCTGCGTCTTCAGGATTAAATACCAGCCTCTCCTTCACGTAGGCACCGTAGTCAAAACCTTTGTCCCAGAAAGACGGCACTGAGCTGCTGGTTTTGACGGCGCCAATCAGGGAAGGAGAGGGCGTCTTCTTCCCTTTTTTCTCTGATACCGCCTTCCCTTTATTATCTTTCCCGGGCGACCTCCAATCGCGCGGAGCCGCCGGAAGGCTCTCAGCTGGAACTTCGAGCGGGTGATCAGCTTTCCTCTTTGGTTTACGAGTAATAAGTCTCGCGGGATCAGTAGTCGTCGTTCCCTCAGCAGCCTTTTTTGCCTTCATCTCTTCGAGATATCTTTTCCTCTCCGCCGCAGTCATGGGCGCCATATCCTCTACAGAAAATAAAGCGAAAAGTCAAGGGACAAGACAATATAAATGCAAAACATAGGCTTGAGTAAGTGAATTTGACTCACGTAAATACTCGTCTAGGCTATCTACGTTCCCTTCCCTGTTCAATAACTCCCGGATGTTCACAGGCAACATCTTGTCCAAAAAACAGACGACGCCCTGGTCGTACGCGTCCAGCTTCTCATATTCAAAACCCATGATGGACGCCGGAGCACTCGTCCAACATGTGGGAAACCTCAGCTTACCGTCCACCCATACCGCGGCTGCCTCACAACCCTTTCGCCCCCGAACCCGAAGGAATGTTTGTCTCCAATTTTTGTAATGAGAGGCGTAGGGCGGGAACAGCCTCTTACCAGGGTGCGCGCTGACAGACACCCAAGACTGCTTATCCACCCCCTTCGTGCCATAGAAAGTAAAGAAGGATCCAACCGAGGGCTGGAAGCCCAATCCCTCACAAAGAATCTCAAAAGCGCGGATAAAAGCCCACCTATTCGGCTGCAGCTGAGAAGGCGCGACATTGAGACAGTTGAGTATGTCAACTTCAAAGGGCGTGAAGGGATACTTCACACCCAGATCTTCAAAAACGGCGGTGTACATATGGAACATCTCACTCTTCAAACTCTTCGGCCTCTGTGCGCACACTTTCTCGCCCGGGCGACAAGGTTCCAAAACCACGTCCTCCTCAAATCCCGTAGAAGACACGTACAGGTTACTCCGGAAAAACGCCACCCGTTGGGAGTCCAAGTACACAGACTCAGAACGAAACACCTCGTCGGCAAAACTCTCTTGTTCTGAATCACTAGAAGACCCTATGTAACAAATTCCCTTCCTACAGAACGGACCTGGGCGAACAGAACGAACAATAGAGTCAGATGAATCCCCACTAATACTTCCCACTTCACCCCTGTCCAAACCACTCGGAGACTCCGTCACAAGGGAGTGGCCATAGTAGGCCTTATCAAACACCACCCAATCCAAGGTTCCATCTGAGCGTTTCGCATGCCTAACGCTCTCCCCCCACAACCTACACCTCTCCTCCGAATTAGCTGGGGATAACTCCCTACCCGCCGCATCGCACTCTCTAATCCTCACCATACTACTGATGTTAAAGTAAAAAGAACGAGATCAAGTAAGGGTACCTGGATCTAGACAAATGGAGGGCTTGAGAAGCGAACGAGTACTCCGGACGATCCGTAAAACAGTAAGCACAGAACTCCACGAACACCGCAATCGCTTGAACGAGAAAAAGAAAACGAGTCGGAAAGAAAAGACGGAGATAAAGGAGGAGAAAAAGATAGGGGAAATCTGAAAGTACAAGGATAAAGTAGATCTGTTTCAGTTTAAAGTGAAAAAGCCTGGGGAAACGCGCAGATGACGTCACTTAAGTTGGCACGATTTCCGAGAACTGCTACGATTCGGACACGTCAGCGAGAGCGAACGGTCGCCTCACGCCAGCCGTCGGATCCCAGTAAGAGGCGTCCTCAACACGTAGTCCAAAGGACGCGGCGAGCTACACGCAGATTAACCACTTCGCCTTGTACCAAGACTTGTGCTTGTTGGGCTACCATAAATATTCCTGTTGGGCTAGCGCCCACACTCTCGAAGGGCTATTGCCGCCCACTAAGGTACTCGAAACGAAACGTGGAGCTAGTACCCATGTTGGGCTAGTATCCGTGTTAGGCTAGTACCCACGCAGGGTTTAAACACCCATGTGGTCTAGTGCCCACGCAGAGTTTAAACACCCATGATGGCTAGCACTCACTGGGCAAGCATCCATGTTGGGCTAGTACTCATAAAATTTTTTCATATGGCTTCGTGACTAGTAAGCCCCACTTGCTAGGCAAAAGGTCATAGACAAATCCCCCGTAAACAGTTTAATCACTTCGCCTTGTACCAAGACTCGTGCTTGTTGGGCTGTGGACCATAGATCTCACTATCTAGGACTTGAGACCCTAAAGCCAAAGGTGTGAACCCTTGGAATAAGGTTGGACGTCCTCCAAGAGGGCAGAGGGCCCACTTTACAATCACAAATAGCCCTTTGGGGGCGCCCTCAGCAGCTTACGAGGGCGCCCAAGTCATGGTTTTGGCCCTTTTACGATTTAGGCCCAAAACCATGACCTGGTAGGCCCAAGAAAGGCTACAAATAGTAACCTTGGGATCATTCCCGAGGCATGACCTAAACACAGCACAGAAACCCTAGTTTCTAGAAAGATTGTACTCACAGCCAGTACAACGGGATTCCCTATTTCCAACCAAAGCCCAATTTTCATTGGCACTCCCAAACACCCGATCACAACCAAAGCCCGACTGTGCTCGGCACCCGATCACAACCAAAGCTCAACATGTCATCTGCTTATCCCACATGTCAGCATAGTGCATGCATTATATCAAACTCATTCATTAGCATGCATCTCATATTCATATCATACTCCCCCTCACAACTTCTCATGCTCCCCAGCAAACACTCCCCAGTGAGTATCCCATATTCACCGACGTTCACCAACAAGTTAGCCCAGTGTTCCCCAGTGGACCTCCTTCAAGAACTTCCCAAGTAGGTTTCTTCAAAAAGAAAACTAACGGGTCCCTTCACAAACTATCCCAATCTCTATTAAACTTACCTACATCCACTAAGTTTCCCCAGCAGAAACTCCTCTTTGAGTCTACCTCATATCATATCATAATGCATAAAGTAACTTAAAGCATATCATGCATCAACAATCATCTTTCTTTTCAGACAATCTAAGTACTAGCCACGTCTAGAGACGATACATTTATCCCTAGGGTAGTCTAAGCACCCCCGAGGCGGCGATTTGTTTATCCTTCAGTATAAGCACCCCTCAAGGCGACGACTTGTTTTTTAGATCTAAGCACCCCCCGAGGTGACGATCTGTTTATCTTTCAGTCTAAGCACCCCCCGAGGCGACGAATTGTCTTTTAGATCTAAGCACCCCCCGAGGCGACGATCTATTTACCTTTCAGTCTAAGCACCCCCCGAGGCGACGACTTGTCTTTTAGATCTAAGCACCCCCCGAGGCGACGATCTATTTATTTCTCAGTCTATGCACCGGTAGCCAATCCAGAGGCGATCTTGCATTTACTTTTGTGTCCACACTTCTGCATTTTAACATTTTAATATTATCTCCTGCATCATTTTTTCTAATCTCTTCTCACTTTGAAGGACAAACTTTGGGTCCTTTATACTTAATTGCTCTTCACAAAATTTGCGTGGTGCCCTCGGCACTCGCACTCTCTATGCGAAGACACAATTAAGTAGGGGCAGTTGTAGCACCCTAATTTTTTCCATGGAGAATTTTAAAAATAATAATACCAAAGTAAGTGGTAATTTTAATTTTCTATCATGTCTTTCCATCTCCGTCAATTTTTATCATAATATCTAAAAAATCATAAAATGTGAGAATTGCATTTGTCAAACACATTAAGTGAGTCCATTTAGTTGTAACCTTTTTACATTTTAATCCAATTGTGCATTTTAAATATTATAACAAAAAATGCAAACAAAAAAAAACAAAAAATTGAATCAAAAACATAAACCAAAAAAGCAAAAAAAGCATAAAACAAAAACAGAGCACTGTTCACACAGGGGCGCCCCCTGTTCCTGTTCCTTCAGACTCCTTTCCCCAAGCCAGGCCACTGTTCACCAACCTGCAAAGGCGCCCCCTTTCCCTAGCTTTCCTCTATCCTTCAGACTCCTTTTCCCTGTTTCCCCCCAAGCCTTCAGCACTTTTTTCTTCCCCTGCGCCTGACAGCCAGTAGTGCCCCCCTATTTCCTGTTTTCTTGCATCCTTTGTCTTAAAAAATCAACCCCCAAAAAACACACAAGTCTGCAGCGCCCCCAAACCTGGCCTTCTTTCATCATTTCCATTTCAAAATCAGCCACCCAAAATCTCCAAAAGATCACAAATCACTTCCTCCATTAATGCCAACCCAAATTTTTGCCACACAAAAAAAATCAGCTTGCAATTCCAAGGGTCTATATAAGGGATGAGAATCAGAGGCAGTGAGAGGAAGTTTTTTTTTCCCAGCAACAAGCAAAAGAACAAATTCGGCCACCCTCCCATAACACAAAACAGAAGCGGCCACCACCCTTAAACCACCATACACAAACACAAAAATACAACAAAACTAAACCTCCACCCCTCTGCTAAAAAAAACAAACTCGGCCTCCCACCTCCCAACCACACACAGCCGCGGCCTCCCTCCTCCCAAACACATACAGCCGCGCCTTTTACCCTAAAACACACACACAGCAGCGGCCTCCCTCCTCCCAAACACATACAGTCGCGCCTTTCACCCTAAAACACACACCCAGCCGGGCCTTTCTCCTTCACGCACACACAGTCGCGTCACCATCTCCCTTACACACAGCCCCCCCCCCTCCAAACCACCACTACTGTGCCAACAAAGAAGAAAAAGGTAGTTTTTTCTTTTTACAAGATTTTTAAAACCTAGATCTAGGAGTTTTCAAAAAGATTTTGGAAGTTTTGGGTGTGGATTTGAGAAGAGGGTGAGGAGAGGAGTAAAAAAAACTACTTTTTTTAAAAAAACGGCGAAGTTTTAAAACTCCGGCGCGGTGGCGCCGCCGTCTAGGCCGGCCGGCCACCGTGCCGGAATTTTTTCTGGCCACCGGAATTTTGGATGAGAAGAGAAAGGGGCGGTTTTAGAGAGAAGAAGGAGAGAGAGAAAGAAAAGAAGAAATGAAAAATTATGAAGGGATGGGGTATTTATACCCCTCCCTGATTTGGTGCGCGTGAGTGCACGCCTCAGCATGCACCCTCGCCTCTCAGGCCCTCTAATTTAAATCAGACGGCCGTGGTTGTTTCCCCTTGTGATCTTATCAGGACCCTCTGATTTTAATCAGACGATCCAGATTTAACACCGCTGGCCCAATGCATTTGGGCTTGTTTACTTCCTCATCTGATCTTTTTCTTGCTTCTTGTACCCCCCATTTTATTTTTTACACCTCCCTGTTATTTCTTTTATTTTTCTTTGCATTTTTATTATTTCTTGTTCTCTTATCTTTTTTTTAGCATCTTATTTACTCATATTTAGCATGATCTCATGCATTTTATTTTATTCGTCATTTTATTTGCATTTGTCATTTTTTTATTTATTTATGTCATTAGAGTGTATTTTAGGATAAATGTAAAATATAAGTGAGAATATGCATTGCATTCATTTTTATGCCGAATAGTTTAGTTCATAATCCAAGGAAAAAGGGGACTTTCATTTTGATCCAACGTCATTATGAAAACCCTCGTGTTTAGTTTTATTTTATCACACTTAATCCTTTTTTTAACTCCAAGTAAAAAACCATAAAAAGTCAAAAACATTCAAATATTTAAAAACTTCACCAAAAAATATATTAATTTTTCGACAACAAACTTGAATGAAAAAGGAGTGGTCCGACGTATGTCTTTCCATTCCCCGGTTGCACGAGCGCTTGACGTATGTCTCGTTGTTTGGACAATCGTCAATCCTTTTCAAAATACAAAAAAAAATACATTTACTTTCAACAATAAACTTGATTGAAAAAGAAGTGGTTTGACGTATGTCTTCCCATTCCCCGGTTGCACGGGCACTTGACGTATGTCTCGTTGTTCGGACAATCGTCATTCTATTTTCAAAATACAAAAACATAAAACAAATCCAACACACCAAACTAATTTTTGGCCCCCCGTGGTCAATTAAAATTCAAATCTCTTTTCATAAAAGCACGATGTTTTATCAATTCTAACGCGATACAAACAAACAATTAAGCCTCCCACGCACGAGCATATAAGCTACGTTTAACCGCTAGAATACGATCAAAAACATCGCCCTTTAAAATCAACCAACAAACAAACGTTTTCTACCAAAGAACTACGTAGCTTTGAATTCTCCATCGCACCAGGAGATACGTAGGAGCAAGATCTCACTCTTGTCAAGCACGCTAATAAAAAATACCTTTTTTCCCCCTTTTCTTTTTCCCCTTTGAAATATTAAAACGTAGCAAGCAAACCTTTAAAACACTTTTAACCCTAAACTAACTAAGAGGTTCCCGTTGAGTACAACCGATGTGAGGGGTGCTAATACCTTCCCCTTGCATAATCGACTCTCGAACCCGTTAATGGTTGCGATGACCATCCCTTTTTCAAATCTTCAAGGGTTTTATCAACGTTTCCGTTTAAAAATAAAACTTTGGTGGCGACTCCGTAGTCATTCCGAGCGTTGGTACGCTCGAGCGTTTTTTAGCGACGCGACAGTTTCTACACACAGAAAGAAATTTAATGAATATTTAATTGTATTTTTCATGGAAATAAGTGCATTGTCATCAAAATTAATGAGATTATAACTCCACGTCTCTTCAATTCTAACAAAACATGACCCATTAATGTTGATTGTTAGAACCGAAGAGACATGGAGTTATAATCTCATTAATTTTGATGATAATGTGCTTATTTCGATGAAAATACTGGTAAATATTCGCTAAATTTGGTTCGATGTGTAGATAGAGCATATTCATTTTGATGAACTCGAGAAGTTAGTATGACACCCTAAACCTCAAATGATATCATTCCTATTTAAAAAATGATAACATCTCTTGAAACATACTTAAAGTGTGGTCAATGGAGAGATTCAAAGATCAGAAGCAACCCCTAATAAGTAGTAAATAATTCAATGGCAACAATTTAATTGAGTTTGAATATTCCTAAAATAATTGAATCGTGACAAGCTGAAAATCAAAACATAAGCAATTTGTGTATAAAAATATGCATATCGCTTATTTTAATCAAAGTATATATGTGTAGTTTTCTATTGTAAAATCATCTCAAAATTATCTCTACATTGAAGTACTAAAAGTTATTTAATAATAATTATAATTTTAGTAAGGATTTTTTCAAACTCCTTAAGTTCTAACAACTGTTTATAAAATTTGTTTACTCTATTTGCTAGGGAGCAAAATATGGGTGAAATTATAAAATTTGTTTACTCTAGAATCATTTTTCTTTCACTATTTCTTTTTGCATTCGACACTGAAGGTGAGCCAATTTTTCATCCTTTTAAAATATGCTTCTCTAATTTGTGTATAACATTTTATCTCCTTTTATTAACATTCTTATTTTTTTTTTCATGGCAGCACACATTGAATGTTATACTTACTCTGATTGTCCCAAATATATGTGTAAATTTCCTTCTATTCCGAGATGTATTAGAAACCGATGTTACTGTGTTAAAATGTTTTAGACTCAGGAGATCGGGTAGTGAAGAATGAGGTCTTGCATTAGAAAAAGATCTAAGAAAGTTCTTGTGTAGCACCCAATGATTGGATTTTTTTTTTATCTTTTCTTATTTTTTAAAATGATTCAAAGTGTTTATACTCTAAGATGATGGTAACGAAATTAAATAAGGCAGTAAGGAATATTATTTAAAAAACAAATGTCTTCTTTGGTCCTTTAAGTATGGCAAAAGTTAGGGGTGTACATGGGTTGGGTCAACCCGATAAACCCGGTCAAACCCACTCAAATAAATCCAAAAAAGTGGGTTGGGTTGGATGGGTCATTGGGTAGGTATGATTTTAAAAAATGTAAAATCCATAAAAAAAAAATCACGGTTTTTGGGTAAACTCATACCCAATAAACCCACTTACACAATAATATCCATATTTTAATTTTAATTTTCATAGGAACGAAAGAGAATACCAAAAGTTTTGGTCATAAATCAAGTCTAATTTTCAAAATTGACACAAGGAATCATCTATATTGAAAATTAAAACTTGTTAAAAAAAATATTGAAAATTAAAACATGCTAGAGTTATAAATTAGGATGTTTCACTTTTTGGTTATTTTGATGCTAATGAAATTTTATGTCACTCAACTTTAGTTTGTTGCAAGTATTTTATGATAAAATTTATTATTTGATATTATCATTTATTATTTTATGACACTAAAATATAGTGAAAACAGGTTACACAATTGTAAAAAAAATAAAAAATTTGACTAATTTTTTATGAAAAAAAAACCAAAAAATTAATTTGGGTAACCCACTGCCCAATCCAACCCAAACCAGGAATTAGTGGGTTTGGCCAACCCAACCCAATAACGTTACAAGTGGTTATTTTAGCTCACCCAATCCGGAGTACCTTATATGGTTCGGGTCTTGGGTTTGGCCAATTCCAACCCAAACCGACCCATGTACACCCCTAGCAAAAGTATCGGGTTAGTCCTTTAGGTTTTTTAAGTTTCATATTAGTCTTTTAAGTTAAAAAAACGTTTGCATCATCATCCTTTTCTATCCAACTCCGTCAAAAGGTGCATATGTGGTTGTTTTCTGCTGACGTGGCCTATCCAAATAAGCTAGTTTCTTTTTTTTATTACTTTTTACTAAAATAAAAAAATAAAATTGTTACCCAAAACACAAATCCAGTAGTTCATCTCTCAATTGTATTCTTCATCTTATCTTAAGCTTCAAACTCAAAAAAATAATGATTCAAATACACAACACATTTGATTCTCTTCCTCCATTTCACTTTCATAAACCCTTTTCTCTACAATTCATGATTGCAACACCAACCAACAATGCCAGTGACATAGAAGTCGGTTTCAAATACAAAACCCATCTAATTCTCTTCCTCCATTTTGACAGAAGGTGGAGATGATATGATAAGGTGGATATGAGCTTAATAGGATCAAAAAGGTGGAGATGAGCTTCATAGGAGAAGTATGATTGATAGGTAGAAACATAGGAAAACCGTTAGAATTCAGAATTCATATTGAATTGTATTGAAAAAGATTCAGTAATGAGTACATGAATGATCATATTTATAGACCTTAATTACCCTAACCACTTGTGTAAATAACTAACATCTAACCAGTTCTAACAACCCTAACCAACTCTACTTATCTCAACACTAACCCTAGTTATCTCATCATCACCCCTCAAACTCAAGGTTAGAGAATTCTTACTTGAGTTTGAAATACAAATCCGCAAAATGAATAATGTTATAACTTAAACAGAAAGGGTACAATTGGCAGAAGAAACAGGTAAGGCAAAATGAAAGAATGTTCTAGCCAAGTCCATTGAATATTATAGGTTCTTCACTTAAGCAGCTGAGGCCCAATACAAAATTTAAAGTGTTATTGATAGCGAAAATTGCTCGTCTCCCATAAAGTTGGAAATTGCTCTTCCCCCATACAAAAAAGCTCATTCTCGAAGAAAATGACCAAATACCCTTGTGTGACTTAAGTCACGCTCGATATATATATCAACGTGACTTAACTCACGCTGGCGTATAACCTGCGTGACTTAACTCACGCTGGTGTATAACCTGCGTGACTTAACTCACGCTTGGTACATGTCAGCGTGACTTAAGTCACGCTGCGTTCATTTATAACTCATGCAGAACCTCACTTCTCCATTTCACTTCTCAAATCTCTAAAATATCTCCCAAATATATTGGAATGCATTTTTTTTTGTCATTGTACCGCCATCTTCCCGGCGTCACTGCACGGGTAGCCACTAATTAATCACTTCGCCTCTTCAAGCCTCGTGCTTGGGGGGCTGTGTACCGCCATCTTCCCAGCGTCACTGCACGGGTAGCCTCTAATCAATCACTTCGCCTCTTCAAGCCTCGTGCTTGGGGGGCTGTGTACCATCATCTTATTCCTCAAAGGATATGTGGCAGCCTCCCCCTGTAAGCTGGAGCCCACTCCCCACGTGTCCGCCATGTAGGCGAGGTCAGGGATCCGTTGGAACAAGACGGAAAGAAGGAGGACCCCAGTAACGCACCCGAAGCGGGGTGCCCACGATGAAACCCGAGCTAACGGCTCGATTAGACTCGTCTACCGAGTCTTCCCCACTTTCCTGTTAGAGGCCGAGATCTCCGGGGGAGGACCAACGTCAGGTGGCTTGGGAATCGTGGATAGATCGCTCCTGCATCTCTTAGGTTAAGGCAAGTATAAAAAGAGCTCGGAACGTCCCCCCAGATCATCACATTCACTATAGAGAAAAAACCTAGAACTAAGCTCTTGAGTCCATCGATTGCTTAGGGGGTTGGTATCATTGTTCTCTTAGTCGGAACAGTCATGACTCATCATATATGAAGGGATTTGATTTGATAACTTATATAGTTGATTCGATAAAATAGATGTGTTGTGTTCTCTTCATTCTTTTGAGTTTTCAAAGAGACTTGCAAATTTTTACACTAAGTATAAGACACTTTAATGCCAACATTTTCGACAAACTTTCATGAATTTAATTTTAATCCAACATCATGATGATACAATATCCTTAGGAATTTAATGTAATATAATGTAACGTAACGCTTCGTTTATTTGAACGGGGATGAAATTATAACTAAATATATTTGTCATATTCTATTAATTTTGCGTACTTGTGTATTTTTAGTTATGATTTATTTTCGATCATGATTGAATTGTTGTTATTGTTGTTTCTAAGTCATGACATGCTTTTAAAAAATAAACATAACATATTGTATGTTTGGGGTCTTCAAAAAATATTATCTTTGTGCAAAATTAGTGAAAAGATAACTTACCTAAAACAAGCGTGACTTAAGTCACGCAGGTTATACACCAGCGTGACTTAAGTCACGTTGATATACCGAGCCTGACTTAAGTCACGTTGATATAGCTGTTGGAACAAAATGAGTTTAAACAATGCCTCTTGAGTTTTGATGATAACAAGGTATTAAAAGATCAATTAGATATGCTAATATTTGTTCAAATGTGCAGGACCATAGACAAAAACAATATTGATTTATTTATGTATTAGTTCTGAAAGAACAAATAAGTAGCAAATGATTTTCAAGAGAAGCTAGTTTTATGTCTGTTGGATATTTGGTTGTTGGCTACATGTTTTGCTAAAATCAAATATACAAGCAGCACGTCTTCAGAAGCTGAAAACTCAGTGTGTGCATTTTCAGAAGCTGGTTCAAAAGCTGGTTCAGAAGCTGGGTCTTCAGAAGCTGAACAGTACTTCAGAAGCTGGACCTTCAGAAGCTGAACAGTACTTCAGAAGCTGACCTTCAGACGCACTGTTCAGACGCTGACCTTCAGACGCACTGTTCAGACGCTGACCTTCAGACGTACTGTTCAGAAGCTGACCTTCAGACGCACTGTTCATAAGCAACCTTTAGAAGCTAAAATGTTCAGACCCAGAACTTCAGACGCAGACTTCAGAAGTTCCTTCAGAAGCTGGTTTTCTGCGTTCTATTTTGTGCGCCTTGGAGATGTGTATTTTCAGAACATGATCTTTTATGAGAAGATTTAATTGAAGAATTATCCAAGCTTTGTTTCTAGAAGGAAGATTGTTTTGCGTGAAGATCTTTATTGAAGATTGAATTCATTTATTTATGAATATATTTTCAAAGGAATCTTTGCAAAATATATTTCAGAAATATAATTGCTTCTATTTGCTTCTAAAGAATTCTAGGAATATATTTTTCAAGATTTGATTCAAGAATTATGTTGCTGCTGAAGCTATAAATAGAGGACACTGCTATTGAAGAAATTCATTCAAAACAGAAGAGAGAGTCATACTTAGTGTTTTGAGTCTGTAAGCCTAGTGCTTTGTTTTCTGTACATCACTCAAACTGTTTAGAGTTGGTTGTTTGTGTTTATTGAGTTGTAATCACTTGAAGCTTTTAAGCAAAAGTGACGTACTGAGTTTCTAGGAGAGTGTCTCCATCTTTGATTGCTTAAGAGGCTGATAATCACTGGGGCAGTGATTACTTGAGTAGGAAGTAAGTGGGATCTTATATCTAGGAGTTCCTAGGTAGAAATCTATACGGGTAGTGATTAAGTGAGAAGACCTAGAAACAGGGGCTGTAATATCCCGCTTGGATGAAACTTTTATCGATGATTACGGATTAAATGGAAGGAATGGCAATTTAGTACTTTTGGATGAGAGGATTTATAAAAGGAAAAATATGAGATATTTTCTCATACTTTCTCCTCCATTCTCTCTCTTCTTCAACTGATTTTCTCTCCTCCCTCTCTCTATAATTCGGTCACCATCATCCCTCACCACCATCCTCCTAAACTTCATCCAATTTTGTGGAGTCTTTGCAAGCAAGCTTAATTTTGGGAGTCTAGAACAAGAGAAAGTTAAAGGAGAATTAAGGAAAGGAGAAGAGCAAGTAGGGTTTTGGAATTCAGAACTTAGCAAGCACCAATCAAGGCTTAGGTGAGCTCCCTAAGGTTTTAGAACCCACTTTGAGTAAGTTTTAGTGTGGATTATAAATTTGAGCAAGTTTAGAAAAGTGCCCTAAATCCTTGTTATGTGCTAATCCATTGTTCAACTATGTTTAAATTGTTTAAATGCTAAAGAAAATCCTTTTTAATACCTTTGGGAAGCTTGGGTAAGTTGGAATGGTTTGAAATGATGAAAAAATGCAATTTCTAAGTTTTCCTGAACTGTCATGGTTGCTACAGTGACCAGCCGTTGCTATAGCGACCAGGCCTGTTTTTGACTTCTGCCTACGGTCGATGTAGCGACCAGGCCGTGGCTACAGCGACCACATCAGGACAGCACATGACAGCTTAGCTGTTTTGGGTGTTCTGATGCGCGTAGGCGAGGTTTTTCACATCCGTTTTCTCCAGAAACACTTAAGAATGATTATACACCATTTTAACTCATCCAAGAGGTTTCCAAAAGGATGTAATTATAAGGAACAAGGATGGTACAGTAACTTAGAATTTGTGAGGGCAAGTTTAGACGGGTATGGGAATATTTCCAACAATCAAGTAGTGGCTTATGATAACGATAAGCCTATGATCCTATACTCATATGTTAAGTATTGGGAGATTGATTCCCTTAAGAATGCATTAAAAATGCAAAAGCTCATAGTATATTATTAGACGTACTTTCAAGTACATAACATAAGAATTGATGAAAATGAGAATGCACCTAGGATAGCAAGCTTAAGATGCACTCAATTAAGTGTGCGTAAGCACAAGAATGATCCAATGATCTAAGTTAAGAACCTTTTATAGGTTAAGCATTTAAGAATGATTACTTAAAGAATGCATTAGATATGCACAAGAATATGAAACTTATTAGATATACATACGAACTTAAGCTGAGAACTTAATGATAAAGATTATGCGTGTTCATCAGACTCCGGATTATGCCGGATGGGATTTCTCCGAAAGGGCTATCCACACGTAAGTTATAAGACTATGTTAAACGTGTCCAGCAGGCTCCGGGATACGCCGGATGGGACTTCTTCGAGAGGATTGTCCACACGTATGTTAAAAGATTAAGCATGTTCAGCAGACTCCGGGATACGCCGGATGGGACTTCTCCGAGAGGGTTGTCTACATGCAAAGTTAAGTTGTGTTCAGCAGACTCCGGGATTCGCCGGATGGGACTTCATCGAGAGAGTTGTCCACACAACGATAAGAGGAGTCCGGTATTAGCCTGATATGATAGGAGTTTCACCGGTATGATGGGAGATGTACTTCGGGGTTACTCCACCCGGATGCACTCCGTAAAATGAACCAAGATAATGCATTGTTTGTTCAACGCTAACTCCTAACTTAATGTTATGAAAAGATGAAGATGAATATGAATATGTATATGTACTGAGAGTTAAGACAAGGTAGTCATCAGACATCAGAAAGTGATCATAGACTTCCCCTCGATCACTGGGCATAAGACTATGTATATGATAAGTATATGATAAGATAAAAGACATGTAGCGATCCTAGTGTTCCCTTGATCGCGAAATATGTAGAGAATGACGGTGATCGTAGGAATCCCCAAGATTGCCAAGAGTAGGCACGGCGACCCTAGGTTTCCCCCCGTGGTTGCCAACAGTAGGTTGGGCTGGAGCTCACTGAGACATTATGTCTCATCCCAATCCTTCTGGTGCAGGTTTACAGGTTAGCAAGAGATTTTCAGATGATGTTCTTCAGGGAGACGCTGAAGGGAGTGCAGTTGCTCGTCATGGACAAGCTCAGAAGTTTATCAACATATGTTTAAGTATTTGTAAATGATATTTGGATAACTGTATAAACAAGCCAACTTGTACTCATTCAGATGTATGTATGTATTATTATTATTATTATTATTGAAAATTTTAATGTATCCGATATCAGGATAATACACATGCTAAATATTCTAGATAATTTAGTATGGGTGTTACAATTGGTATCAGAGCAGGTCGATTCAGACCATGCCTTGGGTCATTAAAAATTCGATAAAAGTAGTGGGACCATTGGGTTCCGGATATTGTTCTAAAGGTCACATCTAGTTGAGCCTGATCAACTCAGTCTAGTATATGACAGTTAGGATAAATGTCCGAGAGCTGAATGTGACCAAGGAGGAATGAAGTTTATGAAGAGCGAAGATTAAGGTGCCAGAATTTTAAGACGGAATTGGCGAAGAAGTATTCAATGCCAAATGGTGGCCATCAACTGTGAGGTAGCTAAGTCTGTTAATGACGAAGTTTCAGGAACATAAGAGATACTTAAGAGTAAGGTGAAACACCTCAACCCAGTTGTACGCGTCGTTGGATGATGTCTCGTCTGCGGAAGACATAAGGATTAAGGAATCATGGGATACTCTAAGGAATAACTTGGAACCTTGACGGGAACCACAGTTTGAGAAGTTAAAGTGAGGTGTGGATTAAGTAACAATTCTGAGCACAGAGTTAAGGAATTGCAGTACCAAACCTAGAGACTCGAATGAGGAAATTATCGGTCGGTTCTTGAAACCTCTAGACTCCCAGCAAAGATGGGGTGTTGAAGAATCGAACTCGGATCGGATGAGATTTAATGTCCAAACAGTCAAGAGAATTAATTATGGATTAAGCGAATTATTTGGACAGATGAAGTTAACCACTCAAGTGTGGTCATTGAGCGTGAATCGCAAGTAAGTTTAACCCCATCAGATCAGCCGCATCTCTCGAACCATAAATGACAGATTTGTGAATTAAGAAGAGAAGATGGTATGCAACCTAAGAACTAAGATGGATGATTAAATGGTGATAATAAGACATGTTGCATATCGAAGTGTGAATCAGATTTTCAGATATTGCCTATGAGTAAGAAGATTGGAAATAAGTTAAGCTTAACCGGAATTTTACTCAATGAAAGGTGGATGATGAATAACAAGTTGTTGGAATTTAGTGAACTGATGGACGAACAAAGTCGAATTCCCTTGATTGGTTGAAGAAGGCAAGTTCAAAATAACACAAGATTAGAGTAGACCAGTATTTTGAGAAATAATCGGAATTTTAGCCGAGATTTATTTAGAGGCTTTTTTTAACAGGAAGATCTTCGCCAGTACGAAAGTTAAGATTGTGGTTAATATAAGAAGTTCTATGTTCAATCGATGGGTTTCCTTACACAATGATTCTGAAAAGCCGGAAGTGATCACCTTATGTTAGTATGCTTCCGAAGGTGGTAGAATGTATAGACCTTGGATTATTCAAAACCATGTGAAGAAGTCAATAGTCGAGAAGACCTATGGGAATTACTTATTAAATAATGGAGGATCGTTCAGATAATAGAATCAGATTTTGAGTTGTTAATGCAGTAACGAGTTGCTGAATGTCAAAAGGTAATGATAAGGTTTTGAAGTTCAAGATGAGTTAACTGGAGGAACTCGAAGGTAACCTAGGAGATATGGTAAGACCATAGAGACCGAAGTTGTCTCGGAAAAGAGTATAAGTATGAAATCCTTGCAGATAAGAATAAAAAGGGAAAGTAACGAGACTCGAATCATCAGTGGATTCAGTGTATGCAAAATGTGGATCTCCAGAAGCCATAAATTGTTTTAGAAGTTGCCACAAGTGGTTAATGGGTGAACTTTAGTTGTTTCAGGTATGCTTTCAGTAGGGTTTCTGCAATGTTTTAATGATTATACATGATGAGCTGACCAAGAGATGGTTACAGAATTCAGGATATGGAGAGTAAAGTTAGAACTAAAGTATAAGCTGTTTGACAGGAGCATTGTTGGGCTCGTAACAATTCTAAAAACCGCTTACAGGTTTTGGCGTATTATCGTGAAAGTAAGTATATGGTTTATGTCCGAAAGGAAACACAAAGTCAGGTGATGACCAATCCGTAAGTTAAGCAGATGGTTTAAGCCACAAGAGAAGCAATAATGTCAGATGGTTTTGTTACGGTAGCTACAAAGTGATAAAGTAAAAGGATTGGTCAAGGAAAATTTATTTGGCAATAGTGGTGTATTGCTCCAATTCTAACTCGAGTTGTTAAGAATTAGAGTTGCGCAGCGGAGTAGTAATCCAAGAATGAATTAATGAACAATGCTAAGCTGAAGCTTAGGGAACGAGAAGGTGTTAAGTGTTTAATTCTTATAATACGGAATAGCAGTAAGTAGAGACGACTTGAACATATCACAAGTTCTAATGGAAAATTTTGGGAGTTAAGTTGAGGAATACTTCAAACCTCGAAACCCATGAGAAAAGGAATATCGAAATAGTTTAAGAGTATGTGGTAAGATATAAGAAGGATGTGTTCCTACTAGGTTAAGTCTTAGGCGAACGAAGTTACAGCTAGCAAGGTAACCCAGCTATTTCTTTAGTTCCATAATTTCAAGTAGACTTGAAGAGTAAGTTTAGCCAAGAAAGAATTAAGCATGAGACAACATCAGTACATATTGCACTTGCAAGATGAAATTTGAGAATTTGAAACATTGATCAGAAACGACAATGCAGTGATGTGTAAGTTATTCCACATTGTACCCACGCTATGTTAACATGTCGCATGTACCAGATTATGTCTAGTAGTGTATGCTTATCGGACAGTGTTTATGCTACTCAGATAGTA
Organism: Medicago ruthenica; assembly: GCA_018208015.1. NCBI lineage: Eukaryota > Viridiplantae > Streptophyta > Magnoliopsida > Fabales > Fabaceae > Medicago > Medicago ruthenica. The sequence continues at coordinate 38,559,289 of CM031375.1, read as the reverse complement.
GTGTAACACAATCTTTTCAGTTATGTGGCATGCATAAGTAACTAATGTACGCAGTCAGTAATGTTTAAAGAGAGAAGATGCTAATCAGAACAGGTTTGTGGATACCGAACGCGTTTAGTTAAGAATATTCAAGGAATCTTGAACTCGACATCCAGAATGAGAAATAAGTTTGTGATGCCGATAAAATGTAACCGTAATTTACGTTATAGGTTGTTGTATACTCAAGAAATAAACATGGGTAACATTGGCGTGGCAAACCTGGCAAGCCAGTTGAAAGGCAAATCCCAGATGTTACAAAATGAGTTAAGAGTAAGAAAAGATTCCCAATTGATGTGGTAGTGTCTCAAATATGTTAAGATTAAGAATGATGTCCCGTTAGTCGGACAAGGATGATGTGATGTACTATGTACCCGTTAGTAGTGTACATGTACTCAATCTTGTATGTGAACTAAATGATATGAATTGTACTATATGATGTCATGTGAGACGGCTTATACCACTCATCACCTGGATTAAACTCTTATGAGTTTTGTAATATCAGTATAGAAAATATTTATGCTACGACAAGAATTCGAGAATAAGTTGTGACGGGAATGATAGAATATCAGCAAACTCCCAGTATGAAGAATGATTCCTAAGTTATTAAGATACGCATTGACGCCGTAGACTAACTGAAGCGGAGCACGAGTAATCTGCCAGAATTCCGCGAATCCTTGAGAATTTCATAGTGGAAGTAATGATTATGATTACGATAAGAATGATATCGTGATATCAGAAAGAAAGGAGCAGGTGCTAGAGGTGAAACCTCCTGCTTATACTTGGAATAATCCTTGCAGTTGCAAGTGCGTACACAATATCAGATGTTTTCGGTGTAAGGATGATTCTATATGAAAATGTATGACATAGGTCTATAAGTAAGATGTCGTCGCATGAGACGAAAGATAAAGGTAATAATTCAGTAGAATTAGATGCAGTGCAATGAACCCATTGAAGAGTGGGAATATTTGAGGAAGATGAGAATACCTAGTAAAAGTATCCGAGGTTTAATAACCTTAATATGGATTCACACCAAGTGTGTGGACAAGAGGCATAGTTAGTGAGTCGGGTAGATTGGTTTAGACAACCGCACACCCTGCTACGTTAGAATTATGTAAAGTATATCAGGCCTTTCTATTGAGGGAAAGATTGTCGAGTATTTTCGACTTATAGAATTGGAATTCCGATAAGCAAGTTGAGTAGAGAATTGACTATGGGGAAAGAAGTATAAATGATCTTTTGATATGTGATGTCAAGAGGAATCTAAATTTCGAGGACGAAATTTCTTTAAGGGGGGTAGATTGTAATATCCCGCTTGGACGAAACTTTTATCGATGATTACAGATTAAATGGAAGGAATGGCAATTTAGTAATTTTGGAAGAGATGATTTATAAAAGGAAAAATATGAGATATTTTCTCATACTTTCTCCTCCATTCTCTCTCTTCTTCAACTGATTTTCTCTCCTCCCTCTCTCTATAATTCGGTCACCATCATCTCTCACCACCATCCTCCTAAACTTCATCCAATTTTGTGGAGTCTTTGCAAGCAAGCTTAATTTTGGGAGTCTAGAACAAGAGAAAGTTAAAGGAGAATTAAGGAAAGGAGAAGAGCAAGTAGGGTTTTGGAATTCAGAACTTAACAAGCACCAATCAAGGCTTAGGTGAGCTCCCTAGGGTTTTAGAACCCACTTTGAGTAAGTTTTAGTGTGGATTATAAATTTGAGCATGTTTAGAAAAGTGCCCGAAATCCTTGTTACGTGCTAATCCATTGTTCAACTATGTTTAAATTGTTTAAATGCTAAAGAAAATACTTTTTAATACCTTTGGGAAGCTTGGGTAAGTTGGAATGGTTTGAAATGATGAAAAAATGCAATTTCTGAGTTTTCCTGAACTGTCATGGTCGCTACAGCGACCAGCCGTCGCTATAGCGACCAGGCATGTTTTTGACTTCTGCCTACGGTCGCTGTAGCGACCAGGCCGTGGCTACAGCGACCACATCAGGACAGCACATGACAGCTTAGCTGTTTTGGGTGTTCTGATGCGCGTAGGCGAAGTTTTTCACATCTGTTTTCTCCAGAAACACTTAAGAATGATTATACACCATTTTAACTCATCCAAGAGGCTTCCAAAAGGATGTAATTATAAGGAAAAAGGATGGTACAATAACTTAGAATTTGTGAGGGAAAGTTTAGACGGGTATGGGAATATTTCCAACAATCAAGTAGTGGCTTATGATAACGATAAGCCTATGATCCTATACTCATATGTTAAGTATTGGGAGATTGATTCCCTTAAGAATGCATTAAAAATGCAAAAGCTCATAGTAAATTATTAGACGTACTTTCAAGTACATAAGATAAGAATTGATGAAATTGAGAATGCACCTAGGATAGCAAGCTTAAGATGCACTCAATTAAGTGTGCGTAAGCACAACAATGATCCAATGATCTAAGTTAAGAACCTTTTATAGGTTAAGCATTTAAGAATGATTACTTAAAGAATGCATTAGATATGCACAAGAATATGAAACGTATTAGATATACATACGAACTTAAGCTGAGAACTTAATGATAAAGATTATGCGTGTTCATCAGACTTCGGATTATGCCGGATGGGATTTCTCCGAAAGGGCTATCCACACGTAAGTTATAAGACTATGTTAAACGTGTCCAGCAGGCTCCGGGATACGCCGGATGGGACTTCTCTGAGAGGATTGTCCACACGTATGTTAAAAGATTAGGCATGTTCAACAGACTCCGGATACGCCGGATGGGACTTCTCCGAGAGGGTTTTCTACATGCAAAGTTAAGTTGTGTTCAGCAGACTCCGGGATTCGCCGGATGGGACTTCATCGAGAGATTTGTCCACACAACGATAAGAGGAGTCCGGTGTTAGCCTGATATGATAGGAGTTTCACCGGTATGATGGGAGATGTACTTCGGGGTTACTCCACCCGGATGCACTCCGTAAAATGAACCAAGATAATGCATTGTTTGTTCAACGCTAACTTCTAACTTAATGTTATGAAAAGATGAAGATGAATATGAATATGTATATGTACTAAGAGTTAAGACAAGGTAGTCATCAGACATCAGAAAGTGGTCATAGACTTCCCCTCGATCACTAGGCATAAGACTATGTATATGATAAGTATATGATAAGATAAAAGACATGTAGCGATCCTGGTGTTCCCTTGATCGCGAAATATGTAGAGAATGACGGCGATCGTAGGAATCTCCAAGATTGCCAAGAGTAGGCACGGCGACCCTAGGTTTCCCCCCGTGGTTGCCAACAGTAGGTTGGGATGGAGCTCACTGAGACATTATGTCTCATCCCAATCCTTCTGGTGCAGGTTTACAGGTTAGCAAGAGATTTTCAGATGATGTTCTTCAGGGAGACACTGAAGGGAGTGCAGTTGCTCATCATGGACAAGTTCAAAAGTTTATTAACATATGTTTAAGTATTTGTAAATGATATTTGGATAACTGTATAAACGAGCCAACTTGTACTCATTCAAATGTATGTATGTATTATTATTATTATTATTATTATTATTATTATTATTATTATTATTATTGAAAATTTTAATGTATCTGATATCAGAATAATACACATGCTAAATATTCTAGATAATTTAGTATGGGTGTTACAGGGGTTGTTGTCATAGGTCTTTGAATTGATACTATTTAGTGGATTTCCTTCCTGGCTTGGTAGCCTCCAGACGTAGGTGTGCTTGTCACCGAACTGGGTTAACAAATCAACTGTGCTCTTTACTTTCTATCTGTTATTTTGCTTCTGAATTGTATACTCTGTTCTGCGTATTATACTCTGTTTTATAGTTCAGAATCAGTCCTACCAGGAATTACAAAGTCAGACTTTGAAGGTACTCTAGAAGTGGAAGACTCAGACTCTGATGGTCAGACTCTGAAGGATACCCAGACTCTGAAGGGTACTCCATAAGCTGAAGACTCATACCCTGATAGTCTGGAAGCCAGACACAGGAAAGCTGAAGACGTTCGTTAAAGGTGGCTCTAAAGTTTCAGAAGTCAATGGATGTCACTTTCAGTAAAGGACATAGTACAAATCGTACCTCCAGCATTCCCATGTGCAAATGTACATTGCCGCAAGTTGTGTCTCCTTGGAAAAGAACGGTTCATTCCATATCAAGGAATAGATTCAAATACAATCCTTCATAGGACATGAACCAAATCAAGCAACAAATCATTGGTGATTGATCAAGCTTCTCTAACGACTCTTTGATGCGTTGGCACTATCTTCAATGTCTCTTTTCATTCTCTATATAAAGGATTGAAGACTTGAAGAATAAAGAGGACTCCACAATATTTTAAAAGTTCTAAAACTCTGTCAAATTGAATTATGCATCAAACACTTAGAATTTCTTAACAACTTTTATATCTTAGAAATTCTTAAGTTCTAGAGTCTGAACTGTGTTGTATTTTGTGAACACCACTGATTGTATATCAAGTGTTCAAACAAACATTCTTTTTTTGTAATCTTTGTTTGTAAGAAGTCTCTTGCTTCTGTGCTTGAGCATTGGAAGTTTCTTGCTTGTGTGTTTGAGCATTTGTAATCTTTGTGATTATAGTGAAAAATCTCTTGTAAGTGACAAGGGGACTGGACTACTTCCGGGTTGTTGAAGGAACCAGGATAATTGCTTTGTGTCTCTCTCTTCTCTCTCTCTCTCTCTCTCTCTCTCTCTCTCTCTCTCTCTCTCTCTCTCTCTCTCTCTCTCTCTCTCTCTCTCTCTCTTATCTTTTATATCCGCTGCATTAGACTTTGAACATTGCTTCAGACTCTGTTTCCCATCATAGGCTGAACTTTGGTCTTAGTTTCGAAGAAGAAAAAGCTAACACAATTCAACCCCTCTTCTTGTGTTTTTCTCTCCTTCAATAGCGAGCGTGACTTAAGTCACGTTGGGGGTATTTTCGTCAGTGTTTAACCAGTGTTTTGCTCATTCCCAAGTGTTCTGACCATAATACCCTAAATGTGACTTAAGTCACGTTCGGTAAGCATCAACGTGAGTTAAGTCACGTTGAGCCCAACGTGAGTTAACTCACGCTCGGTACATACCAACGTGACTTAAGTCACGTTGCATTTTGTTACAGAAATAACACAAACCAGAACACAGAACCGTTGTGTTCCAAAGAAAAAAGTTCGAATTTTCTTCCTCCAGGTTTAATTTCAACCATTTTGAGCCAATCAATGCCAATTTCAACCCAAAATCAAGTAAGCGTTCTAAAACCAATTGCATTGGGCATTTTATGGTTTAAATTTTGGATTTTTTGGAGAAATTTGACATATTTAGGTTTTTAGGGATTTGATTTGCATGTTATTTTTTAGGATTCTTAATGATGAAATAAGTTAGGAATTGTAATTTAGATGTTGTTTAGAGTAAGTTTGACTCCAATGAGGTAATTTAGGGTTTACAAATTGTTAGATTTTATGCAGATTGAATGTTGCACTCTAGGTGTTTGATAAAATGTTTCAATGAATTTGTTTTAGTTTTGCCTTGTTAATGATGAAATTAGTTAGAAATTGGATTGTTAATGTTGATTATAGTGAGTTTGAGTGCAATGTGGTAGGTTAGAGATTGAAATGACACTGCCGAAATTGAACTGTTGTTGTTGATTAGTTAGAAATGACACAATGTCCCTATGAAAATTATTGAATTTTTGCTTTTAAAAATGTTGTGTAGATATGTCTGAGAGACCTGACAGACTAAGAGCAGGCAGGGAGATCATGACACAGAGTGCACGGGACGTTAGCAGCAGGAAGAGTGAGGATGTGGAGGGGACGTCGTCCCATGCTGGTGCGTCCCAGATAGTGGACCCCACACATCATCAGCAGCAACAGGAGGAGTATCAGCCTCAATATATGCAGGCTCCACATTAGGAGGGTGAGGCCCAGCAGGAGGCTCAGGAGGAGGCCGGACCGGAGGGTTTTCCCAGGGGCCCTACTGACATGACGCTTCTACCGAATTTCGGTAGACACGTGGCATGTCAGCTTTGGAGCGACATCACGGTAAGTTTAATTGTTTAATTTTATTTAATTACACGTTAATTGATATGTTTATTTTAATTTAATTTTACGATTTAATTTTTATGTTAAAATATTTTAATTACGCGTCAATTTAATTAGGTGTCAAGTTAATTGTTTCTTTTAATTTAATTTCATGATTTAACTGTTATGTTATAATATTTTAATTACGCGTCAATTTAATTAGTTGTCAATTTAATTATTTATTTTAATTTAATTTTATGACTTAACTGTTATGTTAAAATATTTTAAATACGCTTCAATTTAATTGCGCGTCAATTTATATACGGGTCAATTTAATTGTTTATTTTATTTTAATGTTACGATATAATTGTTATGTTAAAATGTTTAATGTTTATTTTATTATTGTTTTTTACGATTAAATTGTTATGTCTTTTTTAGTTATTCAAATGTTTATATTTTTAATTGTTTGTTGTTCGTTTAATTTTTTGTATTTCAGTTTCGAAGGACGCATAAGGTGACCCCTGTCTCGCACGGGAAGAAGCTGAAGAGTGAGAAGCTAACAGTTCCGGGACGGGGAGCTTTATGGTTCTGGCAGCGGGTGGATGCATCCGGTCTTGCCCCCCTCCTTCAGACTGGGTACGAGTGAAGGTGAGAAAAACACACAAGAAGGGGGGGTTGAATTGTGTGGGCTATTTCTTTTCTATCTCAAAAACTTATGTTAGTTCAGATTCTGATATTGATAAGATCTGAACTATTTTCAGAGTGTTTTATGCAGCGGATATAAAGTAAATGAGAGAGAGAAAGAGAGACACAACAGTTTATCCTGGTTTCTTCCACAACCCGGAAGTAGTCCAGTCCCCTTGTTACTAACAAGAGATTTTCCACTATAATCAAATGATTACAATTGCTCAAGCACAAAGCATAGAGACTTCCAGTTGCTCAAACACCTAGTAAGAGACTTCCCTGCTCAACCACAAAGGATGAGACTTCCTTGCTCAAACACCTAGTAAGAGGCTTCTAGTTGCTCAAACACTTAGTAAGAGACTTCCAATGCTCAAGCCCTCAAGCAAGAGACTTCTAGTTGCTCAAACACTTAGTAAGAGACTTCCCTGCTTAGACACACAGTCTAAGACTTTCTATGCTCAATACACAAAGTTATGAGACTTTTGGTTGCTCGAGCACGCAGGCTAGAGACTTTGATTCAAACAGATTTACAACAGAAAACAGGTTTGAGTTGAACACTTGATATACTATCAGTGGTGTTCACAAAATACAACACAGGTTGAGACTCTACACTTAAGGAATTCTAAGATAAAAAGGTTTGTAAGAATTCTTAAGTTATTTGATGACTGTTGGATGAAAAACAGAGTATGGCAGTTTCTGGTTTTTCAGTCTTATATTTCTGTACAGAGTCCTTAGTCTTCTTCTGCAAATCTTCAATCCTTTATAGAGAATTAAAGAGTTGTTGAGAAGAGCCATGTCACCAAAAGAGCCGTTGCAGATAAAGCTTCAGCCAGCATTCATTCTGCTCTGGTGTGCGTACAGAAAACAGAGCATGGCAGATTTGAATCGTTTCCTTAAAACATGGTGAATGTTTTGGCCAAGGAGACAACTGTTGCATAGAGTTGTTCTGACAGTACAGTACTTCACTGATCACAGTTGCAATTGTTGAATGCTACGTTTCAGACTTCAGAAGCTTCTCTTCAGAAATAGTTCTTCAGACGCACTTCTTCAGAAGCAGACTTCAGACGCACTGTTCATCAGACGCACTTCTTCAGAATCAGACTTCAGACGCACTGTTCATCAGACACACTGTTCATCATACGCAAATCTTCAGAAGCAGACTTCAGACGCACTGTTCATCAGACACTGGTCTTCAGACGCACCCTTCAGACACACTGTTCATCAGACGCACCCTTCAGAAGATGGTCTTCAGACGCACCCTTCAGACGCTGATTTTCTTCAGCCTTGCAACACAAGCTTCTATGCTTTCCTTCTTGCTCTTAACTTGTTCTTTCATAACCAATGTTAGATACCAAACTTTAAGTACATGGTTCTGCACACTAAGAATCAAGCATTAGCAATTCCAATTTTCTTTTTAACACTTTGTTATCATCAAAACCCAAAAGAGAGTTGTTCATACATTTTGTTCCAACAACGAGAACATCAGCTTTGGCCTCATCACCGCCTTGTCAAAGAGATGACATGGGGAGACCAGCAGCTTCCATCTGCCCATTGGGGAGATGACCGTCACACTAGATGATGTGGCGTGTCTTCTACAATCCCCATCGTTGGGAGGCTCATGGGTGACGAGGATGTAGACTACAAGAGAGGTATAGAGTTGTTGCAGAGCGAGCTGGGTTTGACGGAGATAGAGGCTATGTCTGAGGTGAATAAACAGTGGCGTGGGTATATTAGTATACCTCACCTGAAGATGGTTTATGACCGACTCCTGCATAGGTGTAATGAGTTGGAGGAGCCTGCTGATGAGGAGGAGGCGAAGGAGCTGGAGAGGACTAGGACTATGTGCATTAGGGCATTTTTGTTGTTCTTTGTGGGCGTTACCATTTCGCCAACAAGAACAGCAAAAACATTCATCTGTTATGGCTGACTATGCTGCAGGACTTGGACACGGTGCACGAGTGGTCTTGTGGCGGGATGACACTTGTTTTTCTCTACACCCAGCTTTCTCTTGCAACGAACCCGGACATTAGCGTCGTTGGAGAACTTAAATAAATAATTTGCATAATAAAATTAAATAGGATTCATAAAATATATGAATAAAGAACTTATATTAAATAATTCAACAAATAAAATAGAGGTTCATCTTAGAACTCTACTCTAATAGGGTTTAGTTACTCATGGTAACTAAAGACAAATTACAACAAAAAAATATTAAAACATACCCTATAGACTTTGAGTGAGGAGAGACACCTCCCTTAAAGCTCCTAGTGCTTGCCTTCCGCTTGAACCGCTTCGTTCTTAATGAATAATTATGAATGATAGGAGTTGTATTTATAAGCTTGATTTCCGCCTGGGTTTGGGCTTGAAAATTGGGCTATTCCACTTAAAAGTAGAAAAAAGCAGTTCTGACCCGCACTCAGCATGCCCGGAGCGCACAGCCAGGGGCATGGGTGTATTTTTCCATGCCCTGGGCGCATGTCATGCCCTATGTGCATGGTTCAAGCCTGGGGTGCATGGGTGTTGTTTTCATGCGTGTAATCGCCTATTTCTTCGTCCTTTGGGTGTTTCCTTACATATAAGATGTCTTGGGACTTGAGAACATAATTCCTCCCTTTGTAATGTCTTCTAAGGCCTCTTGAATCTTCAATGGTCTTCCCAAGATCATCATAAGTCTTCAAGATGTTTTGCTTTGCCGATTTGCCTGATTTCTTCTTGAATTGCATCAAAACACCCTAGAATTGTTATGCTTCGGGGAAACAAGAATTACATAACTCAAATAGAAAACATTACAAAATCTTCTGAAAACCATAAGCAATTGTTCTAATACTCCTCTATTTTGGATTAAAACTAAATAAAAATGACTGAAAAATCTGCTAAGAATAACATAAGATGATATGTCTTCACAACCCCAAACTTAAATTGTTGCTTGTCCTCTAGTAACAAGAGAGTAAATTTCAATCTTTGCATATTTTTCAGGAAAAACATACATTTCTGAAGATGTTGCTCAGATTATCAACCCAATAGACAAACCGCAAACCGAACCAACTCAAAGTGAAACTGTAAGAACCGCATTTGATTCGCATGTATTCAGATCATTGTTTGACTCAACCGCATGATTTGGTTTGGTTTTCGATTTTTATTTTAACAACCGAATCAAAATGAACCAAATCGCAACAAAAGAGAAACACTAATTAAACTTAGGCCACCCAACCGAGTTAGTACTCATAGGAATTCAATGGGAAATTTTATAGAATGACAGGTTTTCTCTCTTTTTTCCAAAATCTACCGACCCTTGACAAAGCCGACCAAGATTTGAAAATCAGCAATAGACCACTAATATCTACCACCTCTACAATCGGGTCACCCTCCTCTATGTCATTTAAGGAAGGGAATAAAGCATTCTTTGCAATAGCTGTTTCCTCCAAGGTAGCATTTTTTGATTTGCAACCACACATGAAGACACCTCAACAAAGTTCTCCCCACTAAGATCCTACCATGTGTCATTGTAAAGGGACCTTTCAGAATCAACATCATCCTATAACCACGTATCCTCGCTGAAACTGCCCCCTTTGAGTTTTGGCAACCCACTAGTGAATCTTGTATCAACGACCTTGCAGCCATCTGTCCCATACAAGCATCATGCACCTTGATATGGAAGATTTCGTCCTCCACCTCCAACATCACCACTGAACCAACACCTAAGTTTCCACGCAACATAACCTTCACCATTCCAAATTCCAAAGATGTCATCTTTATAGTTGCATCCTCCATTGCCAAAACCACACCAAAACATTCAACAAGTTTCACAAATGTATCCTCGCACCAAACCATTTCGACCACCTCTCTTTTTTTTTTTTTTGTAAATAAAGAATCTTTAAGAGCCTCCACCGATTCGAAACCAATGAGTAGTAAACCTCCACCCATTGGAGTTACCATCACTTCCACGATATCAGCAATAAGGAGTTGTTGTTTAAAAGTTTCAAGAGATATGTGTGACAGTAGGCACCCCACAATAGCTATATCTAACATGTGTAATCTGTTCGTTGACAACATGGACCTTAATCCCCACCATTTTACGACTCACAAACCTTGACGAACTTGAGCCCACCTGAGCAAAGGACCTCCCACCTTCCCAAAATAGACATGACACCGATTCCACTGCCAAAGTTTTCATCGGAGTTAGATTTCTACTCACCTCTTTTCGCGGTTGAATCTAGGCTGATTCCCCCTTAGCTTAGACAAGCCAACATGGATCTGCTCCAGATGCGCCTATAATTCATCCTAATCTTGAACCCCCTTAGCACATAAGATTTTCAGAGAATGACAAAAGTTTGGCATCCCCATAAAAGCAGGTACTGTTGAAACCCATAAATTGAGAAGAAAATAACTAGAAATCAGAATAAATTTTGGGAAATAAATTTCATGGGGGTTCATTATTTTTAGTAAACCATATGATAGATTTGTTGTTGATGATGATGAAGTTGGTGGTGTATTTTTAAGCATTTTAAATTAAGTAATTATTCTTTAAAAATGTCAAAGTTTTTATTTTTTAAAGCACTAATTACACAAATTTTTATAAAAAGTTACTATTTAAGGTCCTTAACTAGTGTCCGGGGGCACTAGTTAACATTTTCCTTTTTTTATTATGTTTTTTAATTCTCTAAATATGTTTTTCTTAATGGGTTTTAAGAATATAATGCTAAGAAAAAAATGATCATTTTTTTCCCGATGAACCAAGAGATAGGAAAAGCATCAAGGGCAGACTAATAAATCCAAACTAGGTTGGCACCTCTTATAAACCCCCATCTTATATCGCCTACTTATAATATAATATTAAAAAAGGAAATATGTATGAATATTAAAAAAAGGAAAAATGTATGCAAGAGGAGGGGGCAAACCAAAACCCTCAAAAAAACCAAAACAAAATAGTAGGAGTGCCCACCATTAAACCGGATTCATATTAGATAGACCTATAATTTTACTATGTATTCATTTTATTCGACAAAAAAAAGGCTTTCGAGGGAAAATGTATCACAATATTGACATTACTTACCGTTATAGCATTCTAAAAATAATCTTTGGTTTTAGTACAAGGTTTTAGAATGTGAAAAAATTGAAGCTGACAATTAGCACTATCATATTGCAGATGCAATAGAATGAAAGTTCATACTTTTACAGAAATCAAGTCAGAGGATTAGAGAAAAGTGGGAAAAAAACCTCATTACAAAGAAAATTAAGTGCATTGAATAATCCAACCTAATATAAGAGAAAAGGGGTTAAACATTTTTCATATGGTGAAGCTTAAGAAGCTTTTAAGTTTATGAACCTAAAATTTTAGGCCTTGAACAATTTTAGAAAGTAAAAAATTTGAGCCCTTTAATCTTCAATGTAGATTTTGTTTAATTATATGAATTTTTTAAAATATAGCAAATAGTTATTAGTATCCTTCAAACAATGAGGCACAACACGATCGCATGTCTTAAACATGTTCAAGACCGCCACTAACACAATATTTGCATCCGTAGTCATACTAAGAATTTTTGATATCCGTACTGGCATTGCAACCAGAATTTCAATTGGGCATCTATCCCATTTATTTGTATTTTTGTCATAATATAAAAGTTTTAGGCTCATGCTAACAAGTGCTCTAAGGACATTATTTAAAGAATACTTAAAAGAAAATTTTGTCTTTAAAATATAAGTCAAACGCGTGTCAAAGTCATAATTACATCATTTTTTACGTAAAAGTTGCTTCTTTAGAATCCTTAAACAATATCTTTAGCGCACTTGTTAGTTTTTTCTAAAGCTTTAGACGTAATAGAAATCTAAACTTAGCAATTTAAAACCATACTTGGAGGAATGCAATCATTGGATATAGGATCCACTTCCAGAATATCAAGGTTTTGGTCCTAGCTCAAGATAAGATGACTACTCCCCCGTTCCTTTATAACTGTCACTTTTGTTTAAAATTTTTGTTTTTAATTAATTGTTATTTTCAAAGTCTAATACATCATTAAATGTTGTTTTACCTATATTACCTTTAGATATTTATTGCAGAGAGAGAAATATATGAAATGAGATATTCAATGATTAAGGTTATTATAAGAAAAAAGATAAATTGTTGCATCAAAAGTAATAAAATTATTTGTTGTCTTGGTTTGTGTAAAAAGTCAAAATATGACAATTAAAAAGGAACATGGAGTATTTATTAGTAATCAAAACTTTGAAAATGAAATTGATTATATCTAGGCAGGAAGAAACAAAAAAGAAACGCAACTGTATCAGAATAGAAAACGAAACGCAATGTTGCCAAGAACTACAATCCCTAGCCATTGAAGAGTCTACAAGCTTAACAAATGCATGTATCAACTACGAACTGTCCTAACAGGATGCAGAGGCAGTACCCCAAAAATACCCGAAGGAGCCGCTTTGCAATTCAAACAATTTCCCCTACTATTTGCACCACCTACTATCTCATTCTCATTTTCCACAACAACCTCAACACCAGCACTATTTTCAATATTGTCCTTAACTTCTTCTTCTTGTTCATCTTTTTCTTCTTCAAAACTATCATTAGTAACAACACTTTGATGAACATGAAGATCATTTATTTCTTCATGAGGACTTGTTGGTGGTGATGCTAATTCTTCTTCTTCTTCTTCTTCTTCTTCCTCACTTCTTGCAAAGAAATTGTAATCGTCATGATCTAGTGGAACAAGCTCCAAGGTGAGTCTTCCATTTTCTCTGCGTGCATGAAAATATTCATGATGTTTCACTTTCTCTTCCTTGATGATCAACCTTCCCTCATTAGTGTAGAACCTTTTCAACACATATGGCATGTGGGAAGCAAGGTTTTGTGTTTGAGCTAAGAAAGGTATAGGAGGAGGGAACTCTTTCTTCTCTTCCTTATTTCTAATGCACCTTCTAACCTTTTTGTTGTCCTTGGATTGAGCAAGAGCATTGTGATCAAAGTTAAGGAAGTCAATGTAGTCGTTGCAACTCTCGTTGCCAATGTAGTCGTCGACGTTTGAAGGGTATGGTTTGTAGCCGAAGGGCATGATTTGTTTGAACTATGAAGATAATGTAGCAGCTTCAAGGAAATGAAATTTTGGTTGGTTTGTATAATGAGAAAGAATGATCGAAGGAATTATATATAGAGGTAGACTTAGGGCGTGTGAAAGTAAATAGTTGGGGGTGTGAAAGTGAAAAATAAGATAAGTTAAGGTTAATGAGTAGTAATGTGAATAATGAGGGTGTTGTTTTGAATGAAGAGATAGCAGGGAGAGGAAGTGAAGTAGTGGCTAGGTTTTCGTGAAGGTGGTGGCAAGCAATGAAGAGAGAATCGAAAAGGATGAAACAGAGACAGCTAATACGAGTGAGTTTTATGTGGCTGGCTCTATTTATGAGTGTTTCCAGTGATCAGGTTCCTGTGAAAATTTCAAATTCCAAAATCAGAAATCTAAGGACACTTAAGAAGAAGAATGAATTTAGTCAAAACTTAATTAAAATTTAATTCAAGAAATCATCATCATTTCTAATAGGAGGGGAGTATTTCTTATAAAAGAAATTGAGGGGTCAATCACTATAATTATTGTGTGACTAAAATGTAAAAATGCACACTATTTAAAATTGGTGACATAAATTCATATTTACACATCATGAAAATCTCAACTCTACAAAAGAAATGTTAAGAATACTAATACTAATATCATGATTTGACACGACACAAATTACTAATTTGTTTTTTATAAGAACCAAAAGACACAAATTACTAAAAACAATTATAAGAAACAAAAAAAATTACAATATCACCGTGTATAACGATTTAAATATGTTACTGTAGTAAAAAAAAATAGATCCTTACTCTCCTAAAAGTTTCATTTAATTGTAATTAAAGGAAATAATTGTCAAAAAAATTACTTGATTTATATTTTGATAAGATCAAAAATGACCTCGATTATTTATTATTGTGTTAAATTGAAATTAATAATGATTTAAATATGATAAAATTACCGTAGTAAGTATCATTACTCTAAAAAAATAATTAAATTGTAATCAAATAAATAATTGTCACAAAAATTACTTGATTGTTTTTTATAAGAATAAAAAAATTACTTCAATTACTTATAACTGTGTAAAATTAAAAATCATAACGATTTAAATTACTTATATGTAGTAAGTAGGTTCCTACTCTCCAAAAAATTTCATTTAATTTTTTTAGACTGAAAAAAAATCATTTAATTATAATCGAAGAAATAATTGCCACAAATTACTTCATTTAATTTTTTATATGAACAAAAATTACTTCAATTTCTTTAAAGAAAAAATAATTCAATTATTTATTACTTTGATAAATTGAAAATAAATTTGCTTATGTGTGGTAAGAAGATCCTACTATCCTTTCAGTAAAAAATAAAAAATCCTTACTCAACAACAAATTTAATCATAAAAATCATTTAAAACGGTTGTATTCTCTGGAAGGACAAAAATGATTTTAGAAATAAAATATTCAGAGAAAATAGCACTAACAACTTAAACGATTTTTTTTTCAAAAAAGAAAAATATTAAAAGAGCATTTATTTTGATGATATGAAGTAAGGAAAATATAAAAAAGAGCATTTATTTGGATGATATGAAGTTAAAAATATATAATTTATATCCAAATATAGCATATTATAATTATAATCTCAATCAACAAGAACTTTTTCAATATCCCACTTTTTTGGGTCATGATTCCCAACAATTATGCACAGATCTTGCCTCCTTTTACTCGATTTAATATAATTAATAAAAACTAATTTTTGAAATATGAATTTAAAATCACACTATTAAATTACAAACTGTTTTTGATGACTACAACTATTATTTCAAAAAAACTATTATAATAGATACTACTACTATTCATGCAACTTAATTATTCAGTCAAAAAAATACTACTTAATTATTTAAAAAACAAAATATATTGGATTTAACATAAAACATACTTAGAACATATATTAAAAAAATAGAAGGAAATACATCAAATCATTCCAGATGAACAGGAGACGTAGAGTTAACATGAAATGCAGTTTGACTATACACATTGGCAGGTGGGTTGAACCAAGTGTTAATTGTTATTTCATGCATTGGTTAATTCCAGTTGGTTTCGATGCATGATAAGTTGTATTTCTAATGCACTAATATGAAGTAATCAACTGTGATTGAGATTGATATACAAATGATATGAATCGATCACACAATAAAACTAATTTGATTTCCAATTTATAAAAAAAAGAAACATAATAAAATTAATTTGATTCTTTCCTTTTGTATTTTTACATAAAAAAAAATATACAAGTGAAGGAAAATGTTTCACTTCCAACGAAGAAAATAGAGCTGGCATTCACATATAGATGCAAGGCGTGACATGATGCCATCGTTTGATTTTATTTTGTAACTATACCCTAAAACACAATATGAAATTCATAAACTATACAAAATATTTGCAGAGAAATATCATAAAGAATTACAATATCCAAAATGAATGATTGAGTCGGGACTAAATATGATCCGATTTGAGCAACTTTTTCATCGAAAGCATTCAAGGGATGAAAGAACAATAAGTGAACAATGAAAAAATGGGTTATAACTTATAATTGAATTGAACAAGATTTGCATAATAAAATATAAGGGTAATTGAGTATACCTCTAACCGGGAAAATGTTGATTGCGATTTGTAAGAACCATGTGTCAATGTTGGATTGAAGAACTCAATTGAAAGAAAAACTGTGGAGACAACACGATCTAGAAAAAGACAACTCTTGAAAGAGATTAAGACAGAGAGGCACACATAAACCGTTTGATTTATATAGAGGGGTTAAGATGACAGATAAACATGAAAAGGGACCATAATTTGGGTAAGAAACATATACACGTAGACAATGAAACGTTTTAGTAAAACATGCCAAATTTTAAGGAGAAGATGTCTTGAAGAAATACAATCATAATAAAACCCCTTAATTGCACTTTTTGTCATTTATTTGGATCTTGTTCCCAAGTGTTTTGAGTAGGGGTAAAAACTTATTCGTTATAAAAATAAAATTATATCTGATTTTGCATGATTAACTAATACTAAAACTTATTCAATTTGATTCAATTTAATGCGGTTTATTTTAAATCATTTTTGGATATAAAAAATAGGTTAAATTAAAAGAAAATAGTATTAAAGAAAATTAAAAAAACAACAAATAATAGACTAATACAATATATCATACTAGTGAAAAAAGAAAAAAAAATGTATTAAAATATGCCTATGCAGTTTATTAAAAAATCAATCCAAAATTCGATTCGAGTGGATTTCACAAAATAACATTCAAACACATCCAATAATATTCGATTTTATGAGGTTTTCAAATTTTTAGATCGGTTTATATTTTTTTATCGATTTGGATTTAAACACCCCCTAATTTTGGCAAGGCATGGTCTTAGCAAACGGCAACAAAAGTCCGGGTATGGATGGGTTCAACTTTGCATTCTTCAAAAGTTTCCGGGAGGTGATAAAGGGAGATATAAAGGTAATGTTTGATGAATTTTTTGTAAATGAAAAACTTCCAAAGAACTAGTCCACATTCTATCAATGAGTTTCGCCCAACTCATTATTTGTAAGCTTATATACTATTGTCAAAAGTTCTTACAAAAAAGTTGGGGGTGGTAACGAACTCTCTTGTATCCGAAAACCAATAGGCATTTATTAGGGGAGATTTTTGTTGGATGGATTTATAGTGGTGAAGGAGATAGTAGATGTTGCAAATAAAAAAGGGAAGGAATGTTTGATTTTCAAAGTTGATTTTGAGAAAGCATATGATCCGTGAGTTTGAGTTTCTTGAAATATATGCTAATAAGATTTGGTTTTTGTGACAAGTGTAGAAAGTGGATTAAGGCATGTGTATTTTCTAGAGGTTTATCATAGTTGGTGAATGGATATCCAACTGACCAAATAAATACCCGTAACAAATTGAAATAAGGGGACTCATTGCAATCTTTTTAAATTCTTTTAGTGGCGGATGGATTGGGAGCTCTGATGCAAAAAGTGGTGAATCTAGGATACTTTAAGAGATATCTAACTCAAAATAAAGGGTGTCTCATCTTCAATATGCGAATGATATACTTTTAATTGGAGAGCCATTTGTGGAGAATTTGTGAAGTATCAAAACAATACCAAGGTGGTTTGAGTTAATATCCAGATTTGAAAATTCTGGCAAGACCTGATTCTGAACGTAAAACAGAGTACAAATACTGGTGCAGTAAAACAGAGTATGCAAAATAGTAGTTCAGAAGCAGAATAATAACAGACAGAAATAACAGACTGAAAGTAAAAGGCACAGGTGATTTGTTAACCCAGTTCGGTGACAAACACACCTACATCTAGAGGCTACCAAGCCAGGAAGGAAATCCACTAGCGTAGTCCTAGTTCTAAGTTCTCAGCAAACTCCCAGTTTACAACTTAATACCTAGCAACTACCCGTATTGACTTCAACCTAGGAACTCCTAGACCTGAGATCCCATCTCACTTCCCTCATTCAATCACTGCCCCAGTGATATCAAACTCTAATAACAATCAAAGTAGGAGACACACTCCAAAGACACAAAAAGTCACTCTTGCTTAAAAGCTTCAAGTGAACTACAATTACAACTCAATAAAACAAACCAACTCTAAACAATTGAGTGGTGTACAGAAACAGAGCACACAGCTCAACAAAGAACAGACTCAAACCCTAAGAATAATCTATCGAAACTGGCTTCGGTTGAGTTGAATTTCTTCAATAGCAGCGTCCTCTATTTATAGTCTTCAGCAACAACAAATAATTGAACCAAATATTCTTCAAAGATATATTTTCAAAATTCTTTAGAAACATATAGAAGCAAATATTCTTCAGAAATATATTTTCCAAAGATCTCTTTGAAAATATATTCACAAATAAAAAAAACCAATCTTCAGAAAATATCTCACGCAAATATGCTTCCTTCTAGAAACGCAGCTTGGAGAATTCTTCAATTAAATCTACAAAAGATCATGTGAGAAAATTAACAGCTCCAAGGCACAAAAACATAACGCAGAAAACCAGCTTCTATAAGTACTTCTGAAGAACGCAGAAAACCAGCTTCTGAAGGTACTTCTGAAGAAGTGCTTCTGAAGGTTTGCGTCTGAAAGTTCTGCGCCTGAACATTTCAGCTTCTGAAGGTTGCTTCTGAACAGTGCTTCTGAAGTTCAGCTTCTGAACAGTGCTTCTGAAGTTCAGCTTCTGAACAGTGCTTCTGAACAGTGCTTCTAAAGTTCAGCTTTTGAAGACCCAGCTTCTGAAGACGCACATATTGTTTGTATATTTGATTTTAGCAAACATGAAGCCAACAACCAAATATCCAACAATCTCCCCCTTTGGCAAATTTTTGGCTAAAATCAATTTGAGAACAAAGGCAAGTTCTTCACTCATCAAAGGACGCAATCATGAAGAATTTAAACACAACAACCAAAAATCAACAGAGTCAGCAGTGGCACACATATCAACCAGCAGCTTCTGAAACATACACTACTCCCCCTGAAACATATCAGCTTCTGACAGGAAACACATATACTCCCCCTGAAACAGAGACTCCCTCTGAAACAGATCAGCAGCAGCTTCTGACACACTTATTTCTCCTCCTTTTTAGCCAAACAATTTCGACAAAAAAAAACATGCAATCACCAGGAGTAGAAACACAGAGAAACATCAGAGGTTACAAAGGGAACACACCCAGAAATCTAATAAGAGGATATAAACATCCATCACAACACCACACACAGAACCCACATCAGAACCCATCACAACACCATCATCAAGACCATTATCAGGATCAGAAACACACACAAAGTCTTCACAGAAGAACAAACACAAGAGAACACAACTGCAGAGTATAGAACAAAATTGTAGACCAGAAGCACAAAATGAAATCCTGGTCAAAGTCCAAAAAATTAACAGTCTTCAGACTCAGCATCAAAAGCTGCTTCATCATTAGACACAGCATCAGATGCTGCTTAGTCAATGTGTGCTTCAGCCACATTCAGAGGAATCTTCTTCCCAACAATCCTCTTCTGAACAAAGGGCATTATATCTTGAACATCTTGCTCAACATCATCCTCAGACTCACTAGGATCCACTTCCTTTCCTTTTAGTGCCTTCTTCTTTGGGACAGGGACCACTACCTTGCTCTAGCCTTTAGATGGTCCAACAACAACACTCTTCTTAGCTACAGGAGTAGGCCTGCTGGCAGCAGCAACTACCTTTCCTTTTCTTCAGCCTCTTGCCAACACTATCACATTTTGGTCTCCATTCCTTCTTGACATTGATTACAACAGGTACATATTTTCTTTGCTGACACTACAAGAAATTTGCCATTTAGCAACGGCGTATATCCGTCGCTAAAGGTCCAAAAACCGTTGGTATAGGTCAAAAAACTTATACCAACGGACGTTTGCTGCCGTCTAGGATACATTGCTTATACCAACGGCAAAAAGCCGTCCCAATAGCTAATACCAACGGATTATTAGTCTGTTGCTAAAGATTTTGGAGCTATAGCAACGACATTTTATACCATTTTAATAGCTTTAGCCAACCCGTATATCCGTTGGTATAGGATACTGTCCGTTGCTATAGGTCTCTTTTTTTCAAATAAAATTCACCATAATATAAATATTTTTTTAATAATAATAATAATAAAATTTTCACAATAATTCCTGACCAAAAAAATAATATATCTAGCAATACTTTTTTATTGCACCACACAAAATTTAAGGCAACATCAAAGAAAATTTTAATTATATTATCAAAGTATAAAGTCTTACAAACATATCAAAATAACAAAGTAATGTCAATTATATATAATAACAAACACCAAAATAGATACTACGTCGACAAAAACACACTAGATGAGCACAAACATATCCAAGATAAAAACATTTCTAATCTTCCTCTCTTCCATCTTGATCACTGCATTGACTTGAACAATTTGTCTGGTTTGGAGCACTAGCAGCATCTGTGGCCTATTAAAAATAAAAGAAAATGTTACAAACTCAACTTAATACATGTTATCATAATATTCGAAATATGAACTCGAAGAGTAAAATATCAATTATATAATATACCTGTTTTGCAGCTTGTAAAATAACATTCAAATCTTCTTGAGATAATCGATTTTGTATCACTGACATTATATTTACCATAAATATATTTGTCCTCTCTTGACTTTCTCGCATTTTCTTAAGTTCATCCCTCAATTCTTGATTTTCAGACAAAGAAGCTTTTGATTTCTTAGGTTTGGGAATACTGCCTATACAACGCACATGTCTCCTCTTTTCAGCTCCTTTTACTTGGGAATAAATGTCATTCTTCCAAGGCATATGACTTTGTGTCTTTTGGACCGATTGAGAAGTTTCAACCTCATTATTATGTTTGTTTAGTTCTTCCTGAAAAATTATAATAAATATATAGATTAAAAGAATATATTTTAAAATAGAATTCATTAATATGACAATCAAAACAATTGAGGGATGAACTTGCTATTTTAAAATAGAATTCATTAATACTGTTGCAGGCCCATTTTTCACTGCTAATGTACCTTCAAGTGTTAAAGTTTTGCTATCCTTGCTAACAGGTGAAACTGAAAATTACATATGCAGCACACAAAGTTGTACACTGTCTAACTTGGCATAACAAGTACATAAAAATTACTAATAAGGTGTTTTAGAAACAGTTGGAGAAGCCCCAACTTTAAGATGAATATTTGTCTGTTTTGATATTACATGAACATGAGAATCTAAACTGGTTTAAGATGAATATTTGTCTGTTTTGATATTAATAGTTACTTGTCACTGCTCTCTTTCTTACCTCTTCAGGGGAAACCCCAGCATCTTCTAAACTCTTGCTTATGCAAGAGGACAGTCCAAGTCCAACAGGCCTTGGATTAGTCATATGATGAGCATCACATGTTATGGCACCACCCAAATATTCTGCAAGTATTCTTGCTCCTCGCTTTGCTGCACTCTCTAAGCTCTCCATTATCTTATCTCAATGATCCAAAGTAAAGTTGACAGTGTTTGAATTGCATTGGGTGAACACAAGTTAATTGAAAGAAAAACTTATAAATTCACAATGCTAGTAACAGATTTAGTATAAGCTAAAAGAAGGACCAAACTCTTCTAAAATGAGCAATTCAGTATAGAGAGTAATATCAACAAGTGATAAACAAATTAATTTTAGATATTATATAACAAATCACAGGTGCGTGAGTAGTTAAAATATCAACTGTTAATATTTTCACTTTACTTTAGATGAATCAAATTTTTGAAACAAAATAGCTAGTTTAAGATTCTACCAGGACACCAGAGCCTTCACCAATGACAAAACCATCGCGATGTTTGTCCCATGGTCTTGAAGCCTTTTTAGGCTCTTCATTCCTTTGAGACAAAGCCCTGCAAGCAATGAATCCTCCAACACCCATAGGTATAATTGAAGCTTCGGTACCAACAACCACCATAATATCTAATTCACCCCTTCTAATGTGATTAGAAGCAGCACAAAAGCAATAATTTGATGTTGCACAAGTAGTAGAAATGGAATAATTTGGTCCCATTAGGCCAGTGTCTATAGCCAACAAAGCACCACCCATGTTGGTCATGGTATATAGAATGGCCAATGGAGAAACTTTCTTAAGTCCCTTTTGAACATGAGTATGAATATTAGTGGTAAAATTGGTTAAACCTCCCATTCCTGATCCCAATTGAATTCCTATTTTTCCTTTGTCTATCTGTTGGAAAAACAAAGTGTATATTGTTTGTGGTATTAATCCTCAGTTAGGCAATTTCAAAAAATACTTTTGACTTACATTGTCAAGGACTTCATATCCAAGATTAGCATCTTCAAGTCACCACAAGCTTCAACATCTATAGTTATAAAAGGAAAAGAATTTTGAACAAGATACAAAATAACGAAGATGATTCTGAAATATACATAAAAAAACACTTGTAGTTTTGAAAAAAAATGCTACTATAAAAATCCATATAACGGCTTAATAAAATCTCAACTTGACTGTGTCCTATAACCAGAAGAACATTCCAAAGTGAAACTGAAACAGATTTAAATCATATGACATCATTGTGCCAGCCAGACATTGATGAAATATACATCTATTGTCCATTCCAATACTCTAAATTTTTTTAGCGAAAAAACAATACTTCCACAGAATAACTTTTAACGCAGCATAGCAATCTCAGTAGTTACTAAACTCATCAACAAAAGAAATTATGCTCAACTAAACTTCCTTTGTAGTTTAATGTAAAAACATTAATTTCTCCTATATTTTTTTTTATGCAATGGAATTAATTTCTCCTATACTACGGATAAGAAAACAACAATAAATGATGCAACTCAACCTCAAACCATGAAGGTGTCAAGTCAAGAAAAATAACTGTGTTCATATGTTAAACAAATAAAGTCTTTAATTTCACATTATTATTATTATTATTTCATCATAGACGTGCTTCTATAGGAAACCAAAACTATAGGCAGAAATTGTTCTTCTATAGGAAGGGCTGAGCCTAGTATTTATAATCGAATTTCAGATCCATGTGTACGACAGTTTTCTGTGACAATACATCATAAAAATCACAACAGAACTACTATATTAGAAATACTATATCATAAAAATCACAACACAACAGAACTACTATAATAATAAAAAAAAAACAACAATTTGGTATCTCCATTCAAAATCTACTATATCATTTTGGCATTTACATGTCACAAATTACAATCACAACAGAACTAGAATTTGAACATTGGATTAGACTAGAATAAAAGTGACACACAACAACACAAACACAGTGAGGATGAAGAAGAAGTACCAAATATGAGGAAGCTGCACAAGCTTTGACAGAAGAGGAAGAGGAAATCGATTTGGGGGTTTTAAGCAGCAATCAATTGTGAAAACATTGATTGAAGAAGATTTTATGCGATTTGGGGGTTTTGAGCGATTCTGTTCAACAACAGATTTGGGGGTTTTGAACAATAATCAATTTGGGGGTTTTGATAAAGAAAGTGATTTGGGGGTTTGTGAACAATAATCAGATTGGATCGATTGATAAAGAAAGTGAGTTGGGTTGAATCTGGGTTTTCCCTTACCTCAACTCCATTGAACGATTTGAGGAAGAAGGAGAATATGACGCGCTACTGTTCTGCGATTTGCAGAAGAAGAAAAGGATAGTTACGTTTTTTGTTTGTGGAGGTTTTGCTTTTGTTGTGTTTTTTTTTTGTTACATAGGTTTTGTTTGTGTGAAAAAAAGCATATGCTGGAAAAAAATAAATTAAAAAAAGATGGTGAAAAATTGGGCGCGCTGGTTGGTGCCAAATGGAAATTTTGAGCACTTTTTATCTTTTAACCTATAGCAACGGCTGTTTAGAATTTCAGTTGCTATATTTTATCTATAGCAACGCTTTTTTCTGTAGTTGCTAAAGGTGTCCGTTGCTATATGGCAAATTTCTTGTAGTGTGAAGGTGCTTGGGGTATCCATGCAACTTGAAACAGAATGGCTTTATATGCCCCTTTTTACCACAGTAATGACATATCCAAGGATGAGAAACCCTCTTGCTCTTGGATCCCTGAGGTTGGTTCTGGTGTTCCAACTTAGGTTTAGCTATCATTGGATCAAATGTCCCAACAGCTGCAATGAACCTTTTAGTTGGATTTTGTTGTTTGTTGTTCAAAGTCCTATCATTAAATCATATACCATTTGGTTTCCCTTGGTTCTGACTCTCCAATATCTCTTCTAGCACATCGGTACCAGTGTTCAACATTCTGACTTGTTTCTTCACATGTTCAAGTTGAGAGTTCAGTTGGGTTACCTCATCTTTGAGATCAGAGATTTGCCCTAAGTGCTCACTTCTCTCAGCATGCAATTGACTGATAGTTCTTTTCTTTTCTTCCAGCTGCTTGCAAACTTCTTCACTTCTAAGGTATAGTTCTTTGTAAGAGGCAGCTGGTTCTTTAAAAAACAATTCTTCATCACTGGATTCAGTATCTGATGATGCTTCAGAACCTGATAGTGCTTCAGAACCTAATGATGCTTCTGAAACCTTAACTTTATCACCAAACCTGCATCTACCAGTTAAGGCAACAACAAGCTTGACTGATTCATTCCCCACTTCTTCTTCTGAGTCATCTTCATCAGACCAAGAAACTGCCAAACTCTTTTTCTGTTTCTTGAGGTATGTTGCACATTCTGTCCTAATGTGGCCACATCATTCACACTCATGACACTGAACAGCTTTGGATTGATTGTCTTTCTCATCAGTTCTTGTCTTCTTCAAATTAATTGAATTGGATCTCCTGTCAGCCTGCATCAGAATCTTGTTAAACTGTCTATCAAGCATCACAAGATCCTCTGATATGCTTTCATCATTTGCTACAAAAGCAACACTTTTCCCTTTCTTTTCAGTCCTGTTGTTGAAGGCTATTTCAAAGTTCTGAAGAGATCATATTAATTCATTAACCTTCATAGAAGAGATGTCTTGTGCTTCTTCAATTGCAGTCACCTTCATATCAAATCTCTTAGGTAGTGATCTGAGGATTTTTCTCACAAGTTTCTCATCAGATATTTTTTCTCCAAGAGAATCAAATCAGATATGTTCTCATCCTCCAACATTTTGATCTTTTCAAACTTTGTGGTGAGAAGTTGAAGTCTGGACATTTTTACCTTGGATGTGCCTTCACGAGTAGTTTTGAGAATCTCCCATGCATCCTTAGCAATAGTGCACTGCTTGATCAGTCTGAACATATTCTTGTCCACTCCATTGAATATAGCATTCAAGGCTTTGGAGTTTCCAAGAGCTAATTCATCTTCTACCTTGGACAACTCTTCTTCTGGTTTCAGATCAGCTGTCTTCTTTCCATCTTTGTCAAGCACAACAGGATGTTCCCAACCCTTCAGAACTGCTTTCCAGGTCTTACTTCAATAGACTTAAGGAAAGCACTCATGTGTGATTTCCAATAGTCATAGTTGGAATCATCCAACATAGGTGGTCTGTTCACAAATCCTCCTTCCTTGCCCAATGTGCCAGAAAGTAACTTCCCTGGAGCTCACCCTAAAACAGGCAGGGTGCCTGCTCTGATGCCAATTGAAAATTCTGGCAAGACCTGATTCTGAACGTAAAACAGAGTACAAATACTGGTGCAGTAAAACAGAGTATGCAAAACAGTAGTTCAGAAGCAGAATAATAACAGACAGAAATAACAGACTGAAAGTAAAAGGCACATGTGATTTGTTAACCCAGTTCGGTGACAAACACACCTACATCTGGAGGCTACCAAGCCAGGAAGGAAATCCACTATCGTAGTCCTAGTTCTAAGTTCTCAGCAAACTCACAGTTTACAACTTATCACCTAGCAACTACCCGTATTGACTTCAACCTAGGAACTCCTAGACCTGAGATCCCATCTCACTTCCCTCAGTCAATCATTGCCCAGTGATATCAGATTCTAATAACAATCAAAGTAGGAGACACACTCCAAAGACACAAAAAGTCACTATTGCTTAAAAGCTTCAAGTGAACTACAATTACAACTCAATAAAACAAACCAACTCTAAACAATTGAGTGGTGTACAGAAACAGAGCACACAACTCAACAAAGAACAGACTTAAACCCTAAGAATACTCTCTCAAAATTGGCTTCGGTTGAGTTAAATTTCTTCAATAGCAGCATCCTCTATTTATAGTCTTCAGCAACAACAAATAATTGAACCAAATATTCTTCAAAGATATATTTCCAAAATTCTTTAGAAACATATAGAAGCAAATATTCTTCAGAAATATATTTTCCAAAGATCTCTTTGAAAATATATTCACAAATAAAAGAAACCAATCTTCAGAAAATAGCTCACGCAAATATTCTTCATTCTAGAAACGCAGCTTGGAGAATTCTTCAATTAAATCTACAAAAGATCATGTGAGAAAATTAACAGCTCCAAGGCACAAAAACAGAACGCAGAAAACCAGTTTCTGTAGGTACTTCTGAAGAACGCAGAAAACCAGCTTCTGAAGGTACTTCTGAAGAAGTGCTTCTGAAGGTCTGCGTCTGAAAGTTTTGTGTCTGAACATTTCAGCTTCTGAAGGTTGCTTCTGAACAATGCTTCTGAAGTTCAGCTTCTGAACAGTGCTTCTGAAGTTCAGCTTCTGAACAGTGCTTCTGAAGACCCAGCTTCTGAAGTCGCACATATTGCTTGTATATTTGATTTTAGCAAACATGAAGCCAACAACCAAATATCCAACAAGATTGAAGGTTAATTTCAACAAGATGAAACTATATGGATTCAATGTGAAGTATGAATTTACGAGGAACACAGAGAAATTTTTGAAATGCAATGTGGGATCAATTTCATTGATTTATTTTGGGCTACCGATCGAAGAAAATCCTAGAAAGACATCAACGTGGGCTCCGGTGTTAGAGATAATTGAGAAGAGGTTGGGGTCATGGAGGTGTGTAAGTTTGGGTGGAAGAGTGGTTTAATTTAATTTGGTGTTTGGTTCTATTCCAATTTTTTATATGCCCCTCTTCAAAATGCCAACAAGGATGCGAAAAGAAATTTTTCAGATTCAAAGAAGATTTCTTGTGGGGTGGGGGTGTTGGTGGAGTGAAAAAATAAATTTTGGGTCAAGTGGAAAAATGTGTGTATACCAAAGGAGTGTCGGGTTAGGTGTCAATGACTTAAAATTGTTCAATAAAGCTCTCCTAACTAAATGGAGGTGGCGACTTTTAAATGAACGAGAATCAAAATGGAAAAAAGTATTATTGGTAAGGAATGGAAGGAGGTTTTGATTGACAAACCCAAATGTGACAGCATACAACCCGCCAAACCAAGCCTTAATTTTGTGGAAGGATTAATGCAGTATAGGAGTAGAGCGCGGAGTTCAAGAGGATTAGGTGGAAGAAATTATGAGAAAGGTTGGGAGCCGTGAGAGAAAGGTTGTTGGGAGAGATTATGAGAAAATTACCCGCTGTAAAAAGTCATAGTTTTTTGTGGCTAATGCTACAACATCGTTTACCAACAAGACGAAATTTATTTAGGCGTATAGTCCAATTGGGAGGTTCAGGTCTGGTATGTCAATGGTTCTCGTACAACAGGGAACTAGAGGAACACTTATTAGCGAAATGTAGATTTTCAAGTGCTATATGGTATAAAATTTTCAAATGGCTTTACCGGGGGATCTATTCACATTATTGGAAAGTTTTTTCTCGTGCATTAGGCACAAGAAAGCTACCAAGTGGTTGTTGTTGATTTAGCGTGGCTCATTTGGAAGGCACGCAATGATATAATTTTTTCTCACGAACCACAAAAGGTACCAGAGATAGTTGACACAATTAAAAATGTATAATTGTAATGGTTTGTAGTAAAACACTCAGGTACACCATGTTTATACTATGAATGACATGTTAACACGATAAATTGTATGCTCCATTATGAGTTGAGAAATTGTGTAGTTTATTTTATTTATTGAAAGTGGGTGTAGTACTACTTGTACTTATTCCCAAAATGTGGATGTAGTACTATATTATATATATATATATATATATATATATATATATATTGTTGAAATATGCCTTGAATTAGTGTTGGGAAAATGTCCCACATCGGAGAATATGAAGAAATATGCAAAGACTTGGCCATATAAATAAAAGTCTTGTGTGTATGTATTTCTTGCACCAATAGTTAGTGGGTTTTGCTATAGCTAGTATTACCTCTACTATTCAGTATCTGTAATATGTAACTATCGATTATAGTAGAATTCTTTTCAGTGACTCTGTCTGTGGATTAGTCAGCACATTGCTGGATACCACGTTAAATCTTGTGTCGTTTTTATCATTCTGTCTTTTACCTTTATTGTCATTATTCTCGCGTCTCGTTATAACAAACTGGTATCAGAGCTAGTTCGGATCTGTTCAGGTGAGAACGATGACTGGTAAAAGTTTGAAAGTCAACAAGTTCAATGGGAGGAATAATTTCAGTCTGTGGCAGATCAAGATTCGGGCGTTGCTTAAACAGCAGGGTTAAAGCCTACGCCAAATCCTCTACATGTTGATATCGCCACTCTGGAGGAAAAGGCACATTCTAAGTTGCTCCTTGCTTTGGATGATCATATCATCACTGAGGTTGCTGAAGAGGATACCGTTGTCGGTCTGTGGTGTAAGCTAGAGAATCTATACATGACGAAGAGCTTAATCAATAAGTTACTCTTGAAGCAACGTATGTTCAGTTTGCGTATGCAGGAAGGTATGTCCCTGAGAGAACATCTAGATCAATTGAATTCAGTATTATTATATCTGTGTAATATTAATATTAAGATTGATGATGAGGATGTTGTCTTGATTCTGTTAGTTTCTTTACCATTGTCATATGAGAACTTTAGGGAGTCTTTCATTAGTGGTAAAGATTCATTGTCTCTAGAAGAAGTTAGGTCGGCCCTTCACATTAGAGAATTGTGACATAGCTGTAGTGGCACTGTTTCAGATGGTCAGGCTGTTGGGCTAGTATCAAACAACATTCAGGGATATGGTAAATCATGGGAAAATAAGTTCTTTAAGAAAACAAAATCGACTGATATTTGCAATTACTGTAAGGAGAAGGGGCATTGGAAGAATGGTTGTCCCAAGAAGAGACAGATGCAACAACAGAAGGCGTCAAGTACTGTCACTCTTGCCTAGGATGATACATATTCCGAAGAGGATATTGCCTTAGTTGCTGATGGTCACACTTATTACGTCAATGTGTGGGTTCTGGATTCTAGAGCATCTTATCATATTTGTCCTAGAAGAGAATGGTTTTCAACCTATGAGCAGTTGAATGGTGGCAATATTGCTATGGGCAATAGTTCTGCCTGCAAGGTGGTTGGGATGGGCTCTATCAGGATAAGGACTCATGATGGTAAATTCTGTACACTAAACGAAGTTAGACATGTTCCACACATGACGAAGAATCTGATATCTCTGAGTCTTTTGGACAAGAAGGGGTTTAGTTTCAAAGGTGAAGGTGGCACTATACATGTTTGCAAGGGTTCAAGTGTGATTCTGAAAGGTGTGAAGTTAGGTACTATGTACTTTCTACAAGGTACTACGCTAACTGATTCTGCTGCTGTTGCTTCCTCCGAGATTGACTAAGAAGATATGACGAAGTTGTGGCATATGAGGCTTGGGCATATGAGTGAGAGGGGAATGCAAATTTTGGCTAAAGATGATCTTCTTTGTGGGCACAAGATAAAGTATCTTGGGTTCTGTGAACACTGTATTTTTGGGAAACTACATCGCAATAAGTTTCCTAAAGCGATTCATAGAACAAAGGGCACACTAGATTACATCCATGTTGATTGTTGGGGGCCTTCATGTGTGGAATCTTTGGGGGGTCACAGGTACTTTCTGTCGGTGATTGATGATTATTCAAGGATGACCTGGATATTCATAATGAAGCATAAGAGTGATGCTTTCAATAGCTTCAAGCAGTGGAAGGCATTAGTGGAGAATCAAACTGGGAAGAAGGTCAAGAGGCTGCGAACTGATAATGGTTTGGAATTTTATTGGTCTGAGTTTAATGAGTTTTGCATGACTGAATGGATAGCCAGGCATCATACAGTTAGGAATACACCTCAGGAGAATGGTGTAGCATAACGTATGAATCAGACAATTCTGGAGAGAGCTCAGTGTATGCTCTCGAATGCTGGGTTAACAAGAACGTTTTGGGCAGAAGCAGTTACACAACATGCTATCTGATAAATCGTGGACCTCACACATGTATAAATTTGAAAACTCCTTATGAACTGTGGTCTGGGAAATCTGCTGATTACTCTAACTTGAGGGTTTTTGGTTGCATGGTCTACTATCATGTCAATGAGGGGAAGTTGGAGCCAAGAGCAAAGAAATGACTATTTGTAGGTTGTGGGGATGGTGTGAAAGGATATAGGATCTGGTCCCCATCTGAGAGGAGGGTTATTCTAAGTAGGAATGTTGTCTTTGATGAAAATACCATAGTTAACCCAATTGTGAAGTTCACTATTCTGGAAGACTGTGGTGTTGAGAAACAGGTGGAGAAAAGAGAAACTGAGGCTACTTGTGAAGCAGAGGAGGGCTCTCCTCAGTCACATTCAGAGGCAGAAGCATCAGTTGACAAGAGGAACATCACAGTATAGCTCTTAATCGCCCTAAAAGAGCTAATTTTGGGGTACCTCCTACAAGGTATGACTATGAGGACATGGTTTCTTATGCTTTACAGGTTGCAGAGGAAGTGGATCCTCATGAGCCATCCACCTTCGAGGTAAACAAAGTTGGTACAACAAACAACCAAGCTGATATGTCTACCAAGCCGGTTCCGCAGAGCAAGTTTCAACATTGTTTGAACTTGCTCAATGTTAGAAGTTGTTGATTGCCCTTGGAAGGCAAGGTCTGAGGCAGAGCAGGCTCATCTGAGCATTTTGTGTAATGCATCTGGCACATCTGGTACTTCGAGTACATCTGGTGAATCTGGTTATCTAGAGAGGATTCAAGTCAAGGTGGAGATTTGTTGAAATATGCCTTGAATTAGTGTTGGGAAAATGTCCTACCTCGGAGAATATGAAGAAATATGCAAAGACTTGGTCATATAAATAAAAGCCTTGTGTGTTAGTATTTCTTACACCAATAGTTATTAGGTTTTGCTATAGCTAGTGTTACCTCTACTATTCAGTACCTGTAATCTGTAACTATCGATTATAGTGAAATTCTTTTCAATGGCTCTGCCCGTGGATTAGTCAGCACAATGTTGGATACCACATTAAATCTTGTGTCGTTTTTTTCATTCTGTCTTTCACCTTTATTATCATTATTTTCGCGTCTCGTTATAATTATATATATATATATATATATATATATATATATATATATATATATATATATGAGATTTGCTAATATACACCCACTAGTTTTTATGTGGGAGTATTTTAGCAAGTTATAACTAAAAAGTTGATAAAAACACCTTGAGATGTATGTTGCTATAACACACCTTCTAAAAAATAAGTGGGTGTATGTTAGCAACTCCTATAGGCATTTGCTAGAATACACCCACTTATTTTTTAGGAGTATTTTAGCAAGTGATAACTAAAAAGTGGCTAAATACACCTAAATATGCATGTTGCTAAAATACTCCCACATAAAAACTAGTGGGTGTATATTAGCAAATCCCTATATATATATATATATATATATATATATATATATATATATATATATATATATATATATATATATATATATATATATGATTTGTTAGGATACATCCAGTTGTTTTTATGAAGGTGTATTTTAGCAACATGCACCTTAGGGTGTATTTACCAACTTTTTAGTTATCACATGCTAAAATACTCCTTCTAAATAATGACTAGGTGCATTCTAGCAAATGCTTGTAGGAGTTGCTAACTTACACCCACTTTTTTTTAGAATGAGTGTTTTAGCGACATGCTCCTCAAGGTGTATTTAACAACTTTTTAGTTATATCTTTGCTAAATGCTCCTTCTAAAAAACAAGTGGGTGTATCCCAACAAATCCCTATATATTAATTAAAAAAGATTTAGATATAATGTTTTAGGATATTTACTTATCAATTTTTGTATTTAATGAAGCTTTAGATCAATACAATTTTTTTTTTTCTGTTTTGAACCAACCAAAGGTATCACGAGCTAGGTTCGATTGAGAGATCCAACCATACAACAGACAAAGCAAAACCAATTTTATATCTTTTACACCTCCAGTTAGGGGTAGGAATAGGTTAGGCCGGACTAAGCTTTGCAAAACCTAAGTCTGACCTTTCAAAAAATTGAAGTCCTAAGTCTAGTCTGCAGCTTGTCATAGACTTATTTTTTGGTCTAAGTCTGACCTTTTGAAAGCCTGATATGGTTTGTTAGCCTGTTTAAAAGTCTACTACATGTGAACATCTTTAAATTAGTGATGTGATATAAGTATTACTAGACTAGCGAACTAATAAATTAAGGAAATTAAACTCTCTTTGGATATTTAACATGAATATTTTAGAGAATTTGACTATATATTATATCATAGTTCAATTCTAGTTTATAATAATACATTTAAATATACAAAAAAGTTAATGTATGCTAATTAGCTTAAAAAATTTAATTAATATAATTTGTTTTTTATAGGTCAAGAGATAGGCGAGACATCAAGGTGAGTCTGAGTGGCAGACACCCTCATCTTATGCTGCCTACTCAATATATATTAACAAAAAAGAGAAAATACATATACAAGAGGGGGTGCCAACCAAAACCCTCAAAAAACAAGTAAAATAGTGAGAGAAAAAAACAAACAAAGAAAAATGGCCATAGAAGAAAAGGTGTTGCTCAACCGTCATTGAGTTCACCCTTGGATCGAGTAATGTAGGAATTGAGTTTGTTGACTTGTTTTCTATGTTGTTTCGTCAGATAAGGCATAAAAGGGACGCCAACATTTTTACCTTGAATCAACAAGTTTTGAACAAGATCAGTTCTTTCTGAAGGTTTGGATCAATTGGATCTTTCTGGATCCAGTTAGTGTCACAAAGTAGTACTATTATTATTGACATCGCTACTGTTTGCTTCCAAAGGCATAGTTTATGTTACTTCTTCCAAAATTGGACGTTGCTCATTGACATATGGCCTTACAATTTCATAAATTACATTAAAAGAGGTGTTGGACTTATCTGGTTGATGAGGAGCAGCCCATTCGTGCTCAACCGTTTCAACATTTTCTTGCACCGTAACAATATTAGTCACCGACTATTTCTCATGAGATACATATTGCACAATTTCATTTTTAATGGACGTAGGAATAACCACTTCAACTGGAGTTTCAAATGCTCTTGAGGAGCAATACCGAAAGGATTACCCTTAGCTTCCCAAATCTTTGTTGCCTGCTTCTGAGGTTTCCCAATTTTCTTACTTTTGTCAATGTTTGAAGTACTTACTTTGACAACATTGTTGCTCTTTTGAGGATTCAACCAATAGCAGTTAGTTACACTATCACCAATGTTCTTGCAATGAGTACAGAAATCAGGAAGCTATTCATATGCAACCTCTACATTAAAAGTAAAGCCATACTTGTGTGTGTGTGTGTGTCTGTCTTTATGTGTGTGCATTAAAGTCTTTTGTCCACTCAAAAAGACATAGAACAGCTGGCTTCAAATTTATAGTTCTCATAGCCCAAAATGTATTTAAATCTTCATACGAAGAACATGAGAATACCCAGTATCCCCTTCCCAAAGAAAGCATAGTCCATTTACCTATTGTTTTCATTGCTTATGAAGCTTCTCCCATAATATCCTTTGTAGTGTAGGGCTTATCTCCCTTATTAAGTACAGTTCTTCCACGTAAATTCTACTTACAAGCCTTGATACCCTTCAGATAGACAACCCGTGTGATCTTAATACAAATTGTATCGCCTCTAATGGCAGGCTTTGGTAAAGGAACTGTTGTCAAGCCGTTATTAGATGTTTTAAACACCCGAGCAAAAGAAAGTTGTTGCTATTGTTGATGTTGTGGAGGAGGTGACAATATCGTGGTGGTATCTGCCAAACAAGGTCAGGGACATGCAAAAGTCATGTATGGCTGCGCAGCCTTCACTCAGGTTATCCTTCCGATGAGAAACGGTGACGGGAGATAAAGTTCTCACAATTGTTGTTGCCACAATGTAATCCAGTTGCAGCAATCGTTGTACTCAAAATCGGTGGCTCTAAATCCCAATCAGTGGCCTTCAATGATTCACCTATCAGTGGCTTGTGATTGTGTGCTGCAATAACACCACACAAAATCACAATTGGTGTCTTTTAAACATGAACTACCACCAATGAAAATATCACCAACAAAGACTTGAAAATGTGAAGTGTCTATTACCAATTCAATCGTGAATCAACAAGAGTGAAAAATGGTGTCGACGCTCCGACCATTGATTTTGTCCTAAAGCGTTACCTGCTAATCCAATTAATATAATTTGTCATTGTACAATTATTTTACACATGTATTAAATGATGTGTTGCCACGTCAATTAATGAATATGAAAACATATAAGAGAAACATAAAAAAAATGAGAAGATAAAATGTATGGAAGGGTT
The DNA here is from genome assembly GCA_018208015.1 of Medicago ruthenica. NCBI lineage: Eukaryota > Viridiplantae > Streptophyta > Magnoliopsida > Fabales > Fabaceae > Medicago > Medicago ruthenica. The sequence goes on along the minus strand of CM031375.1, from coordinate 38,524,364 downwards.
GAACTTAATCAAAGAGTTTGAAATGCAAAGAATGAATGAATCAAAATCAGCAAAAGAGTATTCAAATAGACTTATCAACATTATAAACTAAAAAATCTAATCTGATACAAACGTTAAACTTATATGATCTTATGATATATTTGACCTATATTATATAGATTTTTTTTAAAGGACCTATATTATATAGGTGTGATTTTAAGTTCTATCTCCCTAGTTATGAGATTTAACTCAAGCAACCCTTCTTTCTTGATACAATATAATAAGCTAACAAGTGTCCTTGATACATTGTTTAAGTTTCTAAAAGTAGTAATTTTTCATTAAAAATAGTGTAATTATGACTTTTACATGTATTTGACTTGTATTTTCAAAACAAATTTTCTTATTGTGGGTTAAGTATTTGACTTGTATTTGATCTGTATTAAGACACTTGTTAACAAGACTCTGTAAATAAATATATAAAAGTCATTGTTGTCGGAAAATGAACAAAATTACTTATATGATAATTTTATTTTTGACAAATATATCATAATTTTTATTGAAGCGCGGTTACATATTGTTATTAGAGCTTATTAGCTACTCCCATTAGAGAAGAAATAATAAGTATTTGCTATTTAGATGCAATTGTCTCTCTCTCTTGCATAAATGTGGTTTCATTGCATTTTTTATTCAATTTCTTTTATCATATTTAAAATAAAAAAATTAATGCATGAATTCAATGTTACAAATGGAATGATTTTTTAAGAGTTGTTGGGTTGGAGTGAATGAGTGTTTATTAGACATTAAAATTAAAAATGAAGTGAATATGTGTGATGTGAATTCGAAGGGACCACTTAACCACCTCTTAATAAGAGCAACATTGGAAACCCCTCTTAGTAAAAGTACTATTTTAGTAAATGTTTCTTCGGTGAAAAAATTTAGCTAAAATGAAATATTGCTTTAACTTTTAAGTAAGACCCAACAAAATATTTCAATATCAGGAAATTGTCCGTAACAAATGGTTTTTTTTTCTTTTCATATTTTTTTAAATGGTTTCTTTTTTATTTAATAATTGGCCAAATACCTATTTTGGTCCTTTAAGTTTGACAAAAATACCGGATTAGTCCTTTAAGTTTTTAAGTATCAAATATGTACTTTAAGTTGTTAATTTATTACACCGTTACCCTTTTAAGGACCTATTTGAAACTTAAAAACTTAAAAAACTTCAAATAGGAGCATTAAATTAACAACTTAAAGGACCTATTTGAAACTTAAAAAACTTAAAGGACTAATCTGGTATTCATGTCAAACTTAAAGGACCAAAAATGGTATTTGGCCTTAATAATTTTAACACATAGTTTAAAGAAAACATATTTAAGTGTACTTTTGACCCCCAACAAAAAAGAGCATTTATGACCCTCCTATCTATACCTCCTTCCGTAAAATATCAATTTTCACTTGATCAACGTTTATGTGGCACGCACATGTGTGTAGTTTTTTATATTTTAAAATAAAAAAATTCAGCTCATCATTTTTTTAAAATAATATTTTTTTTTAATTTTTTTAATTAATTTTATAAAATAATGACCTAATTTTTTTTTATTTCAAAATAAAAAATTTATACATGTAGTGTACGAGTCAACGCTGATTTGGTCACAGTTGACATTTTGCAAAAGAGGGTAAAGATATCGAGCCATAGGTGTTTTTTTTAAAAGTAAAACGCTATTTTTTTTTGTTCTGTTTGGGGTCAAAATTGGAGTGATAGTCATTTTGATCTATGAATGTATAACGAGTAGTCACAATAGTCCTTCAGTGTATCAAAATTTCAAAATAGTTTTTGAATGTGCAATGAGTTAGTCAACGTAGTCCCTGATGTTAATATAGTCTCTCAATGTTGAAAATAACTATTTTCTATTGGAAATGATATGACAATAAGTAAGTACATATATAAGGATTGATATAACATTAAGTAAGAATATTGAGGGACTGATATGATGGTATTAACGGAACATTTTAACACGATGGACTGTTTTGATTATGGAAGTGTATAATCAGAGACTATTTTAAAATTTTCATACATTCATAAACTATTACGACTATTTGTTACACATTCAGGGATCAATATGACTATTAACATAATCCCAAGTTACCCTTAACAAAAAAATTAATGGACAAAAGTGCATTTAAACATATTAAAATATGGATCATCCTAACATTTTTTTTAGGGGAAGGGTCATCCTAACATGCTAAGGTTTCTATAAAAAAAAAATATTTATTGAGAAAAATTAATAATTTTTTTCGAAAAATTAAATTTCTATCTTTGTTACTTAGGCACATGTTTAGCATTATAATAATACAATAATATATATACAATATAAAATTCTTCAAGAAAAAAAAATACAATATAATAGAGAGAGTAGACCGCCTTAATCCGGGAATATTGATCGTTCTTTTAGTACCGTTGCGCCCTAATCCGCGAACAAACCCTATTTATAAATACATTCCATTCATTCTTTTCTCTCGCATCAAACAAACCCTAACGTTGTTATTGTTTGCTTGCCGAACCAAAGAAAGAACTCGCTTTCACTTTTTTCTCTTATCGCGTTTTTTCATTCTCAATCTACTTTTTCCGGTAATGGATTCCCCTCGAACTCCGACGATGATTTCTTCATCATCTTCTTCTTTTGTTACGGTATCAGCAGCAGCACCTCCTTCGGTTGCTTCTTCACCTTCATCATCATCACCGCGAACTCCCATTTCACCCTCTTCTCGTTTGGTTCCGAATCTCTCAACTCCGCCTTCACCCAAAAGGCATCAACCACCATCACCATCATCATCATCACCGCGAACTCCGGTTTCACCCTCGTCTCGTTTGGTTGCCAATTCGTCAACTCCGCCTGCACCAAAATGGAAGCAACCAACACAGGAGCAGCATTCTCCGATGATGATGATGAATAATCAATCATTACCATCGTCACCGCGAACTCCGCCTGCACCCAAAAGGCGTACTCCTTCTTGGAATCCATTTATCATTCAGGCTTACCAAATGGTTTTAGAACATCATCGAAGGTATGCCAACAGCCATCGAGCCTTGGATGCCGAGCGAAAACGGAAACTCAAAATTTTGATGTCACTCAGATGATTCATATTAATTGTTTGCTGCTGCTGTCTAGGTAAGAAAGGTAAGAAATTTTTTAGTTTTTGGAAACTCGTCTTTGTCACTTATTATTATTATTTGTGATGCATCATCATTTGCTGGAGTGGAAGCTATTATTCTAAGGTATGTATGTTCTTTCCTTCTAACAAAATTGTTATCTTTTGTTGAATTCATAACTAACTTGATCGTCGGAGTATTTGCTTGCAGGTACCAAGTACCAACCAAACCCTTAATCTTTCTATAACTCAGGTGCGTGCAAAGTTTCAATTCTTTCCTTTCGATGTGAGATATTGTTAAAATCATTCATGAGCACATATTTTGGTATATATTTTGAAGGCTTAACTATTTCTTTACACTGCTAGGCTATCTGGTGTAGTATGTGATTATGTTATAAGAGAATTTGTTTGCCATTCTTTTGAAAAAATATACTTGAAGACACTTCAAACAATTTTAGGTTCAATGATTTTCTCCTCTCAATTGATGTGTGAAGAGAAACATTTTATGATTATCTGCTAGTTTTTAAAATCACATAGCTAGACGGGAAACGTAGACTACTAACTAAAAGTCATTTGCTTAATGTCCTGTTTGGATCCATGCCAGAAGGACTTATCAGAGCTTCTCTTTTAGCCCAAGCAAGCAGTAATGCTTGTTAAATGTAGTGTTTGGATGAATCATATTTGAAATTGTGCTAGGTCTCATTAGTTGTGTATATCATTAATCATGAATTCTTGATTGAAGGATAATTCTTCTGAAATTTCAATTGGAACCTCGGTGATGGACTTCTTCTGATATATTTTTGAAATTCTCATTTGGAACCTTGGTGTATTAACATTGCTTAAACGCACTGATATACCCTCCTTTATGCCCAAGGACATTGCTAACTCTTTTCAATCAAACATACATGTGTCAGTGTGTGTGAGTGAGCATGCCTCGTATTAAAGTACTATATTAAGCTGCAGAGTAAAACCCCCCTTTCACAATGATTACTTAAACTAATAGGTCTTGTTCATGAACTCACATTGGAATTTTCCCTCTGTTTGCATCTTTAACATTATAAACCTTGGTGATTGCAGGACTTGTTCAAAATGAATTTGTTTTAACATGATGCATGTACAACTTTCTACATTAATTATTTGAGTGCTTTACATTTCTTTCTTATGTTTAAATGCTTCTTTTATGTATTTTATGCTAGCTATCCACAGGTTCAAGTAAACAGCAAAATGGCACATGTCTGTCCTATTTGCTGTCACACTTTTAGCCATCCTTTTATGTATGTTTTTTATGCTAAAAAATGTACCTATTTTGATATTTCTATAACATGACAACTTTTACGGATATGTTTGCTTCTTTGTGGAAAAAGGTAAAAAGTTCTGGTAAGAAAATTCTACCTGTCAAGTGCTCATGATTCTCAACAGAAAATGTATGAATTTCATAAAATTAGTCCACTTTTTCTTAATATCCTTGTTTCCATGATAGTTTGATGGTTGTGGCTTTCAATTGAAATATTAGTTTCTCAATTGTGATGGTCTGGTGGAGATTACTGTGCCCCGTTGTGCCGCCTTACTGTATGCTTCTTTTAGTTGTAACTACCCAACTGTTAGAGCACTAAACCCCAACTACCAACATATCCTGTAGCCTCTCATTTGCGTATTATGTCTAAGGTAGGTATGTTCTTTTCTTTACCAATTTTTTTTTGAATTCATAACTAACTTGAGCGTTGGAGTCTTTGCAGGTACAACACCGTTGCTTTGCTCATGAGCAGGATCAATCAGCCTTAAGGCTACTAGAGGTATTGGGAAGAGCATCAATTTTAAGTGTTTGACCTGGATTCGTGTTAAGCTGCATCCCTTCATATTTGCTTCTTTTGTGTTGGTTTTTAAAATATATACAAACTCATAGTTATTATTATTTGTGATGCATGATGATCTGGTGGAGAGGAGTAGAGGGTATTATTCTAAGGTATGTGTAATCTTTTCTTTTATCTAAATTATTATCCTTTTGTTGAATTCATGACTAACATGATAGTGTTTGCCTCTTCTTGTTTGATTTTTTCAATATTTGCTATGTGTAGATGGTAGGAGTTTGCTTTGCTAACATATTATACAAATTATTTCTATGTTTTCTGTCCTTGACTGTGTATTAATAATTGGCATTGATTTATTGTTTCTATATTGTTTCTAAATTCTTTCTATGTTTTCTGTCCTTGAGTGTGTATTCTTAATCTTGGATACCTTCAGGTTTTCTCATATTAATTGATTAACTTCCCCTTTGAGCCCTTCCCCTTCAATCTCAATGCCTAAATTGCTTTTCACTTTGTAAGTCAGTGAGAAAGATTTCATTCATATGACTCAGTTGCATATATGGCGCCACTCACTTTGTAAGTCGGATTGTTTTCCAATGAAAGTGCTACCTCGCGCATGCGCATGCCCTCGTCTACTTTATTCCCAGTGACAATTCTGTTGAGATAATGTCTCATTAGTCATTACCCATCCTCATTGTCTTAGTAGATTAAGATATTCTGTCAGTATAAGATGTAAATGTTATCAATTACGTTTTAGTAAATTAAGATACAATGTTTAAGGAGATTTACTTATCAATTTTTGTATTTAATGAAGCTTCAGATCAATATAATTTTAAATAAATTTGTTCTGTTTTGAACCATCAAGAGGTATTACAAGCTAGGTTCGATTAAGAGAGCCAACCATACAGCATACAAAGAGGTATTATAAACTCAGTACATGGTAAATGTATTTCTATTAAAGCAAGATAAACAGTTCACTATGCATTTCTTCCTTTGAATTCATTATGCTTGTCTTTTTCAGTCATCTTAATTTCCATATTTTCCATCCCAAACTAACTTCTTTGCTGCAGGCTTTTATGCCCCTTTTATAACATACATGAGTTTATTTTATATATTCTAGTTGTGGATTGCTTTTGAAAGTTAAACATTATCTTTAACATTGGCTTTGATTATGACAAAACTCAGATGAGTTCTTGGTTGAAGGATAATTCTTCTGACATTTCATTTGGAAACTTTGTGGTGGACTTATCCTGATCAGTTGTCGATGTTTTCAATGGGATACATTGCTTAATATGTTTTAACTTCGATATAGCATCTTTTTTTGTCAACTGAATTGAAATTTTTGTTCAACTGAAATTGAAATTTTTGTTCTCAACATATTACATAAATTCTTTCTATGTTCGATGTCCTTGAAATTGTAATTTTGTTTGGCATTGCTTTATTTATTTTAGGTTGCTCCAGATGTTAAAGAACTCTTGGAAAATCATACATAAAATGGATGTTGGGAACAATTTAATTCCAACTGAAGTTTCAATTTTTGTTTAGAGGCTACCTCCAACAAGATCCCAACTAAGGATAATTTGATATGAAGAAGCATCATCAATAAAAGTCAGAGGCTGTGGGATGGAGGAAACAGAACAACATTTATAATTCGATTCTCCAATGTTTTCTTTGGCGTGGGTGGAAATTTTGAGATGGCTTGAGGACTGCTATGGTTGTGCGTTCTGGTTTAAGTTAGCGCAGCAGTTACTTTTTTTCATATAGATGTTGCCACAGGATTAAGTGAGTTTATCAATGGTTGTCTTGTGCATATCAACTGGGTATGACTGTTTCCAAAGTGTGGTTCATTGTTGAACTTGGAGTTAAGTGCGTGCAAATGATGAATGCAGTGGAAAAAGGGTGGCATATGCTCAATGCTAGGAGTGATCTTAAAATATTCTACTGGTTTATTTGATAGAGTTTGACAATTCTAGTGTCCGCTCAGCGGGTCTGGGATTTGGTTATGTAATTATGCAGTACACATGATATATCATTTACTATATTAATATTAGCGTATCTTGTGCTTTGGTTAGTTAGTTATCAATGTATTTTGCCATTTCAAAAAAGGAAAGTATGGGATTGAAATGATGTATGGCGAGTCCTTGCTCCACCTAAAGCTAAAAATTTGTTGTGGCGCATTTGCATAGGGTGTATCCTAACACGTGTGAAGTCGTTACAGACATGTTCCTTGCCCGTCGAACTGCCCCTGGTGTGATTCAATATTTGAGGATGATTGACACGCTTTCATTGGGTGTGACTCTGTCCATGTGTGTTGGTATTATGCTTGACTGTCAAGCATCCTACTGCCCAGGCTAACGCGATTCAATACTGTTCCCGAATTTCTTTTCAATATTTGCAGGTCTGAAAGTAGAGGTAGCAGGCCGGGTATCATTGTTATTGTGGCAGCTATGACACAATCGAAATGAACTGGTGTGGAAGAGTTTGAGAGTAACTCCATCAGCTAATGTTGGAAGGAAAACAATGCAGCAGTGGTATGAGGTCAACAGATTGCAACAGACGCGAGCTAGTACAGTTCGGAATCAAAGCAGTTCAGATTAGGAGAGGCCTAAAAATGTAACGTGGATGCGGCATTTAACGAAAGAGCTGATATTACATCCTTTGGGTGGGGTGTACGAAATAACAATGGAGAATTTGTGATGGCACAAACAAGTTGGAAACAAGTGAACTTTTCAGTCCTCAAAGGAGAAGCTACTGCACTATTTCATAGTACCCAAGAATTCTCCTTTCAATATTTACCTGTAGAATAAAGTGTATTAGCTCTATATAATTTGGAATGATGTAAATCAAACCTCTAGCGAATCATTTGTCTAAGAATTTAGAGTAGATGCATTCACTATTACATGCAATTTGGAGTAGTTAACACATTAGAGCCATCCGATATTAATTAAACATTTTATTGTTTTTTTTCATATAAGATTCTCATGTGTTGACTACACCTAATATGCAGTAGTGAATTGTTTGATCAAAATTCTTACTGTCTTAAAGTTCATATTTTCGACAATAGTTTCTAGAAAAAACTTCGCTTCATTTGTTTGATTTATGTCGAGCGATAACAAACTTACTTATGGCGTATATTCATGAACTAACTTCAATCAAAGTCATTTTTTGTGTTAACAATACTTTTCTTAGAGAAAAGTGATTCTAATAATTTAGAATTACGTTGGATGTAAGTAAAATCTAACAAAATTTCTCAAAAAACTATGTTTGGCAAGACACAGTTTGAACTTATAGCTTATAAGTTTATATGACTAAAAAAAACATATTTGGTAACGGTAATTTACTCAAAAATTTATAACATATTTTTATTAATTTATAGCGGTTTTTGAAAAGTTAATTCAAATAGTTTATAATTATTTTTCTCTCAATTATACCCTTGTAGTCTTGATTGCAAAAAAAAAATCAATAAATATTTAATTTTTATGTCATTTTATATTTATAACATAGTTTAACAGTTAATTTTATTAAACACTACAAATTTAATCAGTTAGTTTATTTGTTGCCAACTTTAAATTAGCTTATAAATCATCCTCCATAAACTCGTTACTTCCTTAAAAAAAATCGTCTACTATAAATTAATTTATCAATTATTTGTTATTTTTTACCGACCAGAGTTTTAATCTATTTGTCTATATTGGATTATGATTCTAAGGGATTTTAAAAGACTTTTTTATTATGAAAAAGTTATGTGGTATTCAATCAAGACTCTTTTTAATTTAAAATAAGTCATGTGGTATTCATTCAAGACTCTTTGTCATTTAAAATTCATCACTTAAAAAAAGTCTTGTGGTATTTAAAATCATTCAAATTTTGAAGGATTGTTTAATAAATTGGATTTTGATGGAATTTATGGAATTTTCTAGTGAAAATTTTAGCATGAAAAAGTCTTTCATAAGAACATAAGATTTCTTAGAATTGTTTTTTCTTTTAAGATTTTATTATCTCTCTCCTCTCTTCTCTCTCACCCTCTCTTTTCCTCTCACGCTCTCCCTTCCTCACTCTCCCTATCTCTTCTCTCTCCCTATCTCTTCCCTCCTATCTCCCTCTCTCTTCCCCCTCTCTTCCCCCTCTCTCAATCTATCTCATAAAAAAATAAAGTAAAATAAATAAAAAAAATTTGTATTGAGAATATTGTAAAAGAAAATATGTTATAATCATTTATTTTCAACGAATTCTTAAAATTCATAAAATCTTTTGAAATCTTATAAATCCATAGAATCATTTCAAATCTTTTAAAATCTTATGATGTAAATCCATTGAACTCCAAATTGTAAATCATGATAAATCGTGATAGTTTTTTAAAATCATCAAAATTATTAAAATCTTCCAAAGTCTTTTAAAATTTTCAAGATTTTTTTAAACAAAAATTATCCTTTAAAATTTTAATCCAATACATTTTCTCTCTCTTAGCCCTATATTTTATTCTCCCTCGTAACCTTTATGGACCACTATTTTTCTAAAATCAATTAAAAATTCATCATAACCATAACAAGAAACAAACAAAATTCATTTCAAAAAAACACTTTTGCTCACTTTACCACACAGATTAGACAAACAACAAACCTTTTCCCCTCCAACCCTTCGCCACGACACAACAAAAAACATTATTGCAAAATACAAACATGCGCACTGCGCACCCCACCTTCTCTCTCTTCTTTCTCTATTTGAGTATTTTCTACTAGTATACCACTCCCACACACTACACTCACTCTCCAAAAGAGAAAAAAGCTCAAAACTAACACCATTTTTGGTGACCCTTTTGAGTTTTATTTCATATAAACAAGCTTGTATTTCAGAAGCTGAAGTTAAGTTTTTTTTTCCACTTTTGGGTTCATTAGGTATGGCTGTTGGTATTCTTCTGTGGTTGTTACTAGCTAAAGGTTTTGTCTTGGAAACTGCAATTGCTGTCACATTTTCTTCAAGGATCATTCACAGGTTTTCTGATGAAGCAAATGTTCATTTAAGGAACAATGGTGGTTCAAAGGTTCAATCATGGCCTAAAAGGGGAAGTTCTGAGTATTTCAGGTTGCTTTTGAACAGTGACTTGACACGTCAAAGGATGAAACTTGGTTCACAGGATCAATCTTTTTACCCTTCTGAAGGAAGTAAAACTCTTTTCTTTGGCAATGAATTTAATTGGTGAGTGTATGTGTGTCTTGTTTTATCTTTTGGGTTTTGTTAAGCTTAATTTCATTGTTTCATTTTTTGTTATTTATATATCCTATGAGTATGTGGATTCTGTTCATTGTTTCTAATTTTTAAAAGATTATTTTTGCTTCCTTTTTATTTTGTTTATTTTAGTTTCAATTTACTAAAATTTACTAGAAGACTGTAAAAGTTGTTATTAAATCTACACTATGATCATAGAAGTGATCTTTTTAGGAAATATTTTAATGGAGGGTTTTCCAAGGAAGGAAATGTAAAATTTTAATTTTTGTTATAATTGTAATTTTTTTCAAAAGAAATAAATTGATAGGTTAAAAATGTCCTAATATTATTTTTTTAAAAATAGATATTAATTTTTTACAAAAGAAATAGATTGATAGGTTAAAAATGTCCTCATATTTTTTTTGAAGGGATCCTAATATTTTTTGTAAATATATATTAATTAATTAAAGGGGTAAATATGTTTTCGATCTCTATAAATATCAAGAATTTTGTTTTTAGTCTATACAAAAAAGAATCACACTTTTTAGTCCTTGTATCATTTTTTTTAGCATTTTTAGGGACCAAAAATGCTAACAAAGAATTTCACAGGGACTAAAAATGTTGATGAAAAATTTTTCAAGAACTAAAAATACTGACGAAAAATTTTATAGTGACTAAAAAATGCTATTTTTTGTAGGGACTAAAAACAAAATTATGGATATTTATAGCGACCAAAAGCATATTTAACCATTAATTAAATTATTGGATTTTAAAATGAAATTTTTAGAATCGTTTCTTTTTTCCTCCATACATACCCTGGGAGTCAATTTTGAAATGCATGGATTGAATCTTCTGATAGATATTTTTTTTGCAGAAGATCAAAATAAAGATCTTGGATTTTATTTTTTATTGATCAAATTACTAGAAATAGGAAAAAGAGGGGGGGAATGAGTAGGAATAAAGTTGATGCTGAAGAAGGTTGGCACTGGCATGTTTGAACTCATTATTTGTGGAATTTCAGGTTGCATTACACATGGATTGATATAGGGACCCCAAATGTTTCATTTCTAGTTGCATTGGACACTGGTAGTGATATGCTTTGGGTCCCTTGTGATTGCATAGAATGTGCTCCATTGTCAGCTGCTTTCTACAAAGCGTTGGTATGTCAATGCCACAAACTTCATTTGCCTTTTTATCTTTCTAATGTTTTCCATTGCTCTGTCATTGTGTGTTTATGAAGAGCTTCATTGTTACTCCATTCAGCTTCATGTTGTCTCTTTTTTCTTCTTGATTTTCTTTTTATTACCTTGGATGCATTCATTTTGTGAATCATTGGTCGTGTGGATATAGGGGGTTTATGGGGTTAAACAGCCTTTCAGTAGCTAATACAAACAAGTGAGGGTGAGAGGGCTAAAATATGCTAATGACTAATAAAAGATCAAGCAGTGTACTTAAGATCAAGTACGCTGATCGCATTACCTTTTCTGTATCAAGTAGGGTGTGGTATACAATGATTGTTAAATGGTAAATCAAACAGTGTACTTAAGATCAAGCAAGCATGTTTTACTGGACATGTGTTGCTTGGCGCGGCACTTGAAATCCTTATCACACTTCAAAATTTGTTGTATCATTGGTTTAGTGTCTGTGCCATGTCCCATGTCAGTATATCCATGCTTCTTACCTATCTGGTAATGATCTTAAGTAATAATGAAGCTCAGATTTCTCATTAGTAAATGCCATAGTAGCCAATGTAGATTGGTCCATTTGGTAAGGATTCAGCTCAGATCCCACAAGGACCTGAGTTCGAATTCTGCTGCCAATGCGAGGACTTCGTTGATGGGAAATATGTAAGTACCTCTGTCAGCACTCTTTGAGCTTTGAGGCATTCCCTGACCTTGGCGAGCCTCCGAGACCCAACTCGCCTAAAATTTGTTTTGAAAGAAAATGCTAATATACTATAGATGTTCTTGTTTGGGCTTCTTTAATAGTGCTCTTAAGAGTGGTAAGAGATTTAGTCGTTTTCAATGATTGATTGGCAGATGCTCCCTCATGTATGGGAGCATCTCTGATGCAGGATAGGGATTTAAATCAGTATAGCCCATCATTGTCAAGCACCAGCAGACATCTACCTTGCAGTCATCAGTTGTGCAATCAAAACTCCAATTGCAAAGGCTTTAAGGATCGTTGTCCTTATATTAAGGAGTACACATCAGATAATACATCAAGTTCTGGATTTCTTATTGAAGACAAACTACATTTGGCATCTAATAATGCAACAAAGAATTCTGTACAAGCCTCTATCATTCTTGGGTATGTTTATTAATTATTACAATCTAACACTATCATATTGTTTTTGTTCATTGAGTTTTGATATGTCGAGAAAGATTACAAGTCATGAGTTTGATTTGCCTCATGTTGAAAATAATTAGTTTTTGTGTGTACAGTTGCGGTCGGAAACAAAGTGGTGGCTTTTTAGTAGGGGCTGCTCCTAATGGTTTGTTGGGGCTAGGACCTGGAAGCATTTCGGTCCCAGCTTTGCTGGCAAAGGCAGGACTTATTCGAAATTCTATCTCAATTTGTTTAAATGAGAATGGTTCCGGAAGAATTCTCTTTGGCGATCAAGGGCATGCCACCCAACAACGATCTACTCCATTCTTACTTGATGATGGGGAATTGTATGTTATGTTTTTTAATACTATTTTGCTTCTGCTAATTTTCATCGTCACATCTAAACATGTTCCTACCGTTCTTCGTTTGTCTTTTATGTTAATTGTTTGAGTTGCTGCAGAGTTGCCTATTTTGTTGGGGTAGAAAGGTTCTGTGTTGGGAGCTTTTGTCTCAAGGAAACTAAATTTAAAGCACTTATTGACACTGGAACATCTTTTACATATCTTCCTAAGGGTGTTTTTGAAACAGTTGTTGTAGAGGTGATTCTTTTTAGAGTAAATTTTCATTTTCGTTCCTGAGTGTGTAAGGCGGCGTCATTATAGTTCCCAAATGTTTTGAAATTACAAAAACATCATTGAGTGTCTTTTCTTAGTAATGTTATTGGTTAAACTGACTAACGGAAGACACATTCGTGGAAGTTTTTGTAATTGTGATACGTTCTAGGACTATAGTGACAATGCTTGACACATTCAAAGACCATAATGATTATTTACTATTCTTTTTTATTGTAGTGTAGTGGTTTGTCGTTGTGCTTAAACAGGGCTAATAGTAATTGTTTGTTTAGTACAGTTTGATAAACAAGTACATGCAACCAGGATTACCTCTCCACAAATCCAATCAGACGATTACTGCTACAATGCCAGGTTGGATACTGAATGATTAAGCAGTTAGGCCTACAGGATTCTTAAAATTCATTACACAGCTGTTTTTTATATGACAGTTCGCGGGAGTCGAATAACTTTCCTCCAATGAAGTTCAATTTCTCTAAGAATCAATCTTTTATAATTCAAAACCCATTCATTTCTATCGACCAGGTGTGTTAAACTTATTATTCCCTACTCCCATGTCCTTTTAATATAAATGTAAGTTTATTTGGTTGAAACTTTTGATTCAGTATTCAAACATCTAGGGAAGTGATAGTTGATTTTTGACGTGTGTTGGTGAGTGTTACTTTCACACTTTGGCTTCTAAGTTTGTTATCAGCTTGAAAACTGTTGGAGAAAAAAAAAATTAAGGGGAAGCTATTTTTGGAATAAAATTTCTAGCTTTCTCTGAATTCACATGACAAACTAAGCAAGACAAAAAATATGACCTTCCAAGGGTTTCAAATCTTATTGAAAAATTGAAAGTTTGTAAATCTGTGCTATTGAATTTCAAAGCAAACAATTATGGGAAAAATGATTTTTAAAAAAATAGTGTATGCTTTGTTCATTTAATAGGAAAACTATTAATGTTTTATGTAACCATTATGTTGAACAAGTAAACATGATAGAATATGAATGACTGTCAGCTGTCCATTGAGAAAGTCAGTCCTCCTCTGATCAGCTGTGATTCTATTATGATTTAAAAATCGAATAAAACTAATATCACGTTCTCTATTCCCTTGTCATTGAATTTTCAAATCAATCCACAAAGTGAATGTTTTACTTTTCTTGTTGGAAAATACACACATTATATTTTATTTGAAAAATTCATGGCAAGGATGATATAAAGTACTTGATTAAACTTTGTTCTTAAAATTTTAAAATAGTTTTTTCTTCTGAAATGTCTTTTATATTCCCCAATTCATATCCCTACCTTTTTTATGATTTATTTTTTTAATTTATTTTTTATTTTTATGATTTTGATGAAATAAAACTTACCGTGCAGGATGATACTACCATTTGTTTGGCTGTATTTCAGTCCGACGATAATTATGTTACCATTGGACGTAAGTATACCATTTCATCACATTTCCTCCCTGCACACATCGTCTCTCTTAACTCTTTCCCCTTGTTCCTATTATTTTAATGATTTATATTACTTTTCTTTTTTCTTCTCTCTTCTCCCCAATAAACAAATTTGAGAGCCGGTGTATATGTTTGCTGACAATGGTTTTGCATTTAATTGACATTTTTGTTTCAGAAAATTTCCTGATGGGATATGACATGGTGTTTGACAGGGAGAATCTAAGGTTTGGCTGGTCTAGATCCAATTGTGAGTACTTCTCTCCCTTTGAAAAAAAATGTTAACTTTTTTATGTCCTCTATAGCTTATTCATTAGTTTCTATTTCAAGATCAAACAAACAGGGACATTGTCAAATAGTAGTTTTGTTGTTCCTATAATTTGTTGTGTCAAAACCATGATGCTTTCTATGGTGTGTGAATGTCTACTCGATGCTAATCACTAAATGCAGGTCAAGATAGCATGGGAGAATCAGGAAATTTTACGTCACCGTCCATTGGTGGATCACCAGACTCGATACCATCCAATCAGCAGCAGCGTGTCCCCAATAATACTGGTGCTGTACCACCTGCCATTGCTGGAAAGACATCCCCCAAACCCTCTGCAGCAAAACCTGGACTTAACTCTTGGCATTTGTTAAATTCATTATCACTTATATGTCTTCTTTTGTTCTGGTAAATTGGTTAAATCTATTTAAATTCTAATCTGCTTGTAAATTTCTCTTCTATCCAAACTGGACTTGTTGAGTTTTCTTGTAGGCTGTGTTGTATGTATTGGTGTATGATAGCTTTTTGATTTAATTTACAAAGAGGGTCTGTTAAGTATAGTCCAACAAACCCATTGCCAAATAGGATCCATTAGTATAAGTCCAATAGACTCCATGGCCATTGTAGGGTCAGGTAAACTATTCCTGATCACAAGTTGTTCCAATTGTGGAGTTGGATGGCAATCAATTACATTGCCTATGTATAAATGGAATACGAAGAGACGAAGGAGAATACGATTCTTGTCCCTGTAGGAATGCAAATTTCACTGAAGTTCTGTCTAATCCTCTAAAGCACCAAGCAAATATGTAGGAAAAACCAATCGGACAAGGGAATAAATATTAATCTAACTATTAATATTGTCATTAAAAAAAAGTTTAGTTCCTCATACCCCTCAAGTAATATTGTGTTCGAGTTTTTTTAAGCAAAACTACATCTATGGTTCTTTAAGTCTGACATTTTTCTTGATTGGTTCTTTAAGTTTTTAATTTTTCGAATTGGTTTTTTAAGTTTTTAATTTTTCAAATTGGTTCTTTATGTTACATTATACTTCACCAGCTAGCCTTTTTAACTAGTTTTGTAAAAATAAATCATGTTTGATATTTTAATATGGAAAAAATTTACATTGACATGTCACATATGTCCAAATCCTTTCTCTTCGTCTTACTATAATCTAAATTCTCAAATCCAAAAACTTTAGAACCAAATTATCTCATTGTTCGAAACAATGTCTTCCTTTAGCAGTTTGATTAAAGTTTACGAACCTAAAATAATGAGTAATTTATCCCTATTGTGAGACACCAAGACGTGATGAATGGACACTTGAACATTGTTTACCTCTAATTGTACAATAGTTCACATATTCTCAAAATATAACATAACATCAAGGATTACAAAGCAAGAAAATGACTCAAGACTTTTACTTTTCCCACCCTATGGCATTCTCGCAAGCCCTATTTTTTTTCCCAAAATACCCTTTGTCCGGATTTTAAAATCCGGACACAGTTTGAATTATAAAATTCGAAACATTCTTAAACTGTTGGAATATGGAGCACTCTGGAGAAGTTTCTGAAATCTCTGTGAAACTACAGTTTGGATTTTATAATACGAAATCATTTTAGACATTTCGTGTTATATAATCCGAACCATGCCAAACACCCCATAAAAGCCTAACTTTGACGTAAAAAAGTAAAACTAAGCCCTGCCACCCCTACCCCCAACAGCATGCCTACGTCGATAAACTCGCCCTCCATGAACCTCCGCCAGGATAGCCTCCAAATGGCGCCACTGAACAGTCCCCTGTTCCACCACACCACTGGACATGACGACATATACATGGTCTCTGATACGACCCAACCTTCCGGTCAGCGCCAGGTACCCCTGTAATCTGTCCTGCTCAGCAGCAATCTCATCAAGGGCCTCCTGCTCGGGTGACCTCGGGACCTGAACAGCCTCGTCTTGAAGAATGACGTGTGGATGTGAGATGGTATAAAACTATCTGATATATCCCTGTGAAGTCTCCACGTCAGTCATAGCTGCGAACCCCAAGTCCCGGGCTGTCAACATATGATCAAGGTAATGCACATATCTGTGGCTGATCTCTGTCAAGGTCGTCTGGGGAGATGCATTGTCGCATGGATGTCTGGGGACGGTCTGGAGATACCCAAATTGGCGTAGCACCCGCTCCGGCAGATATCTCACCTTACGAGAACCGTATCTTAGCCATCCAGAGCGTGATACCCACCAGGTAGAGCAAATATATGCGGAGAGACTGGTCCCGCTTCTGCTGCATCTCAACCAAATTACTAGCATGGTAGGCCTTATGTGCCTCCTGAAGACGCTCCTTGAAAGCATCCTTCAAGAAGCTAAATCATGCATGGCTCCCTTTTGTCTTCTCTAGCTCCACCCATGCCTCCCCCGCATCAACCCCAACAACTCCATCATCAACCCAACAGCATCAACCATGGTCATACTCTCGTGGGACAAGAGCATACCCTCAATGGGAAGATGCAGCAAACAGGATACATCATCAAGTGTCACTATCATCTCCCCAAACGGAAGATGGAAACTCGAGGTCTCCTCGTGACATCTCTCCACAAATGCCGAACAAAGGTCGTGTTTGATCTGACTGTAGCTGGTATCCTACAGCCACTGAAGACCGGTGGCTCTCAGGCCATCCTTAAACCATTGTGCTGCCATCCGCGCCCTATTTGGTTTGTGAATTGCCTCAATCTTCTTCCCGTTGTTGACGCACTTTAAATTATCATGCCACTACAAAAAATTTTTAAAAAAATTAACATCAGTTTCACAATAATTGGAATAATACATGACAAAAATTAACGGTTTACAATCATTAAAACAAGTTAGAAATTCAATTTTCATTAAGCTAAAAGGTGTAGTGTCTTACCATTCCATCAGTCGCCATCCTGACGACATGAACATGGTACTTCGTCAGCACCGTCAAGTCGTGTAGGCCACCAGGATAGTCGTCAAGCTCCTCTGGCTCTGGCTCTGGTACATGGTCCTCCTACTCATCATCGTCCACCTCCACCTCCTGGTCACCCTCCACCTGCTCCTCCATCTCTATTTGAGGCTCGTACTATGGCTCTCCCCTGGGAGGTTCCCTCGCCATCAGCACCTGCACAACGTGCCCTTCCCCTGCCCCTGCCCCTGCCACGTCTGGGCTCTCCCCCCTCCGCTTGCATCCTCTCCAGACGCTCCCTCCTAACAGAAGCATGCATAGTTGTTCCTTGACCCCTGGTGCGATCAACATGTTGTTCCTTACCTGTAACATGCATAAAAGGGTTAAGTATTATCAACAGAAATACACAAAAGTAAAAAAAGTCTTCATACTGGTACAGTTTGGATTATAAAATTGAAACTGCAACAATCCAATTTCAATTTTAAAATCCGAACTGCTTCAGTACCCAGAAGAAAAAAAATTGAATTCAAAGGATTGCATGCAGAGGGAATGAGACCTAACTTTCAGTTTGGTGTTTGATAAACCTTGAAATGTGATGATTTTGAGCCAAAAAAACCAAGATTCGACCAATTTATTGATTTTCAGATTTTGGGATAAGAAGAGAGAGAAAGTGAAAAATGAAACTGTAAAAATGGGGGAAGTTGTTGTTTTTGCATATATATCGAAATGTTTCGGATTATATAATTGAAACTGATTCCGAATTATATAATCTGATGGCATTTTGAAAAAATAAAAATAAAAAATTGGGGGCGGGAGAACCTCATAAGGTGGGAAAAGTAATAGCCATGACTCAAAGGCTAACAATGCAAACAAAATGTATCATAAAGAACAAATTCTAAAAAAATAAAATTTAAAAGACCAATCCAAAATAGAGGTTAAGATTAAAGAACTGCACATGTAATTTTGCCTTTTTTTTAAAAAAAAAAACAGCAGATACTAATATGTTAATTATTAATTTGTTAATATTTGTTTGAGGTGGGAAATATTTAACATCACCGATTCAACTGACTATACTAATAATAGCTCAAAAAAATATATTAATGGGTGTCTAACAATAGTACGTAATAACAACATGAAAACTTGATTGAACTTTTAATCTATCAAACTTTAGTTTTATTTGACAGAAACTATAAAACTTAAATTAATGTCACGTACATCCACTATTATATTTTTGAGAAATTTTAATTCTCAATTATTATTATTACAGTAACAATTAAGTCACTCAATCACTTTCGTATTTTATTTAAGACTTCTAAATTACTGTCTATAAGCCAAAACAGAGTCTGTTTGGTAAGGTACAAAAACAATCTTATGTCTTATAGCTTATAGCTTATAAGTTTGTCTGAAAAAAAAAAGACCTGTTTGGTAACAGTCTTTTCGTCAGGAGCTTATAGCTTATTTCAGGAGCTTATAGCTTATTTTTCAGACGCTATTTCAAGTAGCGTTTGAGCTTATAGCTTATAGCTTATTGTTTTTTCTTCCTCTTTTACCATTATTATTTTATTTAAAATCTTTTTTTACCCTTTACAATTTATTAATATAACTGCATCATAAATATCAATGTCTCTTGTGTTAATAAGTATCCACTTCTTTTTCAAAACAAAAAAAAATCACTTCCTTTCGTTGCTTTATACGACATACCTTCAGTTTTTTTTTTTTTTTACAAATCAATATACTTTTTTTTACATGCAAATCAATATACCTTCAGTTGTGTTTAGATTTGACGAAAATATACCTTTTGTTATTTTGAACCAAATAAAATTAATTTCTATATCTACAATATACTTTATTATTATTATTATTATTATTATTATTATTATTATTATTATTATTATATGTTGTTCTTGTCTTCATAAAAAATTGAATGATATAAAAATGTCATTTTATGTCATTTTACATCTATCAGCTAGTTGAACCGCTAACTTTACGAAACACTTCAATTAGCTTATCAGCCATAAGTCATCAGCTATAAGCTATCAGCTATCAGCTATCAGTCATTAGTCATCAGTCATAAGAGCTATCCGCTATTTTTGCCAAAGAGACCCACTAAGAGCTGTTTAGAGGTATCTCAAGCGAGGCAAGTATAATTTTCCCAAAATAATACGTGAATGCAAGACGGAATAAAATGATAAAATTGCTTACTCATAAAGTCAACAAGACAAATTCTCACAAGTTTTTACTCTAGCATTTTTAATCTACAGTTACTATACAATTTACCCTTGTGCATATTGCCAAATTTTGTCTTGCACTTGACTAATGCATTAATTGTATGAGTAGAAATGTATTCAACAGTATTAAAATCATACTTGAGTTTCATAGTTACATTACATTAATAGAAACAATCTAATCATACCTATTCCAAATACAATAGTTTGGAAATCCAAAACCAACATGACTATTCCTGGTGGTGGCTTTAAATGACCAGATAAGACTTTATTTGTAATAGCTTTGCTAATTATCTCTTCAACTATACACAAAAGGATTGTCAATAGCACCAATTCACAAGACGTGGGATGTTGTCAGTGATTATAGAATTAGCCATGCATTCATTAAGGGTAGAAAAAATAAACTTATAAAAGTGCCATTGTTGTTTCTGAGTATGAGTGGTGTTGTTGAGGATATAATGTGTATCCTTGTCGCCATGCTTGTAAATAAGATAGACCGATCCAGTTTAAGTGCATTAATTTTTTGCTAAGGATAGTTATGTAACCAATGAGGGGACAAAAGTGAAATTTAGAGAAAATATGGGGCTAATGTACAAGAGTTATCGTATCGTATCCTATATATCATAACAAATTCGTTAGTTTCTTAAAATATAGAAAAAGCAAAATAATATTGTTTCCTATTTTGTATATTTCAGACTATTTTCTAACTCTTTTCTTTGTAATTGTAATACAAGGACGAAGGTAAGTATAGTTTATATGCACATGATACGTAATTATCTTACAGATATCCAGCTAATATGAAAATTTTTAGCTGGTTAACTAACATCATATTTGTAACACAAAATAATTTAAGAAAAAGGGATTTGGCTTCTTGATCTTGATAGCATATATTTATATTAGTTTGTGTCATTGAGGATGAAGCTGATGATTAGGTTGTTTACATTGATCATATTTTGTTGATTCAATTTTGGGTGGTTCAACTTGTGAAGCAGTGATTGGCATGTTCATTTGTCCATGTGGCATCATATCTTGGATGTGGTGATGATGATGATCAGTTCCTACTATGTCATGTTGAATATGATGATGATGATGATGTTGATGATGATGTTGATGAGGATATAATGTGTATCCTTGTGGCCATGCTTGCATGTTTCCGTCGTTTGGATTTTCCACGTGACACTCACCTATACCTCTTGGATCAACATTTGAACTCGTCCCTTGTGAAAATGAACCATAAACAGCAGAGGACAAATCCCTAAACATACCATCATCATCATCATCTAATAAATATCAAATATTTATGCACAAAATATTTAAAACGGACAATTTTATGATTTTTAAAACATTAAATACAATCATTTTTTTAATTGTCCATCAAATCGTTTTAATGTGTTTTTAAAATTGTACAATATAAAATTGTTGCATAGCTTGAAATTGAAGGAAATGGAACACAATTCAAAACCGCATTTTGTCTACTAAGCCAACGAATTATAATATCCATATTGTGCATAAACATATGCGTTTGGAGGAGGGTGTGTCGAATTGTATGTCCTGGGTTGATAGAGGATGAAGATCGTTTGTTTTGTAGAACTAGTTTTGTCGGAAAGGTTTGGTATTTGATTTTCAAGTGGATTGAAATGGTCGAGATTTTATCCGGGATATGGTCTCTCTTCTAGACTATTTTTCATCATCCTCTTTGAATAAAAAACACCGGAAAGGATTAATTCTAATTTGGCACACAACAATTTGAAAGATTTGAGAAGTTAGGGATGAGATAATTTTCTCTTCATCATTTTCGGATGTCGAAGATATTGTGGATAGGATTAAAACAACCTCTTGAAGGTGGTTTTTAGCCGGGGGGGGGGGGGGGGGGGGGGGGGGGTTGTAATATGGGTATTTCTCTAACCCTCTCTTTTTTTTTTTTACATTCTAAGTTTAATAGTTTCGTTTCATAGGTCGAATACCCCTTGTTCTTTTCCTAAAGTGTGGGTTAAATGCTTTTTGTAATTCTTTCCTTTTTCTAATAAAATTAATCCATGAAATCGTAACATAATTAATAATGCACTTTTAACCCACTAAATTTTACCTTTAAAAAAATAACCCACTAAATTTTAAAATTGGACGATTTTGGTCTTCATATTTAAAAAATTACAATTTTAGTCCCTTTTACAAAAGTGTTGATCACTCTTGATTTGTACTCGGTCAACATGTGGACAATTTTGTTTAAGAAAATAATTGCCAATTGAGCGAATACGTCGAAACGAATTAAAATAAAAATAAATATAAATGATAAATCACTTTCTTTTTTCCACCTCAAGCATTCTCTTCTCCATAAAAAAAAAATACAAAAATCTCAAAATTTAAGGAGTTTATATTTGATGTTATAATTTAAAATATTGAATTTTATTGCAAATATAATTTTTAGCATCAAGTGTTTTATATTTATTATGTGAGTTTCTAAAATCTCGTATACTATATTAAATAGGGGCAGCAAATGAATCATAGAAATTATGCACTTTCAAATGAGTTCCTTTTTAAATAATTGGATCACAGTTACAAGAGAAAATTTTTTATATATGAAGAAAATGATAAGTTGAAGAAATTGAAACCTGAGAGGATCCATAGGAGCTGATGTATCAAAAATATTATGAGAATGGTTCTGACCACCATCTTGTAGCCAACCTACATTCTCGAAAGTGGTGGGCATTCCCTGCCATAATTTTGTGATTTTAATTTAATTATAAATGCTAAAGTCTTTATATAATATTTTAATACCACACACTAAATTAAATTATGATATGATCTTCATCAACACATATATTGAATTTTATATAATGAATTTACTTTATGAAAAATGTCAATTCCAAACATTAAATTGTGTAAGGATAAAATTGATAGCTGATGTTAATTTAAACATAGTTTCATTTAATTACCTGAATACTAGATGGATCATACGAAGATAGTTGGTTGTTCAACAAAAGTTCCTGCAACCATGTTTTTAATATAAATAAACAAAGAAAATTGCAACAAAAAAGAACCAAGAATAAAAATAGATTATGATATTATTAAACCTTTCTCTGCATGACACGTGACAAGGTGTCTACTACGTTTTTTTCACTGGTTTCAAGCTCTGCAATAGATGTCATCTTTAATGGGTCGGGTTCGTATATCCTGAGTTCATCCACCCCAACATTAGAACAATTATTGGAAAAAAAAAATTAGAAAAAAAACTTTGGACAATTTTATTACAAAGATTAATCATCAACCTTATCTGTTCCTCTGCCATTTGAAGTTGTTGTTGTAGTCTACAAACTGCTTGTTTGAGTTCCTAGTTAAGCAGAGAATTTAATGATCTTGAGAACGTATAATTTTGAATAAATTGACGATTTAATCCTAGTTTACCACTATATATTTCATGAGATTGATAATTCAGAGGCTAATCGCCAAGGTCGGATAAATACATTGAATAACAATATTGCTCTTTTGGAGTCAAAGGCCGAATTGGAGGAGCTACTCGAGGAGGAGGTAGACGCCTTACATACTATGTCCACCGACTTGCATTCTTTATCCAGGATTGATGCCAGCATTTCTTGGCAGCAATCTCGGATGCGTTGGCTTCGGGAGGGCGACGCTAACACCAAATACTTTCATGATATTATGTCCGGACGGCGTCGCAGAAATTCAGTTTCCTCTATTTTAGTTGATGGCAACCTTGTGACGGGAGTTCCCAATGTTCGGGAGGCAGTTTTTGCTCATTTTCGGAACCATTTTCAGTTTGTGGGTATTACCAGACCATCAGTGAACAATTTACTTTTTCGTAGGCTGTCCTCTTCTGATGGCATTCTTTTAACTTTACCGTTTTCTGTGGACGAAGTGAAGGCTGCTGTTTGGGACTGTGATAGTTATAAGAGTCCTGGCCCGGATGGCATTCATCTTGGATTCTTCAAAGATTTTTGGCCTGAGTTGCAGTCGGATATTATGAGGTTCATCACTGATTTTCATCGAAATGGACGTCTCTCTAAAGGTATTAACAGTACTTTTATAGCTCTTATTCCCAAGGTGGATAGTCCTCAGCGTTTGCATGATTTTCGCCCTATAGCTCTTGTGGGGAGTTTGTACAAAATTTTGGCAAAAGTGTTGGCGAATCGTTTAAGGAAAGTCATGAGTACTGTTGTCTCTGAAACTCAGACTGCGTTCGTGAAGGGTAGGCAGATTCTCGATGGTATTCTTATTGCTAATGAGGTGGTATATATTTCATGAGATTGATAATTCGGAGGCTAAATTGATCGTTTATTCTATAATTTTCTTAAATCTTATATTCCAAAAGGTTTAAATATATGATTGATCCCTGTAAATATACTTCAATTGACTTTTGGTCCTTGTAAATTTTTTTTTTGAAATCCGTCCTCGCAAATTTTTTTGTTTTTTAAAATAGTCCCTGACGCCATTGAAGCTGCTAGGTGGCACACTGATGCTGACGTGGCACACGCTGAGTGTGCATAAGTGGCTATGTGGCATCTGACGTGGCAATTAAAAAAATTAAAATTAAAAAACACATTTTTTTAATTTCAAAAATGATTTTTTTGTATTTAGAATTAAAGTAAAATTTGGAAAGTAATTTTAAAAAAGTTCAGATTATATAATTTTTAAAAATTTAATTTCTTATTTTTTAAGGTTTTTAATTTAAAAAAAATCAAAATTTTAAAATTATTTTAAATTTTTTAAAAAAAATTTAAAAAACATTTTAATTTTGAAAAAAATAATCTGAAGATATGTTTTCTAAATTTTAATTTCGAATTTTTTTCTTCTGATTTTGGAAAATTGATTTCCAGACCTTTTTCCTTTTTTAGAAGGAATATTTTTATTTAATTTCGAAAAAATTACTGAAAATAATATTTTTCTAATTTATCGATTTTTTCAATTCTGAAAATTAATTTCCAGATTATTTGAATTTTTTTTAAAAAAAATTCTTACATTTCGAAAGAAAAATCTGAAGATAAATTTTTATAATTTTTGAAAAATATTATCTGATTTTTTAATTTACGAAAATGATCTTTCATGAATTTTATCTTTTTGAAAAAAAATCTGAATTTTTTTTAATTTCGATTTTTTTTGTGACAATTAAGTTCCTGAATTTTTTACTTTTTTAAAAAAAAAATTATTTTTGAAAATTATTTTTTACTTTTTCGAAAAAAAAACATTTTTGAAAAATATTTTTTTAATTGTCACTTCAGATGTCACATGGCCACTTATGCACAGTCAGTGTGTGCCACCTAGCAGTTCAATGTGCCCAGAGACTATTTTAAAAAACAAAAAATTTTGCAAAGACGGATTTCAAATTTTTTTTTTACAAGGACCAAAAGCTAAATGATGTATATTTGCAGGTATCAATCATATATTTTAACCTCTTCCAAAATTTCTTTTGCATGATGCCATGGTAATATGTTCTTACCTCAATTTCAGAGTTAATGTCTCCCGAACTTCATTGAAGCAGTAGATGAAACATTATCGAAAAACAAAAGAACACAAATTTAGCACTATTAATTTGATCATAAAAAATTCTATTCTTATAAAGTAATCTATAAAGAGTTCAAAGATTTAGCATATTTACGAACTTGGACATATGGAGGGCTATGTCATTTTCACTCCTCAACTGCTGAAGTATCCTGAGAAAATACTGCAAAATGCAAAATAAACTAAACTTATAAATTATTCATATTTGTAAATGTTAGGAAATGAGAAAATTAGAAATTAACTTATTTTTTCTGCTCCACCTTTAAAAAAAAAATAAACTTATTTTTTCAACTCCAATTTTTTTGGTAGTTTATTTATTTTTCTAGAATTTATTAATAATATATAGAATTAAAGGACAATATATTTGATAGTGCTAGCTTGGAATATTTTTGTAAATTTCAAGTGATTAATGAATTCTCAAATTTTAAAGAAATACTACCTCCGTTCCTTTTTAATCGTCACTTTTTGACATTTTACACAAACCAAGACAATTAATAAATGTCACTACTTTTGATACAATAATTTATACTTTTACTATATTAGTCTTATTCATTTAATATATCATCTCATATATTTCTCTTTCTGTAATAAATAACTAAGGATAATATTGGTAAAACAATATTTAAAGTTGCATTGAACTTTGAAAGTGACAGTTAAAAAGGAACAAAATTTTTCTTCAAAAGTGATAATTAAAAAGGAACGGAGAGAGTATATACTAATATTTTATATAGATATAGTTAGTGAAATTACCTCCTTGTTCTGAATACCCCTGCAAATATATGAATAAGAAGTAAATTAGTACTAAAAGAAAAAATATTAAGTAATTTTTTTACTATCGAAGAAAAATTAATTAAATTCTATAATAATAAATTTATTGGGAAAACAGGGAAACAAAGGAACCGAAGAAAAAGTAATAGCATACCTGCGGTAGGGTGGCTCAGGAAAACTTACAGCACTGCAAGAAACAAATTTCTATAAATAATGAAATTAAAAAGCCAAATGTATTTAGAAGTTTAGAACCACCATATATAACTCACACAAAATGAATTGTTATTTGTTGAGAACATACTTATCTCTTTCTTGGTCAGGAAGATTAATGTAACGACTTAAAACATCTTCTATCCTGATTATCACAATAATAACAATATCATTATGGGCATTAGTATAAATAATGACCAGTATATAGTCATCAATTATAAGACTCAAAATTCTCTCCAAAAAAAAATAATATTAAAAGTCAACTAATGTTTACAAGTATATTTGAACATGGATTCAAGTCAATAAACATATTTCTACCAAAAAAAAATTAAAATTCTTCCAGAAAAAGTCCATAAACATATATAAAATTCAGATTAAAATTAAATTATAGCCTTCATTTGGGCTAACACCACACTATAAGTCAATTGTTCACATACATACATGACATGACAGGTATATATGCACCTTTAAAAAAAAGTTTTGCATGAGTATTTCCTTATTTCAAGAAATAAAGTTATTATTGTGTTATTCATTACTTGAAATTTATTTATTTTTGTTCTTTTTGTCAAAATCATATGATGCTGCTTTGCTATAATTTTTAAAAACCAACAATGATTTCAAGGGAAATTTTCCACCGTAACAATTGGTCAAGATCCTAACCCATAGGACAAGAAAGAACACAAAAAATATAATTGACTAACAAAAAAACAAATTACCACCCTACGAGCCACAGATTAGTGCATCTAAAGCATAAACCAATCAATAATTGTAATGTTAACTTTGAACATGTGGAACAAATTAATAGTCTTAATTTTCTCAAAATCTATCAAAAGCAATCAACTCTTAAGAAGAGAAGAGGCATAATAAATTCATTGGTTATTACTAAATAAAATAAAACCATGCCTAATTTGCATAAGAAACAAATTATATATGAAGAGGATGCAATTCATACCTTCTTTTACCGGAAAAATGACTAAGACGATTTGATGGAGAAAACATTATAAGAGCAATATCAATATCACAAAGGATTGATAACTCATAAGCTTTCTTGATGAGACCATTTCTACGCTTCGAGAACGTAACTTGTCGATTTGGTGTGTTCTCTATTCTTTTTATTTCAAGTTTAACACGACCCATGTTGATGATTGATTGTCTATCAATTCAAAATTGTTTGTGTTCATTCAAAAAAAGGAAATGAAGAATCCGTAGAATGAAATCTAATCAAGATGGTCTCAAAACAAAACAAAAAAATTATAAATGGAGACATGCATGAAGAACCTTAAAAGAAGGAACCGTTGGATGGGAGAGAAAGGGAAGGTAATGGTTATAAATGGGTGAGAGGAGAAAAAGAATAGAGAAAGGGTCGCAGTTGCTTTGTCTATAGAGCACAATTGAGCCAAACAAACCATTAGTTTGTAATAATTTGTTTTTGCTCAATGAATATGAAAGGGTATAATTGCCCCTAGCTATATAACCTATCATACGTGTATGTGCTAACTATGTTTATATATCCTACGGTAAAAAAAGATACCTATGTTTATATCCAAACCAATTTGAATAAAAATCTAAAAGTGATCGAAAAAACTGAAAAAACACAACTGAATTTGTTTTAGATATCATTTTTGTGAAAGTTGTTCGGATCGTATAATGGATTATTTCTTTAAAACTCAATTCAACTGCATATATACATTTCAATACTTAATTATTATATTATTAGTATAAATGTGTATTAATTTTTGGTGACAACTTGGGTACCCCCATCAATAAAAGGTGGGTAACACAACCCATGCTGAGTTGACACTAATTAAAGTTATTTGTTTGTTTTTTATTATTTTTAATGTTATATAAATACATTGTTTTGATTGGGCCAACTCAACATGGGTAGTATTACCCACCTTTTATTGATGGGTAAACAAGAATTTCCCTTAATTTTTTATTCGTTGTGTTGTCAATTTTTAATAACACTTATTAATATAATATAATTTTTTTTGTATTTTATATGTTCTAAACACAATTGAGTGATGATGCAATATGTGATTATGCTGCTTTATATTTTAGATACTAAGAACGCAGTCATTGAGATGGATAGTTTTTCATTTTTCTTGTCTAAGTAGCCTAATGATTATAAATTCACCTTTTAAGGTGGATAAACAGAGTGTCTAGAGTTCGAACTTCAATCGCTACATATATTATGTAATGTTTAATTTCACAAGGCTTAGTTTTCTTTATTTTCGTTAGTTTTGAATTTGACAGTGTTTATGCAATTTGTCCGTTTCACTAATTTATTTGATTATGTGTTGTGTTGTGTTGTGCAATGATGAGGCTTCAATGTACATATGTTCTTGTTACCATTATGATATACAAACGTCAACCTATTTTCTCATTTGAAGTTACTTCATGTTGTAGGATTCAGAGTTTTTAAACATCCATATTATTGAGATGGGTTGGCCTTCTACAAACCTCTATAATTCCACAAAGTTAAACTTCTATGATCTAGCACTGTTAGAATTTCTACGTGTGTATGTTTCTCATTTTGAGATATTATATGAGGCTAGGGCGATGGGAGACGAGTCTTAATTCTGTGTACCAGCTATATATTTCCTGGTATGGATCCATTGTGATTGTATTTGTTGAAGTAAAAACATCCGTTACAAGAATAGGGGTTGAATTGTGACTCCTTTTAAATTCTGGTTGTTTCTCAAATTTTGAGAAGAGATTCAAGTTTGCTAATTTGAATTAAGTATGTATCAAAATAAATTTGATATTTGAAGAAATTGGGTGAATGATAATAAATTTTGCATGTGCACCAATTGAGATTGGCTTATACATGTGCCCGGTGCGAATTTTACTGTTTTTATTAGTTCTTTGTGTATTTTCCTTCCATGATATGTTTTTGAGACTTGAGACAAATTTTCCACAACTTGTATTGTCTTTAAAACCTTCTAAATCTCCATTGATCATCATTCTTTAACTTCGATAACTTTCATGAGATGGCTTGGTTTGTCGATTACATGATTTATCAAATAAAAAGACTCAAAACACATATTAAGTTGTTAGTTTTGTCAATAAATAGAATTACAATGACTCAAATAAAAACAATACAAAATGTCCCTTAAACCATGAACAACTAATCTAAAACTCTTCTAAAATAACCTCAAATGCTTATTAATTGACTAAAAAGCATAGCTAAAACATCATCAGATGAGTTGTCATCAATAATAATAGCTACAAGAGTACTCTTGATAGACTCACCTATACTAATGTGGAAATAAGGCCGGTTTTTATGGGATTTTGAGGCAGAATACCTAAAGCGTTCAATAAAATTGGGATAGATGTGCAGAGTCATAAATGCACAGGATTTTAGCCTACACCTTAGGAAAAGGTTGTGTGCGAGTTCTATGTTTGAGATAGAGCTCAATGCTACGAGCAACTCTTGTTAATCGAAATTTAACTCGCTATGCAAATGTTCAAGTTGTAGGTGACACCTTTGTTTATTAGCAACCTTATAAAATGTTTTTTTTACGTTATTTCTCGAAACAATTTTTTAAATTCAAGTGGGGGATTATTGGAACACTAGTTAAAATTGAGTGGAAGTTGGAAGAGTAAACACAAAGTCTTGTTGGATAGAACTAGTGTTGTGTGAATTGATAAAAAAATGTCTCACATAAGAGAGGACACACACTAGTAGTGTTTATATAAGTGGGGGATCACCTCCAAGGTGTGCATGTGTGCCCTTGGGTACCCATTTTTGTGAACGGAGTGAGCGCTCAAGAATATATATATCACGCGCGACGACCACGCCGCTGTCGTCCGGCCTGGCTGGGCTTGGGCTTAGGTCAAAAAGATATATATTTTTTATCACCTAAAATGTTAAATTAATTTTTATTAATTTAATCATTATTCGAAAGCGTTTTTTAACGAGTAAGTTTCAAGTAAATCTGATCCAACTATCCGGATATTTCCGTCTTATCCGCTCGTGTGTTCTGATTTTGATCTGTTTGTTACTTGAAACCGATTCGCGGGTTGCTTAACTTTTAAGTTTGCTTAATTAAGTTTCTACGGATTTGTTACGAACTCTCTATAAAAGGAGAGTTTGCCTAGTTCATTCGGCACACCGAAAAGTATTATGAAACTTCGAATCCTTTTCTTTTCTCTCCCTTTTCGACTTGTGTTCACGAGTCATTCTTCTCTTTCTCTTCTTCCACTCCTTCTGTCCCTTCAGTTTCAATTGGTATTCGTACCATATTAGAGTGTTATTTGTACCATATTGAAAGTGTTAATTCTCAAACGATTATTTACAGTGCAGTAGGTAATCGCACAGTTTGAACTGCGCTATTTTATCCTGGATGCGACGCAGTTGATAGTCTACCTTGCACAAATTTTAGTGCCACGAAACATCTTAAAGAAACAACGCGTTGGTAATGCCATTATATGCGCATTCTCGGAAATTCAACATATACATCCCAAAGACGTGGTGGTTGCAACTTGCAATATTGTTTCTGCTTCGAAGAAGATAGATTTACGATAATGCAAACTTTGGTTTTGCTACCAATAATAAAATATTATTTTCCAACGAAAACATTCTTGGCCACATTGTTTAGATGACGAATCAAGGAAAGGTGCGTTTAATTTAAATATTTTTTTAACAAGATTTAATACTATCGCAAATCAGTAGCAACTTGCGAAAATAATGTATGGACTAGGGGTGGCAATTGGATCCATCAAATCCATATCCATCCAATCCATTCACTATAAAATCCATCTGATCCATCCGTCAAACAATTTTTTTTTTTAATGGATTGGACTCAATCCATCCATTAAAAAATATGGATGTATCCAATCCATCCAATTTATTTTAAAGATCCAATGGATCATTTTTTATTGTTTATTTTTTATCCAATGGATCATTTTTATTAAAAAATTGTTCAGAATTTTTTTTTAAAAAAAATTATGTTAATTATTTTAAGAATAAAAAAAAATTTAACAAAAAAAATTTAAAAATATATGGATCGGATGGATAATCCATCCATTAAAATCTAGTAATGGATGGATTGGATGAACTTTATTCTTAATGGATGGATTGGATGGTTTTTTTTAACAAAACAAAATAGTGGATTGTAATGGACTAATGGACTTTTTTGATCCATCCATTAGGATCCAAAATCCATATCCATCCAATCCATCAATTTTGCCACCCCTAGTATGGACCCCTACCGGACATTAGACGTCTATACAATATGAATCTACAAATATTTGAGGGGATGGGCAATTCAACTGATTTCAGCTAATAAAAAAGAAGTTGGAAGTTCTGTTTTAAAACAAAAAAAAAAGTAAATATATTAATCTAACAAACTAATTACTAACATTTGTCCTTCGAAAAAAATCTGCTAATATTTTAGACGACTCCAAAGCAACAATAGAATAAAAAAATAGCATTGAATAAATAATAGAGGCTTACATAATTTGAATTTGAATATATATATACACACACACGCTAAACATTTTGAGAAACCATAGTTTCATATTTATGTGCAATTTGTGCTTTAGAAACAAAGTGAACTCACCAGAGAAGAGTTAATGGAGAGATCTAAGGCAATACTCATACAAAATAAAAGGATTGAAGAGGAGAAGAAGGTCAGACAAACGGCAATACAAAGGGAAAAACAGAGGATTGAGGACGAGAAGAAAGCCAGACAAACGACAATACAAAGGGAAAACCAGAGGATTGAGGACGAAAAGAAAGCCAGACAAACAGCGATGCAAAGGGAAAAGCAGAGGATTGAGGACGAAAAGAAAGCTAGACAAACAGTGATACAAGGGGAAAAGCAGAGGATTGAGGACGAGAAGAAAGCCAGACAAAGAGCAGTTCAAATGGCAACAGAGGATCGAGGATGAGAAGAAAGTTAGACAAACAGCAATGCAAATGGGAAAGCAGAGGATTGACGAGGAGAAGAAATGGAAACCAAAGTTTAACTCAACTCAGAAATAAAATCACCATAAATTTTGATGAGTCTATAAATCTTAAATCTTTTTTATCTTGCTAGTTTTATTTTTAAATAGTCTGACACGGTCGAAAAGCTCCTCAATTCTGAAGGCCTTTTTCATCTAGTTCAAATAAAAATATGAGGTGTATTATTTGAACATCTATTTGTATGACAACTTTTAGGACAACCATAATTTACAAAGGAAAGTATGTATTGACAAGGAAACCAAAACAATAAAGAAAAAGTAAAAACATAATGTGAGTATGAGAAAGAAAGTTGTCACAAAATGGTTGTATAAGTGCTATGAATCGAATTATAGTTTGGGTAAATAGAAGAACACCCGGGCTTAATAAGATTCTCCATAACCTGAATTATTGTTTGGGTAATTAGAAGAACACCCGGGCATAATAAGATTCTCCATAACCTTTGAATATGATTCTATTAGGATATCTGTAGAACCTCACCTTTAGCTATGCTATGCCACAATAACAGAACAATCAACCAGATTGGATGGTTAATTGGTGTTCAAGAATATACAACGATGGTCTTGAATTTTTTTAGGAATAATTTGGCTTAAATATGTTTTAACTCGCCGAAATACGATAATTTTTGCTTTTGGTCCACCAAATTTTTGACTTAGTTATGAAAATTTGTCAACTTTGATTCTATAGCTAACGCTATGTCAAATTTGTCAACTTTTGATCCAATCTTGCACACATTTCTTTTTTCTTTTTTTCTTGAATTCTGACGGACACGCCCTTCAGAAGAAGGAATGTACGTTAAAGTAAATATGTGTTTTTTTTGGTGGTGTAAAGTAAATATGTGTACTTTAATGCTAGAGTGACTAAAAATAAGGAAGGGATAATTCTCTCTGTCTAATTATATCTTTTATTTTAATTTCTTTATTTATATATGATAACAAGTTCTTAACCCTTTCTTGTTCTCTTTTGTATGAATTATGAATATGATAAATATTAAAGATCAAAGTGAGCTCGAACGTGAGTCCATATGCTACCAAAGTCAGCATTAAGTTCTATGACGATAACAGAGACATGACTCTGAAGACTCCTATAAAATGGGGCATACAGTGGAAATTCCACATTCCACATTTAATTAATATAAGCCTATTATTTATAGTTTCTGTTTGTTACTAGCCCAATGGTGCTTATGGCTATAAAGTAGGAGTAGGGACACTACCATTGAACGCTAAAGCCAGTAGGAATAGCGGTTGTAGGAGCTTGTCTGTGATGTTTCTTTTGTATGTGAACTTATGAACAAGGTTAATGTATAATTAAATATGCTACTCCTGAACCCCTGAACCCCTAATTAGGAAGTAACAGTCTATTTAGAGAAGCATGAACAGACACACGCCGACTCCATCTTGTATTCAAGTGTTTGTAACTTGTCATAAGCAATCTAAACACCATACCAAGGAACAGCTCTCCCAAATACTAAGCTATAAGATGGAGGCAAACGAATGTCTTTCTTAGTTTCTTGTATCTCTAACAGTTTTCTACATGCGGAATCAATCTAGAAATAAGCAAGTGGTAAAAACAATACGCGTAAGTAGTTCAAGGACACCAAAAAAAAAGAAACAGATCAAGCTTAATCAAAAAGCATGAAAGTAAAAGTTGAATAAGGAAGATATTAAAACTGTCAAACTGCTGATATCAGAGAAAAAATTCGTATTGATAATAAACTGTCACATTCCAACACAGTTTCTTTGCCAAAGGCAGAAACTTCATACTTCTAGAAATATAAAATCTGTTAGAGGCAACGAAGAGAAACCTCAAAAACGCGAGTCATCAAATACCCATGGCTGATGCAGAAACAGCTCTCTGCCATTCATTTGGACTGTTCCAGCGGCAATATCCTCTGCCCGTTTCCTGGATGCCTCAGCTTTTCTGGCTGATTCAGCAGCATCCTGCAATAGCATTTTACAGAGAAAGGATTAAATAGGCGATTCCCTCGCAAAATTATCTTAAACGCACTTCAATCTGTTCAACCAAGTCCATCTCACTTGCAATACTATCCCTACCCTAGTAATAACTGTCATTATTGCATAAATTAAAATGTTAAAGCAGGAAGCATGTTCCTTCTACAATGAATTCATCTATACAATTAAAATGTTAAAGGGTTGAATTGTTGGTGTAAATCAACCTTACACGTGCATCTAACAACCAAGGCCCTGTTTGGATAAACAGCTTATTTGATATAAGCTGTTTTATAAGCTATCTTGGGTTGGAGAGCGTGTCATAATTTGTTATCATAAGTTCTCCCAAACATGCCCGCCCTAATTCTGAACAAGAATAGAATTGTTGAATAAATTAGATAATTTGATATAATTAGGGAAAAGGAGAAGATACCTTGTGGCGCTTCCATGAGAGGAATTGGTCTTGTGTGATAGAAGAAGC
The DNA here is from genome assembly GCA_018208015.1 of Medicago ruthenica. NCBI lineage: Eukaryota > Viridiplantae > Streptophyta > Magnoliopsida > Fabales > Fabaceae > Medicago > Medicago ruthenica. Next base: position 38,489,531 of record CM031375.1, on the reverse strand, counting down.
TCTTATTCTTATTGCTCTCTCTTCTTCTCCCTTCCTTTCACTTTCTGCTCCCATCGCGTTCTCGTTTATTCTTCTTTACACTATTTTTTCAACCTACGTCTCGTCTATATATATCCACATTATCATTTAATTCATTATTTACTAAAACTAAATATTTTTTTAATAATATAAAATTCAAATGTCTCCAATCTTTAAATTTTTATTATAAAATTAGAGTGTAAAAATATCAAACGACTGTTATGACATCTCAACTATTTTTTTTTTTTTGACAAAGACATTTTAACTATATTGTCACCTTATATTAAACGACTATTTTAACATCTCAACTATTTTTTTTAGAACTTTGATTGTGATGAAATTCATGGGATCCCAGAGTCTCCGCACTTTCTCGTGTGTTGGTCATTGCCCACTAGGCCAATAGTAAAAAAAACAAAAACTTATAATATGATAAACATGTAAATATATATACAGACATAACACTGACATTTGACACGTCTATATCCATAAAAATCAGAAAATGAATTAAGGGAATGCAATCACATTTTTTGGTGTCCAGACAAGCTTTTTATCAGTTAAAGGCTTAATGGAGTTGGATTCTTGTCTAGATAGTCAAAGACAAAAAGAAAAATAACATCATGTTTTTGCTGAAATGAGAATACTAATATACTAATAAGATGGAATTCAGAATAATATCACTATAAAAACAAAAATGACAATTTGACCTCATTTGATTTATGTATGTAGTTTATCCGACCTAGTAGGAACAGGTTTTTAGTGGAACAAATGTTGTATTGTATGGTTCATCCATTATGTTATATTGGAATAATATACAAGTGAAAAGTGACCATATATTCATATAAACATCACTCTCTTCCAAAACTGATACATTATAATAAGGTAGTAATTAAAATCCCTTAAGAACAGCATACAAGTTTATGTGCTTAGATATGCAGTTATGTATTAAAGTTGTAACAATGCCCAAAACCATTGTAAGTACAGAGACACAGTATCAAGCAGTAGCAATTTTAGAAGAGAGACATGCGTCTACAGCCTCTCCAACAGTCAGAAAAACCCATCGTTTCCCAATTTTGTCCACAAAATGTGCAAGCTTGAGCTTGTGAATTACTAGCCATCTTGGGTTGACCATAGCTAACTGTAAACATCATAAAGAAAAAGTGTTAGCATAAGGCTTTGATATAGGGAAACAACTTTTTACGTGATTAACGTGGTACATATAAGTGGTTAATTACATTCAATAGATATACTAAGTATCGAAACTCATTAACCACAAATGTAACTTCATTACCACAAATTTGTAGGTGATTGTATATTTGAACACTTGAAGATTGTGATCTACCATGTCCAACTTTGTAGTTAATGAAATTACGTTGATGGTTATTGAGTATTGATACCTGAGATATCTATTAACCATCTACTGAACGTAATGAATCACATATTTGAATTGTGTTAACCACTTATAATGTTATCACAAAAGTTGTCAGATTTCATATGTTCAAATAACACAACTACAATGAATGAAAAGTCATGGTAGCCTTACTTCTACGCCACGTGAAAGCAACCTCTTATGCAATTCCTCAAGTGCCAGAATTCCCGAAGTATCAACATTCATGAGGTCTATTAAACAGAAATTAGGAAGATCATTTGAGTCGTACCAACTGTAAGAATGATTAGAGGTCTAAATCCTGAATTCTAGAAATTGTAACAAAACTCACTTGTCATGTCCATAATTATGGCTCTAACATTTCCTTTCGCAGTTTCTTGAATGTCATCTTCTTCCACGACCCACTTCAGTATTCTGGAACAAGTGAAAAAAGTTTCATACAGTGTTGTTATTAAGGGATAAATCCCTTTCTAGATCATTTGTTAAGTGCTTGCCTTTCTTTGACAAAATTGGCATTTGCAAAGCAGAGTGAGCCGGAACTTATGCGAATCACAACGATTCCTGGTGTGCTTATTGCCATCGGATATTGAGTAACATCACAGAAGGCTTCTGTTCTTGGAACTCTTCCTAGAATTTCTACTCCAGGTCGAATCGATTGTATTAGTATCTTTGCAAATGAGATCGAGATCTGCACATCCAAAAAAAATAATATTGAAATGTTTGAATCATGAATACTAGAACTTATACAATATGCATCTCTCAGTTAACTAATTCATCTTTAGTTCTTTTTACAATGACAACATTTTGTTGACTAATTAGCCATACGAATATGGGTAAAATTTAGATGTAATTCCTTATCTACAGTTCATATTGTTCTACACTAAAAAACCCAAAACAACTGTCAAAAACTAGATCAATAGGCACATTGTAAATTTTAATATATATTCCCTTGGTCCCTTTTTATAAGCGTCATTTTGCACTCATAAAACGGGTGCTTATAAAAAGGGACAGAGAGAGCATGTAAAATGAAAATAATTTCTTTTTTTGTGTGTAGCACAATAGCAATAGTAGGTAAGGAACTGCGTCTACGTTTTACCCTAAGAATATAAGCAATAAATGACTATAATTGGATGACAAGTGAGCAATAGAAAAGTTCCGACATTTCTCGGAGGAAGAACTTCCTCCAAAATAAACAACCTTGGATCTTTATGAGACCCATATTACAAGTCTAAGAAGAGTGAATTACCAAGTTAGTCCCTTAAATTTCAAAAACGACTCATGAAACTCGGATATTTTAGAAAATAATATTATGATATGATGCCAAAGTGAAATATGATTGAACCACGTTTGTGTAAAACGTTTTTACCCTGTCAATTGATAGCAATTAAACTCTTAGAAATAACATAACAAATTTAATCATACAGGTTATTAAAATGCGGCCAAATTTGAAATATCTGAATGACATTGAAATCTTGATAGTGTAAATAGAGCAAGTAATTAACCAAAATGAACACAAGCTTGGCCCCTTGTGAATGTTAATGAACTTTACTCTAGTTACTGCTTATAAGGATGCTAGTTACTGTGCAATAAAGGAACACAATTTGAAATTGCTCTATGACTTACTGCAACTAGAAGACCAATCTCTACGGATGCAAACAAGACGCCAACAAAAGCACCGATGCAGGCAAGAAAGTCTAATTTGTCGACCTTCCAGATATAGCGAGCCTCGTTTATATCAATTAATCCAGGAAGTGCGGAGAGGATGATAGCAGCAAGGATAGCCATAGGTGTGTAGTATAATAGCCTTGCAAATAATTGCAGGAACAAAATCACAGTAATTGCCATCACAATATTTGATACTGCTGTTTGACATCCTGCACTGAAATTAACTGCTGTTCTTGAAAAAGAACCTGCATCAAAAAAATATAAAAGAAGAATCTTAAGGCCTGTTTGGATTAAATTTTTTGAACTTATCTACTAACATAAGCACTTGTGAGACTATTTAGCTGAGCTAACAGAAACAACTTATGACATGTCTATAAGCTGTTTTCAACTTATTTTCATAAGACCTTTTGGATAGCTTATGAAAACAGCTTATAGTTATAGCATATACAAAAACAATCTGACTTTATTTTATCTTTTATCATAGATATAGTTTATACATAAGTACTTATATGATAGCTCTCATGCTATAAGTGCTTAATTAAGCTGTTTAGACACACCTCAAACAGTCATTCTAAAAGAGAAGTATTGCAATTTTATAAACAAAGATTAATGATTAAACAAAAGACATTACCAGTTGCTACATAACATGAAGTTAAGGATCCTGCAATGTTCATGATTCCCATTGATAACATTTCTCTGTTCCCATCAAGTTGGTATCCTTTGATGGAAGCGAAAGATCGACCAACAGCCATTGCTTCCTGAATCACAAGTTTATATGGCAATCACTAGTTAAAGTCACAGGACAACAAACAGTGAAAAGAGAAACAAACAATAACTTCAAAAAAGATTGGAAAGCGGTTAATATTCACTTACAGTGAGAGCGATAACTGCACAGACTAATCCGATTTTGGCCGCTTGCCCGACATTTTGACTATGAAATTGTAACTGGTGAACTGAACTCTGATTCAGGCCACCTTTGACATGCTTTATGATATTAATTCCTTGTTTATCAGCTTTTGATAAATACACAATCAAAGTTGATAGTATAACTGACAGAAGAGGAGCAATTGCAGGCAACCAGAAAAGCTTTTTCTTTCTTCTGGCCTGAAATTATATGATATCATTAATACATACATCATAACAAATTCATCTATAGTGAGGTAAATGATATGTTAATACCAGAATTTTCATTACTTACTATAAAGCGGGTAACTAGAAGGAAAATCAAGAAAGAACACCCCAGGACAAAATTTAGAGGGCTCCACTGTCAAAATAGTAAACAAAGAAAAATATCAAATATGAATAGAAAACTGTGTAAATATGTTTTTGATCCATATAAATATATTATATATTGTTTTTTAGTCCTTGCAAATATACCAATTTTTTATTTTGGTCCTTGCTTTTCTATTTAGTCCCTAAAATATTTGTTTGTGTTAGAACTAATTCTTGTAATATTAGTATAAAATTTGATTTTAGTCCATCTAATATTGACAACATAAAGACTAAAGTAAATATTACACATATATTATAAGGACCAAAAAGCAAAAGGTGGTATATTTGCAACTTGCAAGTGGTAAAAGTAAAGAAATTTTTTTACATGGACTAAAGAAAAAAATTGTATATTTGCATGGACCATGAACACATTTAAGCCAAAATTAATTAAACTTTATCAGAACATAAATAAAATGGTGAAACCAACTCACCTTTTCTTCAGAAGTAATTTGTTGATGTAATGACTTATAGACAGAAACCAATACTGATACTGCATCTGTTTTGGTAGTGAAGTGAGTAATCCCCAAAAGACCCTTGAGCTGCTGAAGACTAATAATAATTGCTGCCCCTGCCATGAATCCAACTAGTGCAGCATGTGAAAGAAAATCCACAAGAAAACCCAACCTGTAAATATTGAAGGATAAGTAAACAAACTAGTTGGTTTATAACGGCAAAACAGAAAATTTAGATGAAATTTTGCATGCCAGTGAGAAAACCAGCACCTGAAAATACCAAATGCAGCTTGAAAAATTCCTGTAAAGAAGGTGACAGTAAAGATAAAATCTCTATAGGCATGAGGATTAGCAACAGGATCTATGACTTTGGTGACCAAGGAAGATAACAGCATAGACACTACAGCTACAGGTCCAATTGCAATGTCTCTTGAGCTTCCCATCACAGCATAAATAAGAGGAGGAACAATACTTGTATCTGTATATAGAACAAAACCAAACAAACACTGATGTAAAAATCACATTCGGAGACAAGAGAGCGAAACATGGACATAGTGTAATACAAAAAATAAGCAAAAAAAAATAATTGAGGATCAACATTTGTTACAAGAGAGCGAGTAAGTAATAACAGAAGCAGACACTTACACAAGCCATATTGAGGATCAACTTTTGCCAAACTTGCATAGCCTATACTCTGCAACATTCAAATGAAAAATTAAAGAATAATATGAAAATGGCTAGAGGAATTATATAAATGTTATTTTTTCACATGCAAGACAGGAATAATGTTTCATAGTACGTACCTGAGGTATGCAAAGACTCGCAAGAGTTAAACCAGCTAAAAGATCATCTTTAAATTTTGAGGCAGTGTAATCTTTTAACCAAACAAGGATTGGAAACAAACTCTGCAAGAATGAGTAAGCATGTGCATGAAAACTTTTGTTCTTGGATGAGAAACATAACTTGTTTCCATGAGGCAAAAGGGTCTCTTTCAATGAACACAATAGCTTCTTCCATAAAGGTGGTGGATTAGGAGAATCCAAAACCCACTTAGACCTCTCTATTTGACTAGTATCTTCAATATGAAGGACCCTTTGATCTCTCATACTTGAAGTGTTTGGGTGAACTCTCTGGTCACACTAGTACTATGTACAACAACTTTATGATCAGTTAATAAATACCACCAACACCATTCAATTTGCATTGGGATCAATTTATGTGTATGATTGATTAATTGGGGTGGTGGCAGAGAAAAGTGTATGCTATTTGAAAGGTGATTATGTCACCACATTCATTGGTTAAAGTCAAAAGTTGACACGATAATAAGATAGTATGAACACGTTACACACCTTTAATATGATTCCACTGGGAAGCATATATTCTGGACAGAGAAAAATTGGCTTTATATGTGTCTTGTCAAATTTTAATTCTAACAGAAATTTGCATGTAATTGGAGGTAAAATGTAAGCAATTATATGTTGTTCATCAACCTCTAGGATAATACAGCAAGTTGTTATTAACAGGAATGCAATAAATTGCCTCTATAGACTACCACCACTTAGCAATCCAAGGTTCAAATTCAAATTGAGGATGGTATCCACGTTTAATATCTGACTCACCTCAAATAATATTACCTCTGATGAAGAGAACTTATGAGAAAAGGAAAAAAATAAAATCGGAGGGACTAAAATATTCAATGAAGTAAAATTGAAGGTCAAAATTGTATTAAGTCAAATTTAAATTACCTCCTCCGTTCCTTTTTTAATGTTTTTTTTTTGTCATTTTCAAAATTAAAGTAATATTAAAATTATTATTTTGTCAAAATTACTCCTAAGTTTTTCTTTTAGAGAGAGAAAAATGTGAGATGTGATAATAAATGGTTAAAAGTATTATACATAAAGCTAAGTAATTTTATAAAAAAAAAAAACAAATTTATTAATCTTTTTGTTATTTATAAATAACAAATAAAATGTAATGTACATGAATTGCAATGTCATAGTATTCAGCAGCACATTGTTTTCAGTGATTATGATGATTTAAACAACTCATTCGGAATAGCACACAGCTCAGGTTGACCTCACACTTATTTTGTTTAATTTATTGAGTTTCAAGCTCTTTTTAATTGGGAATGGCTGGTTACTTGGTGATATGGTAAATTTGAGTTGTAACTGAATGTGTGACTATGTGATCAGTTGAAAGGGTGATATTTGTGACTTTTGGTTTGGTTAATTAGATCTAATGTGGTTAAAATGGCTCATGGAGATTATATGTTGCCTGCTAATCTAGTAATTTTTAATTTTAAGAGGAATAATTTCTTCAAAAAAAAAATCAAGTGTAAAGTAAAAACCTTTCTAATTTTTTTTTTGAACAAACAACCTATTTTAATTTGGAGAAACCCTTTCAACTGATATATATATATATATATATTCCATTTAGCTTTTTTTTTGAAGGAATATTCCATTTAGTTTTTGTTTTTTTTTTTACAAGACCATTTAGTTTTTGTTGTTAATGTGAATATGATTTTGATACATATTCGGTAATTAGTTAAAAGCAACATATATATTAGAAAATATGATGCAATAATATTTTAAATAAATTATAATATTATTATATGGTACATAATATACATGTGAATCAAAATCAAAATAATGATGAAGAATATGAAGTTTTTGTGTTTTTTCAATGTGTGAATTTTTATTAATTTTTCAATAGAAGTTTTATTAACTTTTATATTATGAAATTCATGTCATGATTTTTTTTATATAGACTTGGGTCAATAGTTATGTGGTCTGATCAGTGACTCATTGGTCCGATCGCATACCCAATGACTCAGTGTCTTGACCGGGTCGACTACCGGTTCGGGTCTTAAAATACCGAAAATTGAACAAGTTCTCTCGGAGCTTTTACACGCAACAATTTAAAATAAAAAATTATTAATAAAAACACTGCATTAATGTTGATATTTTGAAAATAGTCACAAGTTTTCAAAATTTTATCATATCGACTATCACATATCGGTACATAAAAATTTTCTTCAGCATATATAAGCATATAAAATTCTCAACGAGTGCGGTTTAAATATTTAACGGTGTTTTAGATATAAAATAAAAAATTATTTAATAGACACACTACATTAATGTTTATATTTTGAAAATAGTCATGATCTTCCAAAATTTTATCATATCGACTTTTTTATATATGTATACAAAAATTTGTTTATGCATATATAAGTACATAGCATCTGCAACGGGTTCGGTGCAAACATTAAACAGTGTTTTGCATATAAAATAAAAAATTATTTAATAGAAACACTACAATGATTTTTATATATTGAAAATAATCATGAGATTATAATATTTTTTCATATCGACTTTCTCATATATGTATATAAAATTTGTTTCTGCAGATATAAACATTTAACGAGAGCGGTGCAAAATTTGAACGGTCTTTTGCATATAAAATAAAAAGTTATTTAATATAAACACTACATGAATTTTGATTTTGAAAATAGTCATGAGTTTTCAAAATTTTATCATATCAACTTTCGCATATATCTACATAAAAATTTGTTTTCGCATATATAAGCAAATAAAATCCATAACTGGTGTGAATCAAATATTTAACAATTTTTTGTATATATACGAGAAAAATATTTAATAGAAACATTACATTAATACTCATAACTTTCATTTAATATCTATAAACATTTTACAATATTAACAATCTAATTATTTTTTATATAATTATCGCAATGTTACGTGATCCGTGCTTTCGCACGGGTCTTTTACTAGTACTCCTTAAAAAAATACCTTAGGGGGTGTTTGTTTCATGGATTGCAAATTTATTCTCAGGAATGTGACATTGGGAATCCTTGGTTCCCATGTTTATTTCAAGTTTTTATAAATTATGTCTATTCCTATGAATAAAATTTACACATGACTTTTTCACTTGTTATTCTCATGTTAAAGTAGGGGAATCTTTTATTCTCATGGGAATAAGAGGTAACCACCCATAACTTCCCACTCTCATACTATTTTAACTCTTTTATTTTTTTTGTTTTAAATTATAAATTAAATATATTTAAAAAAATGGGAAACTAAATTAATTATCAAACACTTTAATAGGATTAAGATTTCTAGGAATAATGTTCGAGGAAATGTAAATTTAATCCTTGAAACAAACACACCATTGAAATAGAAATGTGTTTTATTTTGGTGCGTAGAACCGGCATGCTAAGGAGTGAGAATAAACTTGGGAAAAGCTATGAGCATTTAAAGTAAAACAAATGTAAGAATATTAAGGTGTTCAAAAGACAGGTTGGGACAATTTTGTATGTATAATAGTATCTCACTCGAAAATCCGATGATGCACACTTCCAAGCAGGATGGGACCAGATGAATCAAAGTACAAACAAAATAAAATCATAAAATGTTCGTAAGGTGTGTTTTAAAATAAATGTAAATACGCAACAACTTACGATTCGAACCCTAGAAGGTTTATGTGTGAGAAATATTACAAAATATTTGTTTGGAAATGTGCAATCCAAGAATACGCAACAACGTACGACTCGAACACTAAAAGGTGTATGTGTGAGAAATATTACAAAATATTTGTTTGGAAATGTGCATCTCTTGGATTGTTAAATGTATACAATTTTGTGAAGAAAATTGCTCTTTATGCTTTCATTTTTTCTCTCAGCCATTTTAAAAAGACTAAAATATTTTCAATTGCACTTTAAGTGCAGTTCGGGAGACTTAAACTGATTTAAAAAGTGATTAAATTGATCTAAAAAGTATCAAACGACACTTAACTACTGTTGAAGAGGCCAACAACACTTAAGGGTCGCTCGGTGAAGGATATGAGGAACTTCAAAAGCTTCAAGAGTAACTCTATGCATGGCATGAGTGCCTCTCTTTAGAGCAATGTGACATTTTATCCATAATGCAAACTTATTTGTATATGGCGGTTCATAAATAGAGACACTATATACTTTGACAGAAGGGATTTATGGTGTGTGAGAGTAAAAACGAGAGATGAGAGCTAGCGTGAGAGAGAGAGGCGGCGACCATGGGGGAAACCTCGGGCAATCGCGTCGGGATCATTCATCGGCTTACAGAAGTCAAAAAGCAATTCGACTGGGTGATCGAGGACAAGACAGACCTAGGGACTCTTCTCGGCAAGGAGGCTTCAAGAGGGACAGATTTCACTCTTTAGGGTTTTCACAGGATAGCATAAGGTACCATAATTCTTCATGTGATGATCAGCTTCACGGGGTAAGGTTTTCTCATCATCAGTATCAACATCAGTACCATGACAGACGCAAGCAGTTTGACCACAATTCCCAGGAGCAGTTTGATCGCAAGCATCAATATCAATATCAATATCAACATCATTATCGTTCCACTCATTCTTCCAGGCACAGACAGGAACAGTGTCATCGTAATTCATAGTATCGTGAATTCTCTTGAGGTCGTTCCCACACGAGATGTAACTGTAACTCTCGCAACATTTCAGTAATGCACTCAGACACAACAAAAGGTAAACATTATGCTTCTAGAGTTTCATTCTATGTCACAAATATTCCTGAACATGTTCATTATGTGGATTTTAGAAAGGCTTTCGAGGTGTGCGATATTTTGTCTGATGCTTATGTCGCTAGAAATAGAAATGCTATAGGTCAAATATTTGGTTTTGTGCGTTTCATTCATTTGAAGGATGTTGACAAGCTTAAGAGTGCTATGAATAATGTTTGTTTCGTCAGATAAAGTTTGGGCGAATATTGCCCGTTTTGATAGGTTCGGTGAAGTTAATAAAGATTTGGTTATTGATGTGGAGGGGGATAGGAAGCGTGAAGCAGTAGGAGGAAAAAATAAGTCGAAAATTAAGATGGATGGAGGAAAAATTATTGAGGGAGAAAAAAGAGAGGTTGTTGCGGAGGAGTTGGATGTTGGTAGAAAACAAGAACTGTAGAAGGTCAAATTATTGGCACGTAGTAGTGAGGAGGAGAAGGAACAAAAGAGGTTAGACGTTGTTAGTGCAGATGTTACTTATGTTGAGATAATTACAGGGATGGGGAAGATTAAATGTAACAAAGGTTTGGTTGGTGCTAATATGGGTGTGGAGGTTACACGCAAGTTTTATTCTGACAAAGATGATGTAGCCTCGGCAAGCAAAGGTGCAGTTGCAAGAGTTGTGAATGGGAAAAATATATCAATTGTTCAACAAAAAATTAGTGATGTTGGTTTTGAAAATGTGCGGGTGCTCCCAAGATGAATCAAAGAAAGCACGATCAATCGGTAGCCTTCTCCTTACCCATGTTACGTGCTACCTGAGTACCTGTAAAATTTTTTTAAAAGGATTGGGATGAGACATAATGTCTCGGTGATCAGGGGGAATCCTATGATCACAGTCTGTAAATCATATAAATATACATATCATGATATTCATGTCATAATTTAATTATGTTAGCTTTGAACAACAATTATTGTCTGGGTTCGTTTTACGGAATGAATTTGAGTGGAGTAACCTCGAACACATTTGCTCTGATAAACCGGCTAAATTCTTATCTGAGGCTAGAGCCGGACTCCTCTTGTCGTCGTGTGGGCCATCCTGTCGGAACATACTCCCACTTCAGCTGGCGGAAGTGGGCCATCCATTCGGAACGAACTCCCATCCAAACGAAGTCTAGAGCTTATTTGAAGCCACAACTTAACTGTTTTAACATGTTTATAATCATATAAGTCTGCTATGTCCTGATTAGGAGTTATCTAAATCAGGAACCCATGGCTAGCATAATTTATCATAAATCATATCTCTATGTTAATACATGTAATCAATCATGTTAATCTCTGATTCTGTCTATTAAAAGCTTAATTTAAACCATTAAATGTCCATTGGTACAGTACACAAGAGTTTTAAAAGTTTCGCTCAGCGAAGCAACAACCCATAACTGGGCTGAGAGGCTTGCTCAGCGAGCTCCTACTTCGCTTAGCAAAGTCAGGCAGTAGCAAATGCTCTGTCAGCTTGCTCAGCAAGTAGCGAGCTTGACAGTGCATCAGAACTGCAGAAAACGTGTTTTGTGCCAAAAATTTCATATTCAAGTGTCCAGAAGTAAATGTAGTGTACCAAGGGCCTAAAAATCACGAATACAAGTCAACAAAATCAAGGATCAACATCATTTCAAAGCATGCATCAACATCATGGGGAAAAAGCTATTCTCATAAGCACTTATATTAAGTTTACTCACTCAAACCAAAACCCAGGGAAAATCTAAACTAAAGGAACTCACACAATGATTCTGGATTCATTCTAAGCTTCCTACTCCAAGATGAAACACCCAAGCTCTATTTCTGATCCCTTCTTACAATTCTTGTCTCTATTCATCAAATCAAGTCATAATCAGCACAACATCTTACATGCAACTCACTACACAATCTGATGGCTACAGTTCTAAGTTGGTGAGCTTGAGGTTGAGTTCGGTTAGGAGGGAAAAATGGAGAGGAGAGTAGAATTTTTAAGCTTGCATGAGGTTTATATCACACCAAACATTCCAAAAATCCATTTGCATGTTGATTTTCCAGATGTTTGAGTGAATTTGTTGAATGGTGATTGAGGAAGAGAGAGCCGAGGGAGAAACACAAATATGTTGAGAAACGAATGCAAAAAGGAGGTCTGTATGGCAACACAAATCTTTAGCAAAATGAAACACATCACAATATAAACTGAGAAACAAAAACTCTGTAAAAATGCAAAACCGGCAAAATGCATCAAGGGTATCTAATATGTTATCTCATATCTTGGTGATGATGTGTCAGATGCATCTAATATTGAAATTGCTCATTTTAATATTTATGATCCAAGAAATTGGAAGAATCTTGATAACGTATCATGGGTTTAGTTAAAAAAGGGCCTACTAGAGAAATGAATATTAATTTTCCCAATGACAAATATTTTAGGCATTTCTCATATGAGAATTATTCGAGAAAATTAAGCAATGATGAGATTAGTGATCGATGTTATTTTACACAAAAGAAGAAGAAAAAAAAAGACATACCAGGGGTAATTCCATCAGGGCCAGGATTTTTGAAGTTATCATAACCCCACACTGCCTACTTAACCTCCTTTTCACTGAACAATATAATCAAGTTATCGCTTTTCAAACCACTAAGACTATTAAAAGTGAAATCATTTAATCCAGGTCTATCAAGAGTAATTGATTTAAAATTATTAGCAAAGTGATTACAGTTTGTCGTTATGGCGTTAGTCACCCCTTCCGTCTAAGCATCATTAACATTTATAGTAATAAAAGAATTTATCCTCCTTCCATTAGACATTAGCCCATAGAAAAAAAATTCTATAATCATTGCCTTCCTTGAGCCAATTTATTCTAGATTTCTGTCACTGCATACCATTATGAATATGTGACAAAGAAAACAAATTTGAGGAAAAAGAATGTAACTCCTCTACATCCTCTTCCAGTAAATCGTCCTCATCCCCTTTAATATCCAAAGCTAAAATTTGATCTTTCACCTCATTCATTATGCTATCCATATTCTGATCATGAGATTGATGGCAAATTTTCAAGTTGCCTTTAATTGATTTGAACTTCGTATATAGTACATACCCACTCCGACCATCCACCTCAAAAGAATGTTACTTATCAAACACAATTTTTTATAAACGGGGAAATTAGTCAAACATTTCAGCATACCCTGCGGTTTTGGTCCCCAATTATCCTCATCAACAATCAACAACACATGACAATGATCATACAATCCTTGTACAAGCGTGACCTAAATACAATTTGACCACTAAAGGCACCAATATTCTAACAACATGAACCTATCAATACGATTCATGGAGTAACCATTACCACGATATCAAGTAAAACTTCGACCACACAGAGGAGGATCAACTAGTGAATTATCATCAACAACACATGTTAAAATGATTAAAGTCATCATGACGAGATCCGTTCCTAGTCTTCCCCATACTCTTCAAATGAATAGTATTAAAGTCACCACACAAACACCAATTTGCGTTTTTCTGGCTGTTCATCAACCAAGTTAAATTAATGCACAATACATGCTTACCGCAAGAATCACATGGCGCATACACATTAACTAAAGAAAACTCTTTACCACTTTTAATGAATCGAGCGTGCACAATGAGAGCATGATAAAAATTCATGGATGATGCCATCTCCACCTTAGAACAATCCCACATCGTCAAAATCCACCCGAGGCTCCAACCGAAGGACGAAAAGAAAACCCAACAAAATTGGAACCCTAAATAGATACACACAAAAACTCATCGATCACCTCCATCTTTGTTTTTTTGAATACACAACATCCAAGGCCTTTTATCCCTAACAAGATTTAAAACTTCCATCCTCTTCACGAAACCCCCCAATCCTCTAATGCTATAAGAAATTATATTTATCAAAACCACTCACACCAACACCAAATCACCCACCCAAACCAACATCCCTTTAGCTAACTTCCACCACTACCCAACCCTCCACCCTCACCTCTAGCTCTCTTTGCTCCTTCTTCACTACCAAATGCCAGCTTCACACACCCTCTGCCAACTCTCTTTTCGTTTCTTCCTCTTCCCTTTACCTTTGACAAGATATTGAACCAATTAATTTTTTTCACAATTGTATTTCATCCCAATAGACTTACTAGGGACGATCCTGGCCTTTTACGTGCCTTAGGCATAGTATGAGAAAATGGTCCCTTACATAATAATCTCATCATAGTAGCCACTTTCGATCACTAATCTCATCTAATAAACGATGAATGACACATGCATTAGCTATGATGGTTCACAAGATAGTAACCACTTAGTGGCTAGACTCACAAATTTTTTTCTTTTTGTTTTAACCCTCCGGTTTCTACGGAAAATGTGCCATAGTAATCTGGAGTTCGACCATAAAGTAATAATATTCTGATCAAGAAGTGTAGAAGTGGAGAATTCGAGGTTCAAATCACAACCCTTACTTTCTCTCGTCACTATTATAAACAAAAGTTCATTTATGAGATTAGTTGAATAATGATGTATTTGATTTATACTCCATCTGTTTCACATTAGGTGTCCGATTTGAGTTTTACACGGTTATTAAAAAACGAATAATATTGTTGATTTTAATGGTAAAATATGTATCATTTACTAAAACACTCTTATTAACTATAATCAGTGAAATAATTATAGATGACTGAAATGCAATAAATAAGGGTATGTTAGTCTTTCAAAAAAATAAGGGTATGTTAGTGGAAAAAAATAATAAATGTTGTATTGGTACTCCTTTCATCTCAAATTATGTCATATTTGAGTTTTTCACGGTTATCAAGGAAATGATTAATAATGTTGATTTTAATGGTAAAATATGTATCATTTACTAAAATACACTTATTAATTATGGTTAGTGGAGTAATTATAGATGATTGAAATGAAATAAATAAGAGTATGTTAGTGGAAAAAATAACAAATGTTGTATTTGTATTATAAAATAGACAAATAATTTGAGACAAGAAAAATAAGATAGAGAACACAGAATATGAGAAGAAGAGAGTAATATATATACCAAATACATAAATTATTGAATAAATCTAAAAAATAAATTTTTGCTTATAATAATAACTACATTGCCATCGTAGTACTAACCGAGATTTTGAAATATTAAATCAGTAATACACGTCAGAATCTCATTAAATATACAGAAGCTATGAAGGGATGTGGTTGTCTTAGCTAACTCATGGGCAACCTCATTTGTTTGCCTCCTAATAAACTCAACAAGAGAGTTTGTTAAATAGAAATTACATAATTGGATGCTATTATCCATAATAGAGCTGAATTCATTGATATCTCTCTTACCTTTGTTAAAGTAATCAGCTACTTTTTTCGAATTTACCTCAAAATCAATAAACGATCTTTGTTAAAGTTCATAGAACCACCGAATTATATGATAAACTCCCAAAACTTCTTCAACATCAACTGAACACAAAGGAGTAAACCACATGGTTTTTGAGAGAAAATGATTTCCTTCTAAATCTTAAATACACATGCATTTACCCAACTTATTACTAGTGTTAGAAATGAGACATCAACGTTGCATTTAAGTCTACCACGCCATGATTTCCTTCGCCGACGTCTTCATTCCTGTTGTCCAAATTGTGGGCAGAACATGGCAATAGAAAACTGTGGAGCCATGATTTCTTAGTTTTTCTATTATTGAGAAAAATGAATGTGGTCAGGTTATTGGCTTTATTCAACCGTTTACCATTGTGTTGCACGTGTGGAGCCACGCGGCAAATAGAAGCATCCCCCACCAAAAGAAACGCAAAACAAAGGAGTACACATAGGTTTTAGTACTTTTTGACTTTTCGATTGTATTCATTGTTGAAACTTCTTCTCGTTTTCTTTTCAATTAATTTAATACTCAGCTCAGTCCCATGATAACTGATCTTTTGTAAAAAAAAATATTGTCTTAAAATTACTGATTTATTTTATTTTTTAATGTAATAATTAATATTATTTTCATGACTCTGAATTCAATATATTTCACTTTGCATTTATGATAATGATAATGCACCAATACTTGACAAACACACTTAAAATAATTTTTCTCTCTTCTTCACTTATACAGTTTTTTTAATATGTGTGAAATGAACAAATGACTCACTTAATTTGGGACGGAGGAAATAGTTAAACTCATACCCCAATTTGAATTGGTTTATTTTTAACATTATGTTTATGTAAATAAATGAATTTTGTATTGTCGCGGTGATTTTTGGATATCAAGCTATTAGTTAGCGTTGACTCGCAATTTTAAGTTCACCACCGATTTTTATTTTTCCGAGGAAAAGGGAGAAAGTTCGAAAAAAAACCCTATTTTTTGAGAGATCAAGGTCCGGAGGTTGGTTACGCAAAGGGAAGGTATTAGCACCATAAACATCTATAGTACTCTATAGGAACCTCTTGTTTTTATCTTTATCTTTATGTTAAATTGATTATTTGTTTGTAAAATAAATGCCTAAGTGTGAAAAGATTAAAGTGATGAGTTTAAAAGAAAGGAAAATATTTTTGTTATTTTGTTGATTTGGAAAGACAAAGTCTTTTGCCTACATACGCGAATGAGATCAAATTCATGTAGTTCGGGGTAAAAAGCCGAGTGATTGGTTTTGATTGATTTTAAAGTTTTGAAAAATGTTTTGAGGAAGATAAGAGGCCGTAGAGGCACAGAAGAATAAAAATGAGGGTTTGATTGATTTTAATTGAAGAAAAAAGTTTGATTAATTAAATATTGATTAAAGTTTGATTAAGAAAGATAAGGCACTTGGTTTGAAATCCAAGGTTGACTTTTTTTGAAATTTTTGATTATATGAAATGTTTTTTTTTATTTTTGACTATTTGACTTTTTTTGAGAAAGTTTTGATTAATTCCTAGGGTCCAAGACTAGAGTAAGCTGAGATAATCTAAAGCGCGCGGGATCCCTCAAAATGACGTTGGAGCAAATGAGGGTCCTTTTCCTCGGATACGGTCATTATTACATTTTTATCGTTTTAGACATAAAGCGGAATAAATAAATGTGAGTGTCGGTGCATATTCTAATTTATATTTACATTGTCCCTAAATACATTCTAATGAAATAAAAATGACAAAATAATAAATAAAAAATAAAAATTGCAAATGCATTAAAATAAATATGCTAAAAATAAATAAAGAAAATAAAAATGCATGAAATGCAAAACAATAAGTAAATATGTTGCATAAAAATAAATAAAATACAAAAAGCATGTAATGCAAAACATAAAATAAATATGTTGCATAAAATAAATAAAGAAAATAAAAATGCATGGAATGCAAGACAAAAAATAAATATGTTGAATAAAATAAATAAAGAAAATAAAAATGCATGGAATGCAAGACAAAAATAAATATGTTGCAGAAAATAAATAAAGAAAATAAAAATGTATGAAATGTAAGACAATAAATTAATATGTTGCATAAAAGTAAATAAAAAAAAATGCATGAAATGCAAAATAATAAATAAATATGTTGCATAAAAATAAAATAAAGAAAATAAAAATACAAAGAAAATAAAATAAAGAAAATAAAAATACAAAGAAAATAAAATGAAGAAAATAAAAATGCAAAGAAAATAAAATAAATAGAAAAGGGGGGTAAGAGTAGATGAAGGGGGGGTGCAGAAAGCAAGCTGATAGAAGAAAGAAAGAAGAGTAGATGGGCAGCGTTTGGGCTTAGGGATTAGGAGGGTATTATATAAAAAAAAAATTCTGGTCCTTCTTCCCCATTTTTCCTCTTCTCCCTCTCTCTAGTTCTTCTCCCTTCTCCCACCTCTCTCTAGTTCTGACCGAAAACAGGTTTCCGGTGCGGTGGCCGCCGGCCTAGACTGCGGCGCCATTGTGCCGGAACTAAAAAAAATTCGTTTTTTTAAAACTTTTTTTTGATATTTAGATATCCTTTTCTTTTTCCTTTCCGAATCCGAAGTTGGTTTTCAGAAAATCCTTAAGAGACTACCTAGATCTAAACTTGAAATTTTCGAAAAAAAAAAAGAATACCTCTTTTGGCTTCGGATTCAAACAGTTTTGATTCGAGTTTGGTGATTTGTGTTCGGATTAAAACAGTTTTGATTTGGGTTTTGGTGATTTGTGTTCGGACCTAAAACAGTTGATTTTGATTTTGGTGATTCGGTTTGGGTTGTGACCGATTTGGATTTTGGTTTTTTGGGTGGATTTTGTTGTTCTAGTGTTTGGATTATGTGGTGGCCGTATGTGATGGCTGTGTTGGTGGTGTGGTGATTTGTTGAATCTGTTTGTGTTGTTTTCGGTTTTCTGTGATAACAAAAAAAAGAAATTAGGATTCTGTTGGTGGTGGATTGGTGGTGGTTTGTGGTGGTGGTTGGTGGTTTGTGGCTGACTGATTTCTGACTGGGTACTGCACTTGGCTCTGACTGATTGGGATCTCTCTGACTCTGGCTGCTGAACAGTGCATTAAATGCACTATTTATAGTGCAGAATTAGGGTTCTGGTGAAAAAACTTGGACAAAAATGCCCCCTGGACTGTTACTGGACTAAAAATGACTGAAAATAAAAAGAAAAATAAGAATAAGTAAAATAAAATAAAAGTAAATACTAATAAAATAAAATAAAAGAAATTAAAAAAAGGAAGAAATAAATAATAATAAAGAATATAATAATAAAATAAAAAAACGGTCGCCTTCGGAAAAACAAAAATGAGGTATTTTAAAATACCTTCCTGCCGAAATTCCGTCTGAAACGATGAAAATTTCCGGCTTAAAAAGACGAGAAAAACAAAACGAAAATGGGTCAAAAATGAGCTATGACATATGCCCCTATTTAAGTTTCTTCGTTATAGAGATTTAAAAGTGAAATTTTTAATTCGACGGGTCGAAGAGACTTTACAGAGTACACCATTTTTGACCAATTTCGCATGCAAAATGCTATGAATGCAATGCTATGAATGTGATGCTATGCATGCAATGTTGTGAATGTTCGCGATGCAGGTATGAATGCAAGACGGCGAAGATGACCTGACTGGGGATAAAACAAAGCAAAAGGATACCTGAGTCTGTTAAAGAACGGGGTCCGACTCCACTGGGGATAACATGGTTTCACTGGGGATAAATGTCAGTTGTTCGGGTTATTGCCGAACTAGCCAACTGATGACAAGAAACAAAGGTAAATGTCAGCTGTTCTGGTTATTGCCGAACTAGCCAACTGATGACAAGAGACAAAGGTAAATGTCAGCTGTTCGGGTTATTGCCGAACTAGCCACTGACGGCAAGAAACAAAGGTAAATGTCAGTTGTTCGGGTTATTGCCGAACTAGCCAACTGATGACAAGAAACAAAGGTAAAATGTCAGTTGTTCGGGTTATTGCCGAACTAGCCACTGACGACAAGAAACAAAGATAAATGTCAGCTGTTCGGGTTATTGCCGAACTAGCCACTGACGACAAGAAACAAAAATAAATGTCAGCTGTTCGGGTTATTGCCGAACTAGCCAACTGATGACAAGAAACAAAGGTAAAATGTCAGTTGGTCGTGTTATTGCCGAACTAGCCACAAGAAACAAAGATGAATGTCAGTTGTTTGGGTTATTGCCGAACTAGCCACAAGAAACAAAGATGAATGTCAGCTGTTCGGGTTACTGCCGAACTAGCCACAAGAAACAAAGATAAATGATGCACAAGATATTCGTTAGAGAACTGCCACTTGGCATGAAGAGGGTGACATCTTTGGACGAGACACACAGGGGATGACACTTGGGAAGAAGATGGTTCCAAATTGTTCATGATTGATTGATATGAAAAGATAATTAAAGCAAGACTCAGGGTGGTTAATGCAGCCATGCATGAATGATGTTGTTTGTATGTTGTATGCATGAATGTGTATATGCATGAATGTATGTATGATAGTATGACTTGTATGATTGTATGACTGTATGACTGTATGAAGGATTGACTTGTGTTATTGTATGATTGATGAACTTAATGAAACAAGATTCGGACCGGTAAGATGGAAAGTGGACTGACGTCGCATTACAAACACTCGGTAATCTTCATTGGGGGATGATGCCACTGGAGACATATCAAAATGCTGACGGGGTAAAGCTCGACATATGCAGCAACTGACGGGGAGTAAACACTTCCTAGGGAGAGCGTGCTAATCCAAAAACCTGGTAGAAGAACGGGTGCTTCTGTGGTCATGCTTATCTTTTGCTTTTCTTTTTCTTGAATCCCTAATTTTTGCTTGGACAGCTTTTTCAGGTTTTCAGCCCACCGGGAAAATATTCTTTTGTATGCCCCTAATTTTTGCCTGGACCGCCTTTTCGGGTTTCCGATCCACCGGGACGCTCATTTTTGCCTAAGTCGCCCTTTCGGGTTTTCAACTTACCGAGCTCTTTTCTTTTTCTCTTTTTCTTTTTTTCTCTTTTTTTATATATACTTTTGTTTTTTTTCGATTTAAGCAATTGACCAAGTTCAAAACTGCGGAGTTTATCCGTTCTTAGGATAGTTGTTGACGCACCCTTCACTTATTCATGAGTTCAGAGAAAATGTGTTTGTTGTTTGTGCTTTCCAAAAGACATGAAAAAATATTTATGATTTTGAAAAAAATATTTTGTTTCAAGTACTACCATCAAAAATAGAAGAAGTTTTTATAAATTGAATAAATGGGAATTCAAAATGAAAGGCAACAGGCTCAAATTTATTTAAAAGAGTGGTGACCCGCCAATGGCATGACTCCACGGATCTTACAAAGTTTGGAAAATGGTAAATATAAGGGGAAGGTACATTGAACACAATAATCGCTATTCTCCCTGACAACTTTGAATTCCACTGTTTGGATGCTTCAGATTCAGAGTCTTTTTGACAGCTAAGGTGCCCCAAGTGAGTAAAGGCCAACCCAATGCAGTTACTTTGTCTTTTGATCCTTAATTTTTGCATAGATCTCCATTTCGGGTTTTAGACCTATCATGATGATTATCTTTTGGTTTATGTCTCTAATTTTTGCCTAGACCGCCCTTTCGGGTTTTCGATCCACCGAGACGCTCATTTTTGCCTAAGCCGCCCTTTCAGGTTTTCGACTTACCGAACGGTTCTTTTATTTTTTAGACAAAGTATTTCTTGACTGCATCGGCATTCACAGGACGGGGAAGCTCATCACCATCCATAGTTGTATGAATCATTGCGCCGCCGGAGAAAGCTCTCTTGATGACATATGGGCCTTCATAGTTAGGCGTCCATTTGCCCCTGGAATCGGGTTGAAAAGACAAAACCTTCTTGAGCACGAGATCTCCTTCTTGGAACACACGGGGACGAACTTTCTTGTCAAAAGCTTGCTTCATCCTCTTTTGATATAACTGCCCGTGACACAAGGCATTCATGCGCTTCTCTTCAATCAAGTTCAACTGATCATATCTGTTTTGGCACCATTCAACCTCCACAGGGAGTACTGCTTTCATGCCATATACCAACGAAAAGGGGGTTGCCCCTGTTGAGGTACGCACTGAAGTACGATATCCATGTAAAGCATATGGTAACATCTCATGCCAGTCCCTGTAGGTGACCACCATCTTTTGTACTATCTTCTTGATGTTCTTGTTTGCGGCCTCAACTGCACCATTCATTTGAGGTCTGTAAGGAGAAGAATTATGATGCTCGATCTTGAACTCTTCTCACAACTCTTTCATCATCTTGTTGTTCAAGTTTGTTCCATTATCTGTAATGATTCTATTGGGCACACCGTAACGGCAGATGATCTGATTCTTGATAAAACGGACCACCACTTGCTTGGTCACATTTGCATAGGATGCTGCTTCAACCCACTTGGTGAAGTAATCAATAGCCACTAGAATGAAGCGATGCCCATTTGAAGCCTTCGGTTCGATTCTACCAATTATGTCGATGCCCCACATAGAGAAAGGCCACGGAGAAGAAAGAACATTAAGCGTAGTTGGCGGTACATGAATTCTGTCAGCATAAATCTGACATTTGTGACATTTCCTGGCATGCTTGTAACAATCTGTCTCCATTGTCATCCAGTAATAACCTGCTCTCAATAACTTCTTAGCCATTGCATGTCCATTGGAGTGAGTTCCGAAGGAGCCTTCATGTATCTCGTGCATCAATAGCTCTGCTTCCTGTTTGTCTACACATCTGAGTAATACCATGTCGAAGTTTCTTTTGTACAAAACATCACCATTCAGAAAGAAATTACCAAACGATCTTCTTAAAGTCTTCTTGTCTTTGTTGGACGCTCCGAGTGGATACTCTTGACTCTGGAGGAAACACTTGATATCATGAAACCTTGGCTTATCGTCCACAACTTCTTCGACTGCAAACACATGAGCAGGCTTCTCGAGACGTTGAATTCTGATCATTGGCATGTCATTCTGATGGCTCACTTCATACATGGAAGTCAAAGTTGCCAAAGCATCCGCCATTTGGTTCTCATCACGAGGGATGTGGTGAAGCTCCACTTTGTTGAAGAAGGTCAACAAACGCCTTGCATAGTCTTTGTAAGGAATCAAGCCGGGATGGCGAGTTTCCTATTCTCCTTTGATTTGATTGATTACAAGTGTTGAATCCCCATATATGTCGAGGTTTTTGATTCTCAAGTCCATGGCTTCTTCAATACCCAGGATGCACGTTTCATATTCTGCCATATTGTTTGTGCAATCGAATTGCAGCCTTGCACCGAAAGGGAGATGATTGCCTTCAAGAGTGACAATGACTGCCCCAATTCCATTACCATAGACATTCACGGCTCCGTCAAATATCAAACCCCATCTAGACTCGGGATCTGGACCTTCTTCGGGCAACGGTTCATCACAATCCTTCATCTTCAAATACATGATCTCATCGTTAGGAAAGTCGAACTTGATAGATTGGTAATCTTTGATTGGTTGATGAGCCAAATGATCAGCGAGAATACTACCTTTGATTGCCTTTTGAGTGCGGTATTCAATATCATACTCGGACAACAACATCTGCCAACGAGCAATTCTTCCTGTTAAAGCGGGTTTCTCAAAGATATACTTGATTGGGTCCATTTTGGATATCAACCAAGTGGTGTGGTTAATCATATAATGACGAAGACACTTAGCAGCCCAGGCTAGTGCACAACAAGTCTTCTCAAGTAGGGAGTACCGCGACTCACAATCTGTAAACTTCTTGCTCAAGTAGTAAATTGCATGCTCTTTCCTTCCGGTCTCATCCTGCTGTCCGAGCACACAACCCATAAAGTCTTCTAACACAGTCAAGTACATAATCAGAGGTCTTCCTTCAACTGGAGGGATAAGAATTGGAGGTTCTAGCAGATAATTCTTGATACCGTCAAAGGCCTTTTGACAGTCTTCTGTCCAAACAACACCTTGGTCTTTACGAAGCAACTTGAATATAGGTCCGCACGTGGCTGTCATGTGTGAGATGAATCGGGAGATGTAATTCAAACGTCCAAGAAATCCTCTCACTTGTTTCTCTGTTTGTGGGGCGGGCATTTCTCTGATGGCTCTAACCTTGTCGGGATCTACCTCGATACCCTTCTGACTAACGACGAACCCCAAGAGTTTTCCAGATCTAATGCCAAAAGTACATTTGTTGGGATTCAGACGAAGTTGATATTTTCTCAGCCGTTGAAACATCTTCAGCAAATACTCAACATGTTCTTCTTCAGTGCCCGATTTTACAATCATATCATCTACATACACTTCTATCTCCTTGTGCATCATGTCATGAAAGAGAGTGGTCATGCCTCTTTGGTAAGTGGCACCTGCATTTATCAGCCTGAAAGGCATTACCCTGTAGCAAAAAGTGCCCCAAGGCGTGATGAAGGATGTCTTTTCTCTGTCTTCAACTGCCATCTTGATCTGATTGTATCCAGGGAAGCCGTCCATGAAGGAGAAAACATTGGACTTAGCATTACTGTCAACCAATACATCGATGTGAGGTAAAGGGAAATCATCCTTCGGACTAGCCTTGTTCAAATCCCGGTAATCAACACACATCCTGACCTTGCCATCTTTCTTTGGAACAGGCACTATGTTGGCCAACCATTGAGGATACTCCGATGTGACAAGAAAACCTGCGTCAATTTGCTTCTGTACTTCCTCCTTGATCTTGAGAGCCATGTCGGGGCGAGTTCTTCTCAGTTTTTGCTTGACTGGTGGGCATTCGGGTTTCAAAGGCAAACGGTGCTCCACAATACGGGGATCTAAACCGGGTATATCCTGGTATGACCATGCGAACACGTCAGCATATTCTTTGAGTAGTTCGATCACCCTTTGTTTGACAGTCACTTCAAGCAATGCCCCGATCTTGATTTCCTTCTTATCTTCCTCAGTCCCCAAGTTGATCACCTCCACTACTTCTTCATGAGGCTGAATGGTTTTCTTCTCGTATTCTAGCAACCGAGCAATTTCATCTGGAATTTCCTCATCCTCCTCCTCTTCGGCTTCGTAGACAGGAAACTCGAAGTTGGGAGAGAGCGTAGGGTTATTGTGTTCAACGGGCTCATTGATGTTCAGTCTGCATATGATTGATGATTGATTTTAGACAATGAGTGAAAAATGCAGACTTTTTGAAATTGGTTGAAAATAAAAATAAAATATTTTTGGGTTTTTTTTTGTGTTACCATTTTCCAGAAAAGAACAATAAATATAAATATTGGGATAAACCACATTTTCCATTAATAATGATAGTGCTTGAAACAAAATAGCCCTACATGACTGCACTTTCGCCCTGGGCAAGACGAAAGGATCTATTTGAAAAAACATAAAAAACAAAAACATATTACTTTGACACGTGAATCACAGAAGGAATGTCAACCGCGTCCCAATTACGAACAAGCCCTCCAGGGGTAACAAAAGCAGGTACTATCTCTTCAGAATCATCCTCTAAGACAGCATTGGCTTCAGGCAGGGCGTTGATGAACCTGGCGCTATAAAAGGTACTACCGATGGAGTTCAAACCAACACTGCTCTTAGAGGAACCTGCAAAGGAAGCAAAACCCAGTCCTTCACGATTCTTGTTTTTTGGTAACTGTACTAACTTTCCCCATCCTGCAGTCGTTCCTTCCTGCATCACCTTCTGTGCATCCTTCAAAGAAGCGATGGATGCTCCACTCTTCTTTGTCTCTTTACCCTCTATAGTTATACCCTAGAAAGGTGTCCCCTCTGTATCATCAGTGCCAATGAATGAAAAAGCCGACAAGTGACTTACCAACAAGGCTTCTTCTCCACCCACAGTGATTAATTTTCCGTTCTTGACGAACTTCAGCTTTTGATGTAGTGTTGATGTTACAACCCCTGCCTCATGGATCCATGGCCTTCCTAAAAGGTAACTGTATGCAGCCCGAATATCCATCGCCTGGAATGTAATCTGAAAAACAGAAGGTCCAATTGTAATAGGCAGATCTACTTCCCCAATGACAGACTTCCTAGAGCCATCAAAAGCTTTAACAACCACCCCGCTTCTTCTCATGGGGGTCCCTTGGTAGGAGAGCTGGTCGAGAGTTGTCTTGGCCATTACGTTCAAAGAAGAACCAGTGTCCACAAGTACATTAGACAATGCATCAGACTTGCAATTCACTGATATATGTAATGCCAGATTATGATTTATTCCCTCCTCTGGGAGTTCTTCATCACTAAAACTCAGATTGTTGCAAGCGGTGATATTTCCTACTATCCCGTCCAACTGATTAAACGTTACATCTTTCTCCACAAGTGCTTGATCCAACACCTTCATCAAAGCCTCACGATGCGCTTCAGAATTCAACAACAACAACAGAATAGATATCTTGGAGGGGGTTTGTAGCAACTGGTCAACCACTTTGTACTCGCTCTTCTTAATCAATTTCAATACTTCATCATGATCAGAGTTCCCGTTGGCCCCATTAGATTGGCCCACCTCCTTGTTTGCACTAGGATCATTCATTGGCACTTGCTCAATTACTGGATCATTCACTTTCTTCGGAAACACTGTTGGGATGACACGCCCGTTCCTCAGTATCCTGCTATCACTGGCAATATTGTCTACAGAAGTTAGAGAGGGTAAAGGTACCTCCTGTCCATTTTCCAACATCGTGGCATTGTATTTGTACGGGACCGCTTTCTGAGAAGTATACGGTACAGGTCCCGGTAAACAGATCACCAGAGGAGTAATGGCTGGCTTCTCGCTGTTATAGGCTATCTCTACCCGCTTGAATTCAGGGGTGATGATACACACCTCCTTATCCTTCTTTGTGATGATCAACTCCCTTCTATCTACTAGTCCTTGTATATCATCTTGCACTTTTTGACATCCTCTTAGATCTGCGAGACACACCTCACATGCTGCATGGTTGTGATCAAACAAATCCACCTCACACATCTTAATATGTATCAGAACTAGAGGGGTCCGAACATGTTGGACATTAAGAATGACGCCATCTTCACAACAGTCTTGTATCATATTAACAGATGGTTCATGGTTTGGCAGAGGGTTTGCCTGAACATTTGGGTTCTGGTCTTTGAAAGACAGTATGTTGGCTCGGACCAACTTCTGCACCTCATTCTTCAAAGAATAGCAGCTCTCAGTATCATGGCCTGGGGCCCCTTAGTAAAAAGCACAGATAAGCTCGGGTCGGAACCAGACTGGTGGTGTTGCTGGCACAGGAGGAGGAGGTTTTGTCTTTACTAGGTCTTTAGCAAGCAAGGCTGGTAGTAATTCTGCATATTTCATGGGAATGGGGGTCAAAGATCGTTCTTTGGCGGTATTGTGGGTTATATGGTTGTAGAGGAGTTTGTGGACGATTTTGTTGTTGTGGATGGTATTGTTGGGGAGGTTGTTGGTATGGGTATTGTGGTCTTTGTTGTTGAAAGTGTGGTTGATATCCTGGGTTTGGGACGGTTGACGCGACATTCGCAACTTGGCGGTATGGTGTGTAACCTTGTTGGGGCCTGCCATGAGCTACCATTCCCACTTCTTGCTCCTTCTTCTTCGCAAAATGGTTCCCGAACTTCTTAGTACCACTAGCAGCGGGGATACTCTCCATGGTCAATCGTCCTTCTCGGACACCTTCCTCCAAACGTACTCCCATGTTAACCATCTCAGTAAAGTCTGTGGCGCACTCGCGACCATTTTCTCATAGTAGAATTGACCGAGGGTCTTCAAGAAGATTTTGGTCATCTCTTTCTCTTCTAAAGGCGGGACAATTTGAGCAGCCACTTCCCTCTAGCGTTGGGCATACTCTTTGAATGTTTCTTTGTCCTTCTGAGTCATAGCACGAAGCTGGTCCCGATCTGGGGCCCTGTCCAGGTTATACTTGTATTGGCTGATAAAAGCCTCGCCAAGATCGTTGAAAGTGCGGATGCTAGCACTGTCAAGATTCATGTACCATGTCAAAGCAGCACTAGTCAGACTGTCCTGAAAGAAGTGGATAAGAAGCTTGTGGTTGTCAGTGTACATAGACATCTTTCTCGCATACATCACTAGATGGATGCGTGGACATGTATTCCCCTTGTACTTCTCAAAGTCAGGGACCTTGAATTTGTGTGGTATTGTGACATTAGGAACCAAGCAGAGTTCGCGGGCGTCCTTTCCAAACAAGTCTCTTCCCCGGAGAGCTTCAACTTCCCGTTGCATCCCATCAAATTTCTCCTGAAGTTCATCCATCTTGTCAAAAGCTCCAACACTTTTAGCATGAAAGATGGGATCCACCTCTTGTTGGACAGTGTGGATAAGAGGTGCTGAGTAGGTCATCGCGGCTTGAGCGAAAGACGGGCCGGGTTGAGAAACCGGTGTTGATTGTTGAGCAAATAGAGGTGGAAATTCAGACACCGTAGGTTGGAAACTTCCACTAACTGGGGGTGGCATTCCCCACGAGCAACCTGGAGGCATAAACAATTGTTGAGAAGGCGCCGTGGATAGTGGAGTAGTGCTTATGAATGGTTGTTCCACAACGGCAGCGGCAAATTGAGAACCCTGAGCCGACAATAGTGTATTCATCATAGCTGTTAATCTATCCATCCCCTCTCGCAGACTAGCAACCTCCTCTCAAAGATTCTGATTTTCCTGCTGGATGAGATCCATCCTCTTCTTCTGATTAGCTTGAGTGTTGTAAACACGGGTAGGCTTGCGAAGAATTCGTCGGGCCACTGTGGTAGGTGGGTAAACCTTTTGTAGAAAAACATAATGTGAGACTTGTTTTCTGAGACCATGAATGCGACATGATGTGTAACACCCATACTAAATTATCTAGAATATTTAGCATGTGTATTAATCTGATACTGGGTACATTAATATTTTCAATAATAACAATACATACAATACAACTGAAAGGAGTACAAGTAGCTCGTTTATACATTAATCCAAAATCATATACAAATACTTAAACATGTACTGTTAAACTTCTGATGCTTGACTGCGACGAGAAACTGCACTCCATCCAGCGTCTTCCTGAAGAACTTCATCTGAAAGTCTCTTGCTAACCTGCAAGCCTGCACCAGAAGGATTGGGGTGAGACATTACGTCTCAGTGAGCTCCAGCCCAACCTACTGTTGGCAACCACGGGGGAAACCTAGGGTCGCCGTGCCTACTCTCGGCAATCTTGGGGATACCTATGATTGCCAAGTCTTAACCTTACCCATAGAGGGCTACCTGACTGTCCTGCTAAACTGTGTAGTCATAAACTGGACTACATTCTGCTAAACTAGTGATCAAGGGGAAACCTAGGATCACTGTCGGAGTCTGATACTGAATAGTCGTGAGATCCAGACTATATCCTGATAACTGGGTGATCGAGGGGAAACCTAGGATCACCGCCTGATAACTGATACCTGATATCTGATACTTGTCTGATAACTATTCTCTGTCTGATAACATAATAAAATATTAACTGATATATGTCTTTATGTTAGCTGTTAGCGTTGAATAAGCAATATTGTCTGGGTTCATTTTACGGAATGCCCCCGGGTGGAGTAACCCCGAAGCACATTCCCCTGATAACCGGTGAAAATTCCTATCATATCAGGCTAACACCGGACTCCTCTTGTCGTCGTGCGGTCATCCTTGCGGAATAACACGTCCCACTGGCGTGAACCTCCTGTGTCCCACTGGCGTGAACGACAGAAGACACGACTTAATAATCTTAACTTACGCGTATACCTCCCGTGTCCCACTGGCGTGAACGACGGAAGACGCGAATTAATATTCTTTCATTATTAGTCTTAACTTATGCATAAACCTTTCGTGTCCCACTGGCGTGAACAACGAAAGTCTCGGCTTAATGTTTTAATTAAACTCTTATGTGCGGCTATCCTCGCGGATGATAACTACACCGTTCCAACTGGCGGGAACCCCCGTGTTCTAACTGGCGAGAACACTGGAGACACATAAGGTTGTCATATAACTCTTGTTCTTATAAATATAACTTATAACTTATGTCTATTGCATATCTGATGCATTCTTGAATGCTTAACCTATTAAGGTTCTTAATTATGAGCATAGTATCATTCAGGTGCTTGGTACATGATGAGTACCATTCTAAATCTCCTTAACCTATAATAGGTTCTAAACTTGAATACTATACCGTTCTTGGCTTGCTCGTACTTAATTGAGTGTTTGAGAATTGCCTAGTAAGGGATAAGTTCAATACTAGCTCTGATACTTCTCTATGATATCTTGTGGATTAGGCATCCATCCTCTCAACTTGTGCCTATCCTCATTCTATAATAATGATCTAAACATCTCAAGGATAGGTCTTTGAATGCTCATTAGTAATGCTTAAACATTACATGTTGTTCCTTAAGTCCGAAGCAGTATTAGATAGCCGAAACGGTGCAAGTAAAGATGAAAAACAACATAGTTCTGTCCCCTTCAAAATCGTGACACGATTTGGAAATTGTGTCACGATTTCATGCCCAGAAATCGTGTTTGGTTCTGCCTGTGAAATCGTGACACGATTGGAAAATCGTGACACGATTTTACCTGCAGTTGGACAGCATAGGGCAAGTTCAAAACAGGTTTTCCACCATTTTGGCTTATCTAATCTTGCCCAAACATCATACAACTTTAAAGGATAATTTCTAATGCATATCAACAGGATACAACATGTAATAATCAAGAATTGCTAGCAAAATAGGATTAGGGCTAAAATGCTCATAACTTGCTCATAAAAGCTAAAACTCATAAACTCTCAACAAAGTGAGTTCTATAACCCCTAGGGAGCTCACCTGAATCACTAGCTTGCTCCCTTGCCAAGTTCCCTTCCAAATCCTAGCTTGATCTCTTCCCAAAGCCCAAGCTTGATTCTTGATCTTTCCTTGCTCTTCTTTGCTCCAAACTTCCCAAAATTGAGAGCTAGCATGAAGCTTGTGAATTATAGATGAAGATTGATGAATTTTGGAGGATGGGGTGAGGGATGTTGGTGGCCGAGTTTCATGAGGGAGGGAGGAGAAGATTCTAGCATGTAGAGAGAGATGGGAGGAAGATAAATGAGGGAAAATATCTTGTTTCCCATTTTAAATATTCTTTCATTCTCACTTAATTACAAAAATGCCATTGCTTGCTCTACAATCTTTAAACATGGATAGCAGTTACTCATAAGCGGGATATTACAATCTACCCCCCTTAAAGAAATTTCGTCCTCGAAATTTAGAATTCCCTTGAAATCACATATTAAAAGAAATCCTTAATACTTCTTTCCCCATTAGTCAATTCTCTACTCAACTTACTTATCGGAATCTCATGGTCTTTCAACTCCGTAAGTTGAAAATACTCGTCAATCTCTTCTTTATCTGAAAGGCTTGGCATACATTACATAATCCCTACGTAATGGAATGTGGTTATCAGAACCAATTTACCCGACTCACTTGACTATGTCTCTTATACATACACTTCTTGTAAATTCAAATTGAAGTCATTAAGCCCTAGACATTCATACTGGACCTCATAAATTTTCTTCGTAGTCCGCGAAATCTTACTTTGACGACATTGGGTCGTTTTTAATATCCCAAATTAGTTTCCATTGATTCCTGATATTCATCCTTTACCTCTTACGGCGGCATTTTACGTATAGTCTTATATCACCATTCCATATAGAATCATCCTTTCACCGAAGGACACCTGACATTGTATGCACACATGCAAAAGCAAGGATCATTCCAGCTTCATTTAATATTCTAAGTACAAGCAGGAGTTTCATCTCTAGTACATGCTCCTCTCTTTCCGACATTACGATATGTTACTTAGCACATTCCTGATCATTACTTTCACTACGGAATTCTCAAGAGCTCGCGGAGTTTTACAGATTATTCTTGTTCCGCTCCAATTGGTCTACGACGTCACTTATCTTAATAGCTTAGAAATCATTCTTCATTACTTGGAGTTTGATGTTCCTCCATCATTTATGTCACGTCTCATTCTTGTGTTCTAGCCGTAGGGTAAATATTTCCTACACCGACAATCCCAAACTCATAGGGGTTTAATTTAAATGATGGGTGGTATAAGTCGTCTCACATATTATCAAATAATACAATTCATAGCACTTAATTTTTACATACATGGCTGAGTACGTGTACTCTACTAACGGGTACACAGTACGTCACTTCATCCTTGTCCGACTAACGGGACATCATTCTTGATCTAATCATATTTGAGACACTACCACATCAATTGGGAATCTTTTCTTACTCTTAACTCATTTCGTAACATCCGGGATTTGCCTTTCAACTGGCTTGCCAGGTTTGCCCCGCCAATGTTACTCATGTTTATTCATAAGTATACAACAACCTATAATGTAAATTTATGGTTACAATCCACCGGCATCACCAACTTATTTCTCGTTCTGGACGTCGAATTCAAGATTCTTATTTTCAACGGAAAACTCTACTCGATTGCTACCCAAAAAGCACACTCAGTCTTTAATCCTTTAGTCATAACCTGAAATTACGCAGCCCCTTACCGTGGACTACGAATAACTTTTAATCTACGTAAAAGTTCTCCTTCCTTTACTGGTGAACATTAAGTTCAAGACTTCCGAAATCTTCGGCTAATATAGGTTAACATGACATGGTTACAACATGAAATTAAACTCACTCGCCATTGCATTGTCATATCTGATCAAGGCCTCTATTCAAATATTTCATTCCTCATGGATTTCGAGGTTTAAAGTATTCATCAACTTAACTTCCATAACTTTCCATTAGAACTC
Source organism: Medicago ruthenica (assembly GCA_018208015.1). Taxonomy (NCBI): domain Eukaryota; kingdom Viridiplantae; phylum Streptophyta; class Magnoliopsida; order Fabales; family Fabaceae; genus Medicago; species Medicago ruthenica. The sequence continues at coordinate 38,457,005 of CM031375.1, read as the reverse complement.
ATGATATGTTCAAATCGCTTATACTTACTACTATCCCGTATAATAAGAATTAAGCACTTAACATCTTCTCATACTCTAAGCCTCAACTTAGCGTTGTTCATTATATCATTCTTGGATTACCACTCCGCTGCGCCACTGTGATTTTTAACACCCGAGTTAGCATCGGAGGAAGACTTCACTATTGTCACATAAAATTCCATCGATCAATCCTTTTACTCTATCACTTTGTAATCACCGTAATAAATTTGTCTGACGTTATCATTTCTCTTGTAGGTTAAACCATCTGCTTAACGTACGGATTGGTCATCTCTTAACTTTACCTTTTTTTTTTCGTACAAGGGCCATATACTCTGTTTCTGACTTCACTTTCCATATTCTGAATTTGATAACCATCTCTTGGTCAGCTCTTCATGTATAATCATTAAACATTGCAGAAACCCGACTGGAAGTATGTCTGAGACAGATTAAATTCATGTACATCCATTTGTGGCAACTTCTAAAAACACTTATAGCTTCTGAAGGTTCATACCTTTCATTTGAGTCTTGTTACTATTCGCTCTTTCCTTATCCGTAATGATTTCATATCCATAATCTTCCCAGGACAACTTTGGTCTCCTTAGCTCTATCATGATCCTTAAGTTATGTAACGACCCTATTTTCGTATATTATATTTTTATATATTTTATTTTATGGATTGGTATTTAAAAATATTTTCTAGTAATCGAGGAATAATTATTTAGCGCGAAGATAAGTTCGTAACCGAGTTTTTAAGGTTTTGGGCCTAGAGGGTGAATAGTGTTGGGCTTATGAGTAGTAATGATCCTATGTGGATGAATGTAGTAAGCTTGGATTAGATTGAAGGGCTAGGATTAACCCTTGTGAGTTAGTAAAGATGGAGGGCCAAGATTCATTTGATTGGATTATAAGATATTTTGAGTGAGTGAATAGTGCCATTTTCCTCCTTTCTTTGTGAGAAAACGTGAGAGAAGAAGAAGAAGAGAAGAGCAAGAGGAAAAACTAGGGCAAGAGCAAGAGATCAAGAGGAAGCTTGATTTTGTGAGGTAAGAGAGTTAGTATTACATTATTACAAGTGATTGAGAAGGGGAGAATGTCTATTTCTCCATCCCAAACTTCTCCTCACTTTGTCTAGGTTTTGTTAGAGAGCTTTTATGGTTTAAAGTTGTTAATGTTTATGTTTTGCCTGCTTGAATGCTAATTGATGTTGTTAACATGGATTGTTGGGGTTATTGGGTTGTGAGTTCATAAGAAAAGTTTTGGAGAAATAATGTTTTGAACCCTAATTTCTATGCATGATGCAATCTTTCTTTGTGATGGTTTATAAATGATGTTTTATGATGGAATGTTGTTTTTAACAAGTTCTGGAACCTTGGGTAACCATAGATGGGCTAAAATGGTGGAAAAATCACATTTTTATGACTGTGTACTGATACGGTCGCTTGTAGCGACGGAGCATCGCTTGTAGCGACCAGGCAGGATTATTCCCTGCCTATCTGCGCTTGTAGCGACCACATGGACGCTTGTAGCGACCAGGCTCGCTTGTAGCGACCGAAGGTTCGCTTGTAGCGACCAAGCAGGATGATTCCCTGCCTATGCTCGCTTGTAGCGACCAAGAGCTCGCTTGTAGCGACCAACCCTGAACAGGCCTTCTTTGTTGAGTTGTTCTGGAGGTCCTGGTACGCGCGGAGATGTCTTTTTGATACTGTATTTTAATAATACACTTTTGGAAACTTTGCCCACCATTTTAATTCATTCCTATGTTTTCTAAAGAGTATTTTGTTTTCAAGAAAATTTTGGAGTATAACCCTATGTGTGTGTGGGTTATTAGAGTGTGTGGGTTTCCCTTTGAAACCCTTGTTGTGTGAGACTTTGATGTGATTTGTTTAGGTTATTTGAGATTGTAAACATGGTTGAATAATACATGTTGTGTCTTACGTTTTGGCCATGAGAGCCTAGTAGTGGTGTTTGTTGTTGTTGTTGATGTTGTGATAATTATCAGAGAGCTGATAACTAGTTGTGTTGTTTGAGTTCGTTATTGTTGTGATAATTATCAGAGAGCTGATGATTAGTTGTGTTAGTAAGTATAGTGATAAGAGTATCATATATTTGCTAAGTGAAATATCATGCATTTCATTATTTGATGATATCCGGAGCGGATATGAAATCCATGAGAGCGTGGTTATCAAGAGAGCTTGATAAGGATATAAGTTTATCCGAAAAGATTTGGTACCACATGCATTAGAGAATGTATTTTGAGGCATGCATCCTAATTGACATTAGTATGCATTTTAGACATTATGTGTGCATAATGGATGTGAGTGGTAATTGATAATTGATGAGTTATGTGTGAAAATTATGTGTGCATAATGGTTAATGATGAGTTATTGATGATAGTTGTTGTTGATGAGTGTTATGTTTTGTCAGTTATGTGTTGTGATTCGGTTATGTATAATAATGCGTTATCTATACATATTTTATTGTTTGTGATACTAACACTCTCTGTTTTGTGTTATGTGCTGGATCTTTGGGGATCCAGATCATCAGGTTGACGAGGTTATCGTAGAGGAGTAGCTTGCTGTTTAGAAGCTGCTTAGTGGTGAGGGCATAGCTTAGCTATCCTTACATTTTTTTGGTACTAGGTGTTGTATCCTAGTTAGAGTCTAGTGCTCTGATATTTGTAACACTATTTTGGGGGGGTATCTAAACTCGTATGTATGAATTTGGCAATGGCTTGTTGTAGGATTGCCTCTTTTGAAAATATTATGTATATATTTTTGTGTAATATATGCAAGCTTAATTGTAAGCATTTGTTTTGTTGGTTTCCGCTGCTGTGTTGAGAATCAAATATGTTTTTGATTTCAGGTGATGTTTTATGAAAATGAGTTTCTTAATGTTGTAACTTCCTATGGCCTTAACGTTTTCTTTTATTAAAGTTAATAATCGGCGGTTAAGGGTTAGGGTGTTACAATAGTTGGTATCAGAGCAGGTCGATCCATTGGATCAATTAAGTTTAGTATACCCTTTGTGTAACATGTGTTTTCTTAAACACTTTGTTCTCACTTGTGTTATGTGATGTTTGGTAGAGTGTGGATATGGCGCAACGAGCACTTGCAGACGCGATGGAGCGGATGGCTGATGCCATGGCTCAGGATGCTGCTAGTAGGACTGCGGATAGAGCCGCACAACAAGCTAGAGGAGGCGGAGAAGATGAGCTGAGACTTGAGAGGTTTATGAACAACAAACCGCCTATCTTCAAGGGAGGATACGATCCAGATGGAGCACAGACTTGGTTGGAAGGGATTGAGAGAATTTTTGGAGCTATGCGTTGTCTGGATGCGCATAAGGTATTGTTAGGAGCGTATGTTCTCCATGATGAGGCTGATCATTGGTGGGGAAATGCTAGTCAGAGGTTGGGAGCTGGTGGAGCTTTGATTACTTGGGCTCGTTTCCGGAGAGAGTTTTTAACCAAGTATTTTCCAGCAGACGAGAGGAACCGCAAGGTGATTGAGTTCATGGAGCTCAAGCAAGGAAGTTTATCTGTTTCTGAATATGCGGCCAAGTTTGAAGATTTGTGTCGTTTTGCTCCTCATTACAACACGGTGGAAGCTGAGGAAGACAAGTGTGTGAAGTTCGAAAATGGGCTGAGGCCGGATATCAAGCAGTTGATTGGGTTTAGCGAAATCAGAAATTTTCCGATGTTGGTGAATAAGAGCCGGATATGTGATAAGGATGGTAAAGCTAAGGCCAATTACTACAAAGCTGCAAATGAGAAGAGGGGAAAGGACATGGCTAGAGGTAAACCGTATAGCAAAGGTGGAAAGAAACCAGATGAAGGTGGAAGTAGTGGCAACAAGTTTGGAGTTAACAGGAATTGCTTTAAGTGTGGACAACCGGGTCATCGTTTCTTTGAATGCCCGAAGAGTGATGGAAAATGTTTCAAGTGTGGTGATCCTAACCACATGGCTAATCAATGTAAGAAAGGTCTAGTTTGCTTCAACTGCAAAGAAGCGGGTCATAAGAGCAATGAGTGTAAGAAGCCTAGAGCGGCGGGAGGAAAAGTGTTTGCTTTAGATGGTGGTGATGCGAAGGCGGACAACTTGATCAGAGGTACATGCTTTATCAATAATACTCCTTTGTCTGCTATTATTGATACGGGTGCTACCCATTCGTTTATTTCTATGGATTGTGTTGAGAGGTTGGGTCTTAAAGTAGAGAATATGATGGGACGCATGGTTATTGAAACGCCTGCGAGTGGTTCAGTATCGACTACTCTAGTTTGTGTTGATTGTTCAGTCATTATGTATGATCGACTCTTTGGTATGGATTTAGTTTGCATTCCGTTGAGCGGAATAGATGTTATCTTTGGTATGAACTGGTTAGAATTTAATCGGGTTCATATCAACTGCGGTGAGAGGACGGTTACATTTCCAAGACCGGAGCTAGAGTTGTGTTCGAAGCTTATGTGTTGTCGAGAAGTGGTAAGATCAGTGAAGGCTCAAGAGGATGTGTTTGCGATGTTTGCTTCGTTGAGGGTGGAAGAGAAGATTGAGGTTGATATGTTGCCGGTGGTGCGTGAATTCCCAGATGTTTTTCCAGATGATATTTTGGATTTACCACCCGAGAGAGAGGTTGAATTCGCAATTGACATCGTACCTGGCACTAGTCCAATTTCAATGGCGCCGTATCGTATGTCAGCTGCTGAACTAGAAAAGTTGAAGGAACAATTGGAAGAATTGTTAGAGAAGAAGTTTGTAAGACCGAGTGTATCGCCGTGGGGTGCGCCGGTTCTGTTGGTGAAGAAGAAAGATGGCAGTATGCGTTTGTGCATCGATTATCGTCAGCTGAATAAAGCAACTATCAAGAATAAGTACCCACTTCCGAGGATAGACGATTTGATGGATCAGTTAGTGGGAGCCTGTGTGTTCAGCAAGATTGATTTGAGATCGGGATATCACCAGATAAGAGTTAAGGCGGAGGATATACCGAAGACTGCTTTCAGGACAAGGTATGGTCATTACGAGTACGCCGTTATGCCTTTTGGAGTTACTAATGCACCTGGAGTGTTTATGGAATATATGAATCGTATATTTCATTCCTTTTTGGATCGATTCGTGGTGGTCTTCATAGACGATATTTTGGTATACTCAAAGACGGAAGAGGAACATGCCGAGCATTTGAGGATTGTGTTGGAGGTGTTGCGCGAGAAGAGGCTTTATGCAAAATTTTCTAAGTGTGAATTTTGGTTGCATGAAGTTAGCTTTTTGGGTCACGTCATTTCAAGTGGTGGTATAGCAGTGGATCCTGCTAAGGTAGAAGCCGTGCAAGATTGGGGAACGCCGGAGTCTGTTACTGAGATCCGAAGTTTTCTTGGTTTGGCTGGTTACTATCGGAGATTCATTGAAGGATTTTCAAAGTTGGCGTTGCCGTTGACGCAGTTGACTAGGAAGGGTCAAGTTTTTATTTGGGATGACAAGTGTGAGCAGAGTTTCCAAGAGCTGAAGAGGAGGTTGACATCTGCACCTGTGCTAATTCTGCCACATCCGAAGGAACCGTTCGTGGTTTATTGTGATGCATCGAAGATGGGTCTAGGTGGTGTGTTGATGCAGAAGGGACAAGTTGTTGCTTATGCATCAAGACAGCTGAAGGTTCATGAGAGGAACTACCCTACGCATGATTTGGAGCTAGCTGCTGTTGTGTTTGTTCTCAAGATTTGGAGGCACTACTTGTATGGGTCAAGATTTGAGGTTTTCAGCGATCACAAGAGTCTGAAGTACTTGTTTGATCAGAAGGAGCTCAACATGAGGCAAAGAAGATGGTTAGAATTTCTTAAGGATTATGATTTCGAGTTGAGTTATCATCCGGGTAAAGCTAATGTGGTAGCCGATGCGTTGAGTAGGAAGTCACTGCATATGTCTTCTCTGATGGCGAAGGAACTGATATTGATTGAAGAGTTTAGAGACCTCAGTTTGGTTTTTGAAAGGACAACCAGAAGCGTGAAGCTAGGAATGTTGAAGTTGACGAATGATTTTCTTGAAGAGGTTGTGGAGAAGCAAAAGTATGATGTGAGATTGATGAAGCTTAAGACGCTCATCGAGCAAGGGAAAAAGGTAAACGTTGAGATCGATGAGAAAGGCGTGATGAGGTGTCAAGGAAGGTTATGTGTACCTGATGTACCTGAGCTGAAGCGGATGATTTTGGAGGAAGGTCACAGAAGCAACTTAAGTATTCATCCTGGTGTTACTAAGATGTATCAAGATCTGAGGAAAATGTTTTGGTGGCAAGGGATGAAGAAAGAGATCGCCGAGTTTGTTTTTGCTTGTTTGACTTGTCAGAAGTCCAAGGTGGAGCATCAGAAGCCGTCAGGGCTATTGCAACCTATGTTTATTCCAGAGTGGAAATGGGATAGTATTGCGATGGATTTTGTAAGCGGTTTGCCAAAGACGTCGAGAGGTAATAATATGATTTGGGTAGTTGTCGACAGGTTAACAAAGTCCGCTCATTTCATAGCTATCAAGACCGGTATGCTAGTACCGAAGTTGGCTGAGATTTATGTCGATCAAATCGTGAGGTTGCATGGAATACCGTCAAGTATTGTATCAGATCGAGATCCCCGTTTTACTTCAAGGTTTTGGGAAAGTTTGCAAGAGGCGTTGGGGACTAAGTTGCGGATGAGTTCTGCTTATCACCCGCAGACGGATGGTCAGTCGGAGAGGACAATTCAATCATTGGAGGATTTGTTAAGATCGTGTATTTTGGAACAAGGAGTGAGTTGGGAAGCTTGCTTGCCATTGATTGAGTTTACGTATAACAACAGTTTTCATTCGAGCATTGGTATGGCACCTTTTGAAGCGTTGTATGGGGGAAGATGTAGAACACCTTTGTGTTGGTTTGAGTCGGGGGAGAGTGTGGTGCTTGGACCTGAGATTGTGCAACAAACGACCGAGAAGATCAAGATGATCCAAGAGAAGATGAGAGCGTCGCAGAGTCGCCAGAAAAGCTATGCCGACAAGAGAAGAAAGGATATAGAATTTCAAGAAGGAGATCATGTGTTTCTAAGAGTTACATCGACTACAGGTATTGGACGGGCTTTGAAATCGAAGAAGTTAGCATCGAGATTCATTGGTCCGTATCAGATTTTGAAGAGGATTGGGAAGGTGGCGTATAGGATTGCGTTACCGCCGTCGTTGTCGAATCTACATGATGTTTTTCACGTGTCTCAATTAAGGAAATACGTATCGGATCCGTCACATGTGATTGAGTCGGACGAGATACAAGTGAGAGAGAATTTGACGGTTACAACGGTACCTTTAAGGATTGAAGGACAAGAGATGAAGAGGCTCAGGAATAAAGAGATTTCATCGGTGAAAGTCGTTTGGGGAGGCCCAGCCGGTGAATATGCGACGTGGGAGCTCGAGAGCAAGATGAGGGATTCTTATCCAGAGTTGTTTTCAGGTATTTTCGAGGGCGAAAATTCTTTTTAGGGGGGTAGAGTTGTAACGACCCTATTTTCGTATATTATATTTTTATATATTTTATTTTATGGATTGGTATTTAAAAATATTTTCTAGTAATCGAGGAATAATTATTTAGCGCGAAGATAAGTTCGTAACCGAGTTTTTAAGGTTTTGGGCCTAGAGGGTGAATAGTGTTGGGCTTATGAGTAGTAATGATCCTATGTGGATGAATGTAGTAAGCTTGGATTAGATTGAAGGGCTAGGATTAACCCTTGTGAGTTAGTAAAGATGGAGGGCCAAGATTCATTTGATTGGATTATAAGATATTTTGAGTGAGTGAATAGTGCCATTTCCTCCTTTCTTTGTGAGAAAACGTGAGAGAAGAAGAAGAAGAGAAGAGCAAGAGGAAAAACTAGGGCAAGAGCAAGAGATCAAGAGGAAGCTTGATTTTGTGAGGTAAGAGAGTTAGTATTACATTATTACAAGTGATTGAGAAGGGGAGAATGTCTATTTCTCCATCCCAAACTTCTCCTCACTTTGTCTAGGTTTTGTTAGAGAGCTTTTATGGTTTAAAGTTGTTAATGTTTATGTTTTGCCTGCTTGAATGCTAATTGATGTTGTTAACATGGATTGTTGGGGTTATTGGGTTGTGAGTTCATAAGAAAAGTTTTGGAAAAATAATGTTTTGAACCCTAATTTCTATGCATGATGCAATCTTTCTTTGTGATGGTTTATAAATGATGTTTTATGATGGAATGTTGTTTTTAACAAGTTCTGGAACCTTGGGTAACCATAGATGGGCTAAAATGGTGGAAAAATCACATTTTTATGACTGTGTACTGATACGGTCGCTTGTAGCGACGGAGCATCGCTTGTAGCGACCAGGCAGGATTATTCCCTGCCTATCTGCGCTTGTAGCGACCACATGGACGCTTGTAGCGACCAGGCTCGCTTGTAGCGACCGAAGGTTCGCTTGTAGCGACCAAGCAGGATGATTCCCTGCCTATGCTCGCTTGTAGCGACCAAGAGCTCGCTTGTAGCGACCAACCCTGAACAGGCCTTCTTTGTTGAGTTGTTCTGGAGGTCCTGGTACGCGCGGAGATGTCTTTTTGATACTGTATTTTAATAATACACTTTTGGAAACTTTGCCCACCATTTTAATTCATTCCTATGTTTTCTAAAGAGTATTTTGTTTTCAAGAAAATTTTGGAGTATAACCCTATGTGTGTGTGGGTTATTAGAGTGTGTGGGTTTCCCTTTGAAACCCTTGTTGTGTGAGACTTTGATGTGATTTGTTTAGGTTATTTGAGATTGTAAACATGGTTGAATAATACATGTTGTGTCTTACGTTTTGGCCATGAGAGCCTAGTAGTGGTGTTTGTTGTTGTTGTTGATGTTGTGATAATTATCAGAGAGCTGATAACTAGTTGTGTTGTTTGAGTTCGTTATTGTTGTGATAATTATCAGAGAGCTGATGATTAGTTGTGTTAGTAAGTATAGTGATAAGAGTATCATATATTTGCTAAGTGAAATATCATGCATTTCATTATTTGATGATATCCGGAGCGGATATGAAATCCATGAGAGCGTGGTTATCAAGAGAGCTTGATAAGGATATAAGTTTATCCGAAAAGATTTGGTACCACATGCATTAGAGAATGTATTTTGAGGCATGCATCCTAATTGACATTAGTATGCATTTTAGACATTATGTGTGCATAATGGATGTGAGTGGTAATTGATAATTGATGAGTTATGTGTGAAAATTATGTGTGCATAATGGTTAATGATGAGTTATTGATGATAGTTGTTGTTGATGAGTGTTATGTTTTGTCAGTTATGTGTTGTGATTCGGTTATGTATAATAATGCGTTATCTATACATATTTTATTGTTTGTGATACTAACACTCTCTGTTTTGTGTTATGTGCTGGATCTTTGGGGATCCAGATCATCAGGTTGACGAGGTTATCGTAGAGGAGTAGCTTGCTGTTTAGAAGCTGCTTAGTGGTGAGGGCATAGCTTAGCTATCCTTACATTTTTTTGGTACTAGGTGTTGTATCCTAGTTAGAGTCTAGTGCTCTGATATTTGTAACACTATTTTGGGGGGGTATCTAAACTCGTATGTATGAATTTGGCAATGGCTTGTTGTAGGATTGCCTCTTTTGAAAATATTATGTATATATTTTTGTGTAATATATGCAAGCTTAATTGTAAGCATTTGTTTTGTTGGTTTCCGCTGCTGTGTTGAGAATCAAATATGTTTTTGATTTCAGGTGATGTTTTATGAAAATGAGTTTCTTAATGTTGTAACTTCCTATGGCCTTAACGTTTTCTTTTATTAAAGTTAATAATCGGCGGTTAAGGGTTAGGGTGTTACAAGTTACCCCTTGAGTTTCTACAGAACAATCCGTCCCGAAAAGTTCCAAATTCTTACCGGTTCTCTAGAACGCCCAACATAGGTTGCGTTTCTTCGAGTGCCCGATTAATCGATCTTAAACTTTTGCACATTATCATGATCTATGGATTCCTCCAGTAACTCGTTATTGGATTCACAATTCAAATCTCGATTCTTAACATCTGAGTAATTCTGCATATAGTTGAACAGCCCGAAGTCTATACTTTATTACTGCCCTCGGAAACTTATTGACACGAGGTGATCTCTTTCAGCTTCTAAAATAGTTGTGGAAGAAAACTCTTCAGTTAAGAACATATAACTCCTTAACATTAACCTTAATCTTAACCTTTCATATTCAAGACGATCCTTCGTATACTAAAATCTCAACATAGTTCCTCGGCTGAAATTCGACCAATTGAGGAAATTCAATACTGTTCATCCCATCAAAGAAATCCGACTTGTTCGTCCATCAGTTCACTAAATTCCAATAACTTATTATTCAATATCCCTCTTAATTCTTAGGTTGCATACCATCTTCTCTTCTTATTTCACATATCCGGCTCAGGAGACGGGGCTAATCTGATAGGGTTAAACTTACTTGCGTTGCATACTCAAAGACCACACTTGAGTGGTTAGTTTCATCTGTCCAAATAACTCACTTAATCCATAATTAATTCCCTTAACTGTCCGGACATTAAAATCTCATTCGATTCAAGTTCGATTCTTCAACACTTTATCTTTGCTGAGAATCAGAGGTTTCAAAAACTGACCGATAATTCCTCATTTCATTTCTCTAGGTTTGGTACAGCAATTCCTTAATTCGTATGTCTTACGCAGACGAGGCATCGTCCAACGATGCGTCCAACTGGGTTGAGGCGCTTCACCTCACTGTTAAATATCCTTTACGTCTCTGAGACCTTGCCATTATCAGGCTTCGTCACTTTACAGTTTGATGGCCACCATTTGGCATGAATACTTCTTCGCCAATTCCGTCTTAAAATTCTGTCACCTTAATCTTCGCCCTTCATAGACTTCATTCCTCCCTGGTCACATTCAGCTCTCGGACATTTATCCTAACTGTCATATACTAGATGAGTTGATCAGGCTCAACTAGATGTGACATTTAGAACAACATCCGGAACCCAATGGTCCCACTACTTTTATTGAAACTTAATGACCCATGACACGGTCTGAATCGACCTGCTCTGATACCAATTGTAACACCCATACTAAATTATCTAGAATATTTAGCATGTGTATTAATCTGATACTGGGTACATTAATATTTTCAATAATAACAATACATACAATACAACTGAAAGGGGTACAAGTAGCTCGTTTATACATTAATCCAAAATCATATACAAATACTTAAACATGTACTGTTAAACTTCTGATGCTTGACTGCGACGAGCAACTGCACTCCATCCAGCGTCTTCCTTAAGAACTTCATCTGAAAGTCTCTTGCTAACCTGCAAGCCTGCACCAGAAGGATTGGGGTGAGACATTACGTCTCAGTGAGCTCCAGCCCAACCTACTGTTGGCAACCACGGGGGAAACCTAGGGTCGCCGTGCCTACTCTCGGCAATCTTGGGGATACCTATGATCGCCAAGTCTTAACCTTACCCATAGAGGGCTACCTGACTGTCCTGCTAAACTGTGTAGTCATAAACTGGACTACATTCTGCTAAACTAGTGATCAAGGGGAAACCTAGGATCACTGTCGGAGTCTGATACTGAATAGTCGTGAGATCCAGACTATATCCTCATAACTGGGTGATCGAGGGGAAACCTAGGATCACCGCCTGATAACTGATACCTGATATCTGATACTTGTCTGATAACTATTCTCTGTCTGATAACATAATAAAATATTAACTGATATATGTCTTTATGTTAGCTGTTAGCGTTGAACAAGCAATATTCTTTGGGTTCATTTTACGGAATGCCCCCGGGTGGAGTAACCCCGAAGCACATTCTCCTGATAACCGGTGAAAATTCCTATCATATCAGGCTAACACCGGACTCCTCTTGTCGTCGTGCGGTCATCCTTGCGGAATAACACGTCCCACTGGCGTGAACCTCCTGTGTCCCACTGGCGTGAACGACAGAAGACACGATTTAATAATCTTAACTTACGCGTATACCTCCCGTGTCCCACTGGCGTGAACGACGGAAGACGCGAATTAATATTCTTTCATTATTAGTCTTAACTTATGCATAAACCTTTCGTGTCCCACTGGCGTGAACAACGAAAGTCTCGGCTTAATGTTTTAATTAAACTCTTATGTGCGGCTATCCTCGCGGATGATAACTACACCGTTCCAACTGGCGGGAACCCCCGCGTTCTAACTGGCGAGAACACTGGAGACACATAAGGTTGTCATATAACTCTTGTTCTTATAAATATAACTTATAACTTATGTCTATTGCATATCTGATGCATTCTTGAATGCTTAACCTATTAAGGTTCTTAACTATGAGCATAGTATCATTCAGGTGCTTGGTACATGATGAGTACCATTCTAAATCTCCTTAACCTATAATAGGTTCTAAACTTGAATACTATACCGTTCTTGGCTTGCTCGTACTTAATTGAGTGTTTGAGAATTGCCTAGTAAGGGATAAGTTCAATACTAGCTCTGATACTTCTCTATGATATCTTGTGGATTAGGCATCCATCCTCTCAACTTGTGCCTATCCTCATTCTATAATAATGATCTAAACATCTCAAGGATAGGTCTTTGAATGCTCATTAGAAATGCTTAACCATTACATGTTGTTCCTTAAGTCCGAAGCAGTATTAGATAGCCGAAACGGTGCAAGTAAAGATGAAAAACAACATAGTTCTGTCCCCTTCAAAATCGTGACACGATTTGGAAATCGTGTCACGATTTCATGCCCAGAAATTGTGTTTGGTTCTGCCTGTGAAATCATGACACGATTTTACCTGCAGTTGGACAGCATAGGGCAAGTTCAAAACAGGTTTTCCACCATTTTGGCTTATCTAATCTTGCCCAAACATCATACAACTTTAAAGGATAATTTCTATGCATATCAACAGGATACAACATGTAATAATCAATAATTGCTAGCAAAATAGGATTAGGGCTCAAATGCTCATAACTTGCTCATAAAAGCTAAAACTCATAAACTCTCAACAAAGTGGGTTCTATAACCCCTAGGGAGCTCACCTGAATCACTAGCTTGCCCCCTTGCCAAGTTCCCTTCCAAATCCTAGCTTGATCTCTTCCCAAAGCCCAAGCTTGATTCTTGATCTTTCCTTGCTCTTCTTTGCTCCAAACTTCCCAAAATTGAGAGCTAGCATGAAGCTTGTGAATTATAGATGAAGATTGATGAATTTTGGAGGATGGGGTGAGGGATGTTGGTGGCCGAGTTTCATGAGGGAGGGAGGAGAAGATTCTAGCATGTAGAGAGAGATGGGAGGAAGATAAATGAGGGAAAATATCTTGTTTCCCATTTTAAATATTCTTTCATTCTCACTTAATTACAAAAATGCCATTGCTTGCTCTACAATCTTTAAACATGGATAGCAGTTACTCATAAGCGGGATATTACATGATGCGTGATTATGCTTATGCAAAAAGAAAAATTTGTTATCGAAGGACTTGTCGAAGTAATTGTAAACATCATAATTTGAACATTTCACTTAAGCATTGAAACATTACAAAATAGTTTTTTTTGACAAGTTAAAAGATTTTGGAAGCTAAAATCTAAACATAAAATCCTAAAGACTTCAGCTCAAGCTCTTGGAGTAGGTGGCTCCTCGGAATCTGAATGTGCACTAGAGAATGAATCCATAAACTGAAGGGATTTAAGAGGGGTTTCTCAAAAAATTTAATCCTCTTAGCGGAACAAATCCCATTGAAACGGATCTTGATTAAATCATTAATCACAAATCAAACACATACTTAAACACTTTAATGATTCATGTGTTTACCTCTTGAAGAGCAGAACCTTTGTGGCAAAATTGTTTCTGATCACGAGCAAAGCAACGTAGCGATGCCTCTATTCAGTCCACACGAACAGACCTTCTCCGATGACCGGTGCTAGCCAATTTCAACGGAGATTCAGAGAGAATAGGGCTTAGAGAGTGGCGGCTAGGTTTCACACCTTTTGTGAATTAGGTTAAGTGTTTCAACAAAAGCCTGTAATGCTTCACCACAAGGGTTCTATTTATAGAACCACTTGTGTGGTCAACAAGTCAACCACTTAAATACACCGTACCTTACGGTTCACCAGATTTTACTTAAACACACCGTACCTTACGATGGACCGCGTTTCTCTATTTTTTTATAAATTAAATAATAAGTCATACTTAATTATTTAATTACTAATAAGTCCTACTTATTATTTTATAAATAAGTCATACTTATTTATTTCTCTCATCTATCTGTCCTTTGTGTGTGACCCCTATAGGTTCCCGTAACGTTGGCAATAATATTAAAACACATTTAATATTATAAACAGTGAGCGGTATCTAGCAACACATCACTGCTACCCCAAGTGACGAGATTGTCATGTGATCTGACGAAACCTTTCCGTGATAATGATCATGTGTATAATTACCCTTTTGCCCTCATGTCTATATTGAACACAAGGCATAGACCGTGTCATCCTTGTCTAGTTCAATATTAGGCCCATAGACATTTCTCCTGTTATGTAGGAGGGGCAAATTCCATCTAGGTCACTCATGTCCCTCAGCATGATTCATGGAGTACCCATCAACCAACTTTATAGTCATCCTATTACAGACAACGTTTGAATGGTGATAAAGCACTCGACTCCTACATCTAGGGTACATAGTGGTTTCAGGTCAAAGGGTGGAATACACCACTATCACTATGAGAATATCTTATGACACTTTTCATAAATTTTACTATGTAGTATTCTCATGGTGGGTCAATCCAGTATAAATATTACTCCTAATATTTATACCTATGTGAAGACTTGATAACTCTTTATCTATGATCTGTGAGATGTGATCATCAATCTACCCACATAATAGTCTCTATGCTTTAATGTTATCCCATGTCACAATAAAGCTTGACTACGGATACTTTAAGAATAATGTCCTTTCGTTTAATGAGTCTAACGATTAAGTCACACTTAATGCTCCATTAAACAGACCAATTATTCTAGGGAATTTATTATTTTGAAACTAAACAAAAGAATATATATATATATATATATATATATATATATATAAGTCATGATACAAAGCCAAATCCAATCAAAATAGATTAGCTATTAGGGCTTACTCCAACAATCTCCCACTAGCACTAAAAGCCAATCAAATATTAACTCAATATCTATTGGTCAAATGTTAGCATCTTGTAGTGCAGAATAAGGAACCTTTCCTTATGTTGTTAGCATCTTGTAGTGCAGAATAAGCACACTATGGGCAAGATACTCTACTAGCAGATAAGGAACCTTTCCTATGTTGGTAGGTTGTACTTCTTTCAATTTCCACTTTTGATCTTCTATCAAAAGGAAATTTAAGTGTCAACATATACATTTGAATCATTGGTGAGATCTAGTTTTCATTGCTCGCAAGATTAAACCAATTTCACCTCAGATGGGATCAATGGAATCCGCAACGCAAGAAACACATGTTTTCGCTCAGCTATGAGCTAAACAATCCAAATCATATATTTGACATCTGTAATAGAAACAACAACTATTTGAAGCTTGTACTTTTACAAATTTCATAGTTGATATCCAAGCATAACATTTATTCCAGATTGCGATCTGGATATACTGTACACTGATATGAAAGTTGTCATCATTGTAACTCTTTTACGATGTTCCTTTTCATCCGTGTTCAAGAAACAATCCTAAGTCCTTTAAGACATCCAAGGATATTCTTGAAAGTATTCTAGTGTCGAACATTAGAATAAATTTTGGTACAAATTAGAAATAATTTTTTAACCATGTCTCACATGTGTAGATAAATTGTTTTGGTGACTAGTATGTCATCCACATACTCCACCAAACTAATATCAACGCTCCCACTAATCTCCTTGTGTGCACAAGATTTAAATTTGTTCTTTTATTAATCTAAGTTTTCATAAAACTCTATTAATAAAATAAACAATTCAACTTCGAGAAGCTTGCTCCATTCCATACATGAATTTTGTAATATATGTACCTTTCTAGCATCCGATTAACGAAACCCTACATATATGTCAAATACATATATAAGGTCATTCCAATTAAGGAATGCAACCTCGTTATCCATCCTCCAGAATGTGTATTATAAAACAATGGCAAATGGAATCGTTAGATTTAAGAATTATCATGATGTAATGGTTTCATCACGATTTGGACCATGATTTTGCACGAAACCGTCTACGATCAATCAGATCTTAAAGGTATTCATAATACCATCCATGTTAGTTTTATATAAGAAAACCCACATTCATCTTATGAGTCGTACTCATTGGATGATATAACCAATATCCATATATGGTTTGTGTACATGGAGTCTATATAAGATCCCATGGCATCTAGCCACTTCTCAGAATTCAGGCCATTTACGTCCTTCTAGTAAGTCAGGCGCCCATCTTCCATTAGCATCATATCACCTTGTTGAGCCATGACAAAATCATGTTTCTCATCCTAGTGATATGACATGTCGGACTCATCTTGATCTTGTGCTACTCGAACTGATGATTTAACAACAACCCTTTGTTGAATCAGTTCATGTTCCATTCTTAGAGAAACATGTATTTTGTGGTACTTGACTTAATTCAAGTTCTACATCACTCACACTGGCTCCTGCAGAGATATACTCCTTCAAGAGGAATACTCCAGTTCTAGTGACAGACAACTTTTGTCATGTGATGTAGAATTAGTATCCTTTAGCTTCTTAAGGATACCTCCACAAGTATACATTCATCTAGTTTGGAATTTTGTTTATCTAATAAACATCATAACCCCAAATTTTCATAAAGTCAATATAGGTGTTTTTCCTCCATATCTAATATGGTGTCTTTATGATTACCTCAATTGGAACTTATTGTAGGTGAAGAATAACTGTAATTTAATCAATTTCAAGAGTCAAGGAGTTATAATCAAACTATTTTAGATCGAGTCATGTCAAACATGAAGCGATATAAATTATCAATATACTCCTTAATTAAGTATTAACCATCACAACATACTCGTATGGTCTTTATACTTTTCAAAATTGTTCCTTTTCTCCATCGTTGAACTCTTTGAACCAATTCAAAGATTTCTAACTAGTGTCAAACAAACATTTACATTTACTAATCTAATCAGTAATGTAAATGAAGTAAGCGAAATAAACATCTCTAGCAAAAGTTTTTGGTGATCCATACACATCATATGTACATTGATTCGAATAAATCGGATGTTCTCTAACACTGAAATATTTTAAAGGTGGAACTCACATCCTTCAAATGATATAATATCAAATGAGTCCAATAGTCCATATTCATGGAATCTGGAATTGCGAATCACACTTCTTTGCAACAATAATGCCGATGATATACAAAAGGTCTAAATCTCATTTGATCCTTTCCTCATATGTTATAGACCAACTTATCAAGATCATGGAACTCAAATCCATTACTTGATTAGCACACTTGTATAGCAAACATTATTTGGATAATAGGACAATGTTTGTCTTTTATTCAAGTACACAATCATTCTCTTGTCGATACAAGATATATGATTTAATGCTTCTATTTTATGGAATTTAATAACAATTATTTGGTTACATATCAAGTTAAATTTAAGTCCAAACATTAGCTTCTATGTCAATGAAACAATTTGTTCCATTCTAGACATAGGTGGACTTCACTTATAGTTAATGTCTTATTTCCTTAAAAACTCTATATTTCAACAAATATGAGATCAATCATCAAGTATCATATACTTATGATGCAGAAGTAGAAATTTAACCTTGTATAACCATATGGGCAAAGAAGAAGTCTTACCTCTTTCTTATATTTTGACTTTTTCAAAACATTAACAGTTTTTCTTGTACTTGAGAACAATTCTCAATTCTTGTACCAATTCAGAAACTCCTTTCTGAAGATTTTGTTCCTTATAAGAACATTTAACAGTATAATAAAATGTATATGCCAAAGAAATTCTAAAAATAAATAAAATAAATGTATCACGATTTAAAACATATTTAATTAGGTCTTTAATTAATATGCTCCCACTATTTTACTCAAAACAAATGACCTTCAACATTTGATTCGGAAAATCTCATTGGAAGATTTTCTAGTGGGTTGAAATCCATATTTCACTTCGTTTTGAGTCAGCGAGGGCTGATCCCCCAAAACTTAGCTATTTAGGTAGGAACTCCTTCCAATTGTATCTCATACAACTTTCAAACCATTTGGGTGTGCGCACCTCGTTTTTTTCCTCGGGAAAAAGACGCGCAAATCCTCCGAGGACGTCCTCGAACGCTCGGAGGGCCTTTGTGAAGCCGCCACCAAAGTTTTTGTGTAAAGGGAACGTTGATAAACCCTTAAGTTTTTTTTTGTTGTAAAGGGAAACGATAATAAAACCCTTTTACGATGAGGATAAGGATTAGGTCATCGCAACCATTGTCGGGTTCGGGAGTCGGTTACGCGAGGGGAAGGTATTAGCACCCCTCACGTCCGTTGTACTCAACGGGAACCTTCTATTTGGTTAAAGCTTGAATTGTTTTTTAATACTTTGCGTGCATGTTCATTTATGTTAAAAATATAATAAAAGGGGGGAAAGAGATAAAAACAAACGAAGAAAAAGTTTTTATTATTATTGTGCTTGACAAGATGTCGATCTTGCTCCTACGTATCTCCCGGTAGTCGGAGAATTCAAAGCATACGTAGTTCTTTGGTAGAAAAACGTATATGTGTTGGTTGATTTTAATTGGACGATGTTTTAACCGAATTCTTGCGATTAAACGTAGCTTGTATGCTCGCACTTGGAGACTTATTAAGCGTTCGTTCGCGAATCACATTAGAATTGTTAAAAGGTACGTCCGTTAGGGTAGAGGGTTGAATTGGTCGCTATGGGACCAAGAGAGGTACAATGGACTCATACAAGTCAAACATTGACCGAGTGGACTCCGAAGAGTCGGGCGATTGTTCGATTGATCCACTGAGATCAAGAACGGGTACAATGGACTCGGATGAGTCGAACATTGACCGAGTGGACTCTAACGAGTCGAGGGGTTGAGTCTAATGGCCAACGGGGGACCAAAAGGTTTGGATTGACCACAAGGGGCCAAGATTTGGTTTGGTTAGGGTTGTACATATTAAAAAAGGGAATGACGATTGTCCGAGCGACGAGACATACGTCACGCATTCGTACAATCGGGGCGATGGAGAGACATACGTCACACCATCCCTTTTTCATTCATATTTTTGGATTGAATTCTTTAGAAATCCCAAGGTATGTCAAAACATTTGGTTTGAAAATCCAAAAATGGGAAGGTTTAGCAAATTTGCTAGAAAACGCGCAAGTTCGTCTCATTTTGCGAAAATGCGAACGTAAACGGTGTATGTTCATCTTTGAGTTTTGAACATCATGAACAATATTTATTGTTCAAGTTTGGATTGAAAAGATGAACATAGCTTGTTTGAGAATTTGTGAACATAACTTGCTTTGCAAGTTACCCACAAAATGGTTATACAAACTTGTGATTTTGCCAAAATTATGCAAAAACCTTGTTGTGGTTTGAAGAACATGGATTTAAAAACTCTTAGGTTCTGAGCTCTGGGGCTAGAACCTCAAAAATTGGTTGTTTTGATACAAAAACTCAGGTTCTGAGTTCTGTCATGGTCGCACTGCGACCATGACTTCGCACTGCGAAGCATGCGAAATTTTGGGTTCAGAAGCTGTTTCTGAACTTTTGTTCAGAAACAACTTCTGAACACACTCAAGACCTTATAGGGGGGTGAAAAACTTTGAGTTTTTGGGGTGAAAAAGGTTGGACAAACCAGTTTTGATGTTTTGAAAACCTTGGGATTTCTTTGAAATTCAAAAGGGGTTTTTTAGGATCAAAAGGTTTTGAGCCAAAATGGCTATGCAAACACAATTAAAAATGCAAGATAAAGAGCTTAGTAACTTACAGAACTCCTTAGCAAAGCTCCAACTGCACTTGGTTTGATTTGGTTGAAAGCTTGTGCAAGAGGTTTGAGTATTTGTGATGGTTTTGGAACTTTGTAATGCTTTGTGTGGATTGGTTTTTTTCTGGTTGTTTGTGGAGATTTGTAGGTTGAAATGAGTAGAGTTTCTGCTCTTTGAATGCTGTGTTAGCTGTGTTTGTTCCTTTGGCATTGCCTTCTATTTATAGGCCAAAACCAAATCTTTGTCATCATTACACAATCCCAAAATTCAGCTGATTTGTGGCCAAGATCAAGCTGAATCCCTTTGCATTAAATGCTAATGGATAGAGGCAACCCTGCCTTGTACCAAGGGGCAAGATCCAGCTTGATTTCAGCCACAAATTCAACTATTTCTAGAAGGTAATGATGAAGAACAAAGCTGATTTGCAATTGGCTAATGCTTGGGGATCAATCCTTGCAATCTCAATGGTTGGTCAATAAAAACGTGCACTGTAATGTGCAGAGATTGAGGGATGAAAAGGCTAAAATTGGCTGGTGTGAGAGGGTGAAAAGCTGCTGTAAAACAGAGTAGGCACTCATGGCTTTTCAAGTGAGAAATCCAGCTGGTTTGACTGGTTTTTGGGGCAGCAAGCAGGAGGAAAATCCTCAAGCAGGTGGCTGGCAACCTTGTGGTGGTTAGCAGGTCACCTGGGAGGGACTAGAGCTGCCCAAGGGCAAGCCCACTTGCTTGTCACATGCTAGGTTGGAAGAAAAAGCTTCCAACCTTGGCATTAATGGCAAGTCCTTCAACTCTGGCTTTGCTTGGCCCAATTAGCCATGAATGCTATTTAAAATAATTATGGAAGTGATATGCAACAAAATCTGGAATTAAATCCAAGAAACCAAAAATCTGCAGAAAAATCGCAGACTTCGCAGTGCGAAGTGAGCTTCGCATTGCGAAGTCCTCAATTTTGAAAAGTTGACTTTTCTGTTGACTTTTGTTGACTTTTGACTTTTTTTCCCTCTTTGATTTTTTTCTGATTTTTTTGTTTTAAAATGCGTAGGACAAAATTAGGGTACTACAGCTGCCCCTACTTAATTGTATCTTCGCATAGAGTGCGTGAGTGCCGAAGGCATCTCATGAACTCTTTGCGGAGATCAATTAAGTAAAAAGAAAAAGAAGGACCCGAATTTTGTCCTTCGCGAAATGCAAATGCAATGGTTGGTAGGGGTTGATCGTATCCAGCCGCTAACACTGGAGGTAGATCCACTGGGGAATGAAGGTAATCTTATCTAGGCACTGCTTCTAGAGGTCGATTCCTGAGGGTGGTGATTTACTCTAGGATGTCACTAGAGGTGGAACATTGAAGTAGGTGATCTTATCTAGGTACTGCTTCTAGAGGTCGATACCTAAGATGGAGGTTTATTCTAGGTACTGCTTCTAGAGGTGGAACAATGAGGTAGGTGATCTTATCTAGGTACTGCTTCTAGAGGTCGATACCCAAGCTAGGTGATCTTATTCAGGTACTGCTTCTGAATGTCGATTCCTAACGAGCTGTGATCTTATTCAGTCGCTAACACTGAAGGTCGATACACTGGGGGAGGTGATCTACTCTAGGTACTGCTTCTAGAGAGGGATACCTAAGCTAGGTGATCTTGTTCAGGCACTGCTTCTGAATATCGATTCCTAACGAGCTGCGGTCTTACCCTAAATAGGTGCCCCTGGTTAAATGTTTGATGGATGTTGGTGAATATGTGATACTCACTGAATCCTTGTTGAGGATGCATGTTTTATGAAATGAAGTGCATGTGTATGAACGGTTTTTAAATATGCATGCATGAAATGAAATAATGTTGGTTGGGTGCCGAGCAAAGTCGGTCTTGGTTGTGGTTGTGTCAATGACGATTGGGCTCTCTTTTTTTTTGGTTTTTTGGTTGGTCGGTTTGGAAGGACAAGGTCCTTTGCCTACATACCCAAATGGGATCAAAACCGGTGTAGCTCGAGCCTAAGCCCGAAAATTTGTGTTTTTTGGTTGGTCGGTTTGGAAGGACAAGGTCCTTTGCCTACATACCCAAATGGGATCAAAACCGGTGTAGTTCGAGCCTAAGCCCGAAAATTTGTGTTTTTTGCCAATAATGATTGGACTTTTGTTTGGGGTTGAGATTCCCTGGGGAATGTCAATAAGAGTTGGGCTTTATTGTGGGCCAATGAATATTGGGCTTTGGTTTGTTGTGCTTGACAAGATGATGATCTTGCTCCTACGTATCTCCTGGTGGGATGGAGAATTCAAAGCTTACGTAGTTCTTTGATTTGCCAATGAATATTGGACTTTTGGTTCGCCAATGATTATTGGACTTTTTGTTTGGTTGCCGAGCGAGGTCGGGCTTTTGTTTGGTTGCCGAGCGAGGTCGGGCTTTTTGGTTTTGGTGGGATCTCACTGGGGATATAAGGATTATTTTGGAAGCATGATCGATATCCGGCCTTAGTGGATGAAAAAGATGTATGGGGGTGAGTTTTATTTGGGGAAATTTGTTCCTCCGACCCTCGGGATCTTTGCGTTTTACGCGTCGTGAGCTACGCACTTATTTCCGCTGAAGAGCATGAGTCTTAAAATGACTGATGCAGAGCTTCAAGTTTTGAGTCCTCTGATGCAATACCGGGGACCAACGAAATTCTTTCGACATTTAACGTCCAAGTAAAAAACACACATTTTTGTTTTTTTATGTTATTCCCATATTTCAATGCATTATTTATCATGAATAAAAACACATCTTATGAGCAAGTAAGGACGCATAACAATGAAAAGGTTTTTAAAATGACTTTGATTCAACGAAACTTAGTCCCTTGTATGGGTAACTATTCGTGAAATTGTAATCCCTATAAGAGGTGATTACTGAGATAGGGAGAAAAGAAGAAACAAAAAGACAAATGGAAATTTGCTTGGGTTTCACGTGCTACTTTCCCTATGACTTTGAAATAACCTTTTCTTTTTTGAAAGATGATAATGAGGTTGATTCTTTCCCTCTTGAATTCTGTCCGGACCTCACGTGCCGCAGTCTTTTGCCTTCTTTTTTTTTTTGAAACCCCTAACTTTTACCTGGACCGCTCTTTCGAGTTTTTAGTCCACTGGGGTATATTTCCTTTTTTGATGTCCTTAATTTTTGCCTAGACCGCCTTTTCAGGTTTTCGATCTACCAGGACGCTCTCTATTGCCTAAACCGCCCCTTTTCGGGTTTTCGATTTAGCGAGCTCTTTTTTTCTTTTTGGCATATATATTTTTTTGACTGCGCCGGAGTTTATTGATAGGGGGACCCTTGTGGACGGGTAATATCCTTTTCCAAGCATTAAGTCTTCTTCTCTAAATTCTCGAGAATGAACTTTCTTGTCGAGCTGTCCATGCCCCAATGTTGTGAGGTGTTTCTCTTTTATGGGGTTTAGTTGGTCAAACCTTGT
Source organism: Medicago ruthenica (assembly GCA_018208015.1). Lineage (NCBI taxonomy): Eukaryota > Viridiplantae > Streptophyta > Magnoliopsida > Fabales > Fabaceae > Medicago > Medicago ruthenica. The sequence goes on along the minus strand of CM031375.1, from coordinate 38,433,588 downwards.
TTGTGTTTGTGAATGCCAATAAAATTGGGCCTTGGTAGTGATTGGATGCCGAGCGAGGTCGGGCCTTTTTTTGGTTGCCGAGCGAGGTCGGGCTTTTTGTGATTTGAGTGGAGATGCCAATGAAAATTGGGTTTTATGTGTGATTGTGTTTGTAAGGGCCAATGGAAATTGGGCTTTTATTGGAAATGGTATTTGGGAATATGTTTGTGAGTGCCAATGAAAATTGGCCTTTTGGGTGCTTGGATGTCGAGCAAGGTCGGGCTTTTATTGTGGGATGCCGAGCGAAGTCGGGCTTTTGTTTTTTTGGATGCCGAGCAAGGTCGGGCTTCTTTGATGGGATGCCGAGCGAAGTCGGGCTTTTGTTTTTTTTTTTGGATGCCGAGCAAGGTCGGGCTTTCGTTGGAAATGGGGTTTATGATTGCCAATGGAAATTGGGCTTTTTGTTTGGAAATTGTGTGTGCCAATGAAAATTGGTCTTTTGTTGGAGATGTGAGGAATGCCAATGACGACTTGGCTTTTTGTGTTTGGGGATGCCAATAAAAATTGGGCTTTGTTTGTTTGGGGATGCCAATAAAAATTGGGCTTTGTTTGTTTGGGAATGTGAGGAATGCCAATGACGACTTGGCCTTTTGCGGGAAATTGTGGGGAGTGCCGTAACGGCAAATGGTTTCTTTTTTTTTTGATGAATTAGGCGACCACTTGTTTGGTTATATTTGCATAGGAAGCTGCTTCGACCCATTTGGTGAAACAGTTGATGGCAACTAGTATGAACTGGTGCCCTTTTGAAGCCTTTGGCTCAATCATTCCGAACATGTCTATGCCCCACATAGAGAAAGGTTAGGGTGATGTCATGACATTCAGAGGTGTTTGTGGTATGTGCCCCTTGTTGGCGTTAATTTGGCACTTGTGATATGTCTTGGCATGGGTTTGGAAGGACTCCACATGGGTTTCTTTGGTGAGCATGACTGCTTCACATTTATCCACACGTCTGAGTGAGACCTTGATTTTTCTTATAGAGTGTGCCCCGGCAGAGGGAAAACTGTAGTGCCATTCTTTTGAGGGCTCTCTTGGTGAGGTTGTATTACCCTATCCTCTTGATCCCCAAGTCTGGACAATCCTTCAGGAGGTTCAAAATCGTCCTTATTATCATCTTCCGTTTGGTTAATTGGAAAATTGAAGTCATGAGGGATCGTAGCAGTGTTATTTTTTGGTGGTGATGATTATTTTTTTTGTAGGGTTTATGAAAATTTATTTGAGAACGAAAGAAAAACGAACTCTTTTGAACATAAACTGCAACTTTATTAATGACGAAAATAATTTGAAATATGGGGGTCCCATAAAAATTAATCATTTGCCTTGGGAAGAGCAAAATGATTGTTTTTTTTTTAAAAACAAGATAAATTACTTGGACAAAGAAATGATTTCCGAAATTTCGATGGCCTTCCGGTTGCTCGGATCTCATCCGAAACGCTACTGTACACCGGGTCGGGTACTTCTCTCTTTTTTTTTTGGTGTTTGGTGAGGGAATGATGTGGGTTTTTTTCTTTGAAATGAAAATGCATGTGAATGTATAAATGCAATGAGTATGCAAAAATATGCCCCTTTTTTTTTATGCAAAAAATTTTTATGAATGCAAATGTAATGATATGCAAGGGTTTGGTGTATGAAGGTTCGGAACTTCCCCCCATCCTCACATGTAGGCTCTAAATTGGGAAATCTCCTAAGAAGAGGTCCTTAGAGTCATAGACCTCACATGGAATTAGGGTTGTCTATGGACATACGTCGACATGACTTCAATTAATTCCACGTGAAAATCTCATCTAAGCGGGGTTGGACATCCTACCTCACGGACATACGTCAACGCGGGCTTCCGCACACAACCTCCTTCTAACTTAGTTTTTTTCTCAAGCTCGGGTAGAGAGCCTCACACGTCCGGCATTAACCCGAACAATGTGGAGTAACATCACTCAAGTAACCCCCGCATTTGATATATATATGATATGAATATAAAGCAGATAAAGCAAATATAAACATAAAGCATAAATATAACATGTATGAATAAAATAATAAACATGGCGCGCAAAGAAAAATAAAACAATTGGCTTTAAACCAAATAGGTTAGGCTTGACTTGCTAGTGGGAAACAGGAGTCCCCAGTGAAGTCGCCAGCTGTGCGCACCTCGTTTTTTTCCTCGGGAAAAAGACGCGCAAATCCTCCGAGGACGTCCTCGAACGCTCGGAGGGCCTTTGTGAAGCCGCCACCAAAGTTTTTGTGTAAAGGGAACGTTGATAAACCCTTAAGTTTTTTTTTGTTGTAAAGGGAAACGATAATAAAACCCTTTTACGATGAGGATAAGGATTAGGTCATCGCAACCATTGTCGGGTTCGGGAGTCGGTTACGCGAGGGGAAGGTATTAGCACCCCTCACGTCCGTTGTACTCAACGGGAACCTTCTATTTGGTTAAAGCTTGAATTGTTTTTTAATACTTTGCGTGCATGTTCATTTATGTTAAAAATATAATAAAAGGGGGGAAAGAGATAAAAACAAACGAAGAAAAAGTTTTTATTATTATTGTGCTTGACAAGATGTCGATCTTGCTCCTACGTATCTCCCGGTAGTCGGAGAATTCAAAGCATACGTAGTTCTTTGGTAGAAAAACGTATATGTGTTGGTTGATTTTAATTGGACGATGTTTTAACCGAATTCTTGCGATTAAACGTAGCTTGTATGCTCGCACTTGGAGACTTATTAAGCGTTCGTTCGCGAATCACATTAGAATTGTTAAAAGGTACGTCCGTTAGGGTAGAGGGTTGAATTGGTCGCTATGGGACCAAGAGAGGTACAATGGACTCATACAAGTCAAACATTGACCGAGTGGACTCCGAAGAGTCGGGCGATTGTTCGATTGATCCACTGAGATCAAGAACGGGTACAATGGACTCGGATGAGTCGAACATTGACCGAGTGGACTCTAACGAGTCGAGGGGTTGAGTCTAATGGCCAACGGGGGACCAAAAGGTTTGGATTGACCACAAGGGGCCAAGATTTGGTTTGGTTAGGGTTGTACATATTAAAAAAGGGAATGACGATTGTCCGAGCGACGAGACATACGTCACGCATTCGTACAATCGGGGCGATGGAGAGACATACGTCACACCATCCCTTTTTCATTCATATTTTTGGATTGAATTCTTTAGAAATCCCAAGGTATGTCAACATTTGGTTTGAAAATCCAAAAATGGGAAGGTTTAGCAAATTTGCTAGAAAACGCGCAAGTTCGTCTCATTTTGCGAAAATGCGAACGTAAACGGTGTATGTTCATCTTTGAGTTTTGAACATCATGAACAATATTTATTGTTCAAGTTTGGATTGAAAAGATGAACATAGCTTGTTTGTTCATGCTTGTTTGAGAATTTGGGAACATAACTTGCTTTGCAAGTTACCCACAAAATGGTTATACAAACTTGTGATTTTGCCAAAATTATGCAAAAACCTTGTTGTGGTTTGAAGAACATGGATTTAAAAACTCTTAGGTTCTGAGCTCTGGGGCTAGAACCTCAAAAATTGGTTGTTTTGATACAAAAACTCAGGTTCTGAGTTCTGTCATGGTCGCACTGCGACCATGACTTCGCACTGCGAAGCATGCGAAATTTTGGGTTCAGAAGCTGTTTCTGAACTTTTGTTCAGAAACAACTTCTGAACACACTCAAGACCTTATAGGGGGGTGAAAAACTTTGAGTTTTTGGGGTGAAAAAGGTTGGACAAACCAGTTTTGATGTTTTGAAAACCTTGGGATTTCTTTGAAATTCAAAAGGGGTTTTTTAGGATCAAAAGGTTTTGAGCCAAAATGGCTATGCAAACACAATTAAAAATGCAAGATAAAGAGCTTAGTAACTTACAGAACTCCTTAGCAAAGCTCCAACTGCACTTGGTTTGATTTGGTTGAAAGCTTGTGCAAGAGGTTTGAGTATTTGTGATGGTTTTGGAACTTTGTAATGCTTTGTGTGGATTGGTTTTTTTCTGGTTGTTTGTGGAGATTTGTAGGTTGAAATGAGTAGAGTTTCTGCTCTTTGAATGCTGTGTTAGCTGTGTTTGTTCCTTTGGCATTGCCTTCTATTTATAGGCCAAAACCAAATCTTTGTCATCATTACACAATCCCAAAATTCAGCTGATTTGTGGCCAAGATCAAGCTGAATCCCTTTGCATTAAATGCTAATGGATAGAGGCAACCCTGCCTTGTACCAAGGGGCAAGATCCAGCTTGATTTCAGCCACAAATTCAACTATTTCTAGAAGGTAATGATGAAGAACAAAGCTGATTTGCAATTGGCTAATGCTTGGGGATCAATCCTTGCAATCTCAATGGTTGGTCAATAAAAACGTGCACTGTAATGTGCAGAGATTGAGGGATGAAAAGGCTAAAATTGGCTGGTGTGAGAGGGTGAAAAGCTGCTGTAAAACAGAGTAGGCACTCATGGCTTTTCAAGTGAGAAATCCAGCTGGTTTGACTGGTTTTTGGGGCAGCAAGCAGGAGGAAAATCCTCAAGCAGGTGGCTGGCAACCTTGTGGTGGTTAGCAGGTCACCTGGGAGGGACTAGAGCTGCCCAAGGGCAAGCTCACTTGCTTGTCACATGCTAGGTTGGAAGAAAAAGCTTCCAACCTTGGCATTAATGGCAAGTCCTTCAACTCTGGCTTTGCTTGGCCCAATTAGCCATGAATGCTATTTAAAATAATTATGGAAGTGATATGCAACAAAATCTGGAATTAAATCCAAGAAACCAAAAATCTGCAGAAAAATCGCAGACTTCGCAGTGCGAAGTGAGCTTCGCATTGCGAAGTCCTCAATTTTGAAAAGTTGACTTTTCTGTTGACTTTTGTTGACTTTTGACTTTTTTCCCTCTTTGATTTTTTTCTGATTTTTTTGTTTTAAAATGCGTAGGACAAAATTAGGGTACTACATTGGGCGAGTAACTCCTTACTCTAATCTATCATATAGATGTTCCCAAACATTGCTTCTAAATATATTTTAATCTTATTAAAATAGTTTAGTTAAGTTAGACCCAAAGAATAACAGTCGGGTAAATGGAATTACCTCACCACAACTTACTAGTATAGAAAGTGCACTTCGCTAGGACGAACCCACACTATTCGAGACTAGTCTTGAAGGTTGCTATCCGTTGGAAAGCAATTAACTTAATATTCTATTTGAAGTTAATATATTTTTAATCTTATTAAAATAACTTAGTTAAGTTAGACCCAAAGAATAACAGTCGGGTAAATAGAATTACCGCACCTCAACTTACTAGTATAGAAAGTGCACTTCGCAGAGGCGAACCCACACATTTCGATATTAGTCTTGAAGGGTGTTATCCTTTGGAAATCAATTAACTTCAATTCTATTTGAAGGATTTTTATTAAGTTTGATCTCATCGACATGTGTATCTCATACACATGTCTCTTAAGATGCATGACATTCATGCTCATGAATAGAAAGTATATAAAAACATTTAAAACATACATGCTAACATTTATCTAAAACATGTTAAGCATACATCTCATACATGCGCTAACTAAACATACATTTCATGCATCACATACAAAAAATAAATTAGGTAGTATGGTTATGACCTCCTAACGCGTAAGAATTAAATAAACTACTTTATTACAATTCTTTGACCCACGAGCAAGCTTCAAAAGTTTCTCCATCAGAATCATCTTTTGGCATCGTCTTCTCTTCAACTCTTGAAGCAATTACAATATTTAACTCTTAAATAAAATAATAAATGAAACGACACACATGTCGTATTTAAATATAAAAAATCACGACACGCAGACCGTATTTAAATAAAATAATTCACGACACGCAGGCCGTATTTAAATAAAATAAACTATGACACGCATGTCATATTTTATTTAAATGAATAAACACCAAAGTAAACTAAGGCCATAACCATATACCTTAAACTTAATGATAAATAATAATAACTATTTATTATTATCATTAAACAATTTTAGAGTCAATCAAGATTTGGAAATAATAGTTTGACCGAGATATATGCCATATAAAATTGATTCATATATATATACATATACTTTGAAACTATTTTCAAAGTCAATCGGGTCATAAATAAAAATAAAATATGCAAATATTATGACCAAATCTAAAAGATCATATCCGATATTGAAACTCTTTCAATATCATGATTCTTTTAAATTAGAAACAAATTATGTTAACATCGTGCAAATCTTTTAAATAAATTCAAAATCATACATGACATTGAAACTGTAACACCCATATAGAGATTGCCTAGGATCTCTTACGAGTATTAAAATTTCGTACCGGATACATTAAATACAATACAGAAAATTGTTTATTAAATGTACAATGCATAAGTTCTGATACAATTCAATATCCGATACAAAACATTCTCCATAATATATACATCATGATACATAATCATATACAACATCCAAATAAAACATAAGCAGCACGATCAGTCCGTAGCTTTCTCTTTACCTTTACGTCGTGCTACCTGCGAAGAACCTGCACCAGAAGGAAAGGGATGAGAAATAACGTCTCAGTGAGCTCCTACCCTACCAACTGTTGGCAACCGCGGGGGAAACCTAGGGTCGCCGTGCCTACTTATGGCAATCTTGGGGATACCTACGATCGCCGTCATTCTTTACTTACTTCGCGATCGAGGGGAAAACCTAAGATCGCTTATTGTCTTTAACATTCTCATCATATGCTAACTTAACTTATACTCAGTGGTCTTGGGGACAACCTATGACCACTTCTTGTGACTAGGAACTAATTGTCCTATTACTCAATACAAATATAAATAAACTTATCATCTTTCATATCTTAAGTTAGAAGTTAGCGTTGAGCAATCAATAGTTATCTGAGTTCATTTTACGGAGTGCATCCGGGTGGAGTAACCCCGAAGTACATCTCCCTTCTAACCGGTGAAAATTCCTATCATATCAGAAGTCGTGACACGATTTGGCAATCGTGTCACGATTTCATGCCCAGAAATCGTGTTGGTTCCTGCCTGTAAAATCGTGACACGGTTGTAAAATCGTGACACGATTTTACCTGCAGTTGGACAGCATAGGGCAAGTTTAAAACATGTTTTCCACCATTTTTGGTCTATCCAATCATGCCCAAACATCATACAGCTTCAAGAGATAATTTCTAATGCTTATCAACAGAATACAACATGTAATGATCATGGATTACTCACAACATAGAATTAGGGCATTGAAAATCATAGCTTTGATCATAATGCTAATAACTCTCAAACTTACTCAAGCGGGTTCTAAAACCCTGTGGAGCTCACCTTAATCTTCAATTGGTGCTTGCTAGCTTCTACACTCCAAGCCTAAGCTTCAACTACCACTTCTCTTGATTCTCCTTTGATTCTCCTTGTTTCTTCTTTTACTACTTCTTGCTCTAACTTCCAAAATACCCAGCTTGCTAGCATGAAATTTCTCACAAGGTTTGGGATGAAGTTGATGAATGTGGGAAGGAGAGATGGGGGCGTGTGATTGAGGGAAGGAGGGAGAGGGAATGTTGATTTTGGAAGAATGAATGAAATGAAGAAAGATAGCAAGAAATATCTTGCTTCTTTCTCAAATAATCTCCTCTTTCCATATAATTACTAAAATGCCATGCCACTTATTTACAAGTTTGCCATGCTTCTTAATTGGTTCAAACACGATTAACTCATACTTATAAGCGGGATGTTACAGAAACTATTTCAAATCATGACATTTTAAATTTACTATCAAATAAGGATCGTTAACTACCATTTCAAACAACTTTTGAAAAACAATCCAAAAAGGTAGAATTTTTATTTATTTAATTATAGTAATATTGACACTCAATCATTATTATAATTAAATCTGCTTTATTTAGGCAATCAATCTGTTTCCAAAACAAATTATGGTGCTAAAATTATGCAAATATTTTACTAACAAATTCAAAAGATCATATCTGATATTGAAACTTTTCAAAATCATGATCCTTTTAAATTGGAAATGAATTAAACTAAAGATATGAAACTCTTTAATTACCAAATTCAAAAGACCATACCTGATATTGAAACTCTTTCAAAATCATGATCTTTTAAATCTACCTTTCTCCAATTTAATTAATTAATTAAACATTATGATCGATCACACTACGCAGATCACACTACATCAATAGTTTCAAGGATTGTTTGTTTAGCATGAACAATCGGATCTTTGATGCTTCACCAGATTCGGATATCGAAGCTCAATCTCACGAATTGTTCAAATTCACAACATTCTTTTGAAAACAATTGACGAATGATACAACCATAATAATACAACTCTTGTATAGTTAGGTAACCTAATACGACGATCAAACATCAATAGTTTTAACAATTGTTTGCTCAGTATGGACAACCGGATTTTGATGCTTCACCAGAATCGGATATCGAAGCTCAATCTCACGAATTGTCTACAAATTCACAATCAATCATATAAAACCTATTGAACGAATGACACAATCAATATATCACATATACTGATGTCGTATCAGAATCATATATCACATATATGATATCGATCAATCAATTTTAATTAATATTTAGTAAAATAATTTTACAAGATTAATTTCAAAATAAATATGAAACATTTATTTATACATATCACATATATACAAAATATGTTCTGATTTTATTTCAAAATTAAATCAATAACCCTTATCGATTTTAATTAGTTTGACTCATGCGTTGGATTTAATGATATCCAATATCACGTTTCCTTTCAAAAACGAAACTATATGCTAATCAACTTCAATCATATTAAAACTGATAAAGCATCAAATCATGTTACGGAACCAACATATTTGAATTCAATGATTTAATCAGAACCAAAAGCTCTGATACCACTGAAGGGATTTAAGAGGGGTTTCTCAAAAAATTTAATCCTCTTAGCGGAACAAATCCCATTGAAACGGATCTTGATTAAATCATTAATCACAAATCAAACACATACGTAAACACTTTAATGATTCATGTGTTTACCTCTTGAAGAGCAGAACCTTTGTGGCAAAATTGTTTCTGATCACGAGCAAAGCAACGTAGCGATGCCTCTACTCAGTCCACACGAACAGACCTTCTCCGATGACCGGTGCTAGCCAATTTCAACGGAGATTCAGAGAGAATAGGGTTTAGAGAGCGGCGGCTAGGTTTCACACCTTTTGTGAATTAGGTTAAGTGTTTCAACAAAAGTCTGTAATGCTTCACCACAAGGGTTCTATTTATAGAACCACTTGTGTGGTCAACAAGTCAAGCACTTAAAAACACCGTACCTTACGGTGCACCATATTTTACATAAACACACCGTACCTTACGATGGACCGCGTTTCTCTATTTTTTTTATAAATTAAATAATAAGTCATACTTAATTATTTAATTACTAATAAGTCCTACTTATTATTTTATAAATAAGTCTTACTTATTTATTTCTCTCATCTATCTTTCCTTTGTGTGAGACCTCTATAGGTTCCCATAACGTTGGCAATAATATTAAAACACATTTAATATTATAAACAGTGAGCGGTATCTAGCAACACATCACTGCTACCCAAGTGACGAGAATGTCATGTGATCTGACGAAACCTTTCCGCGATAATGATCATGTGTATAATTACCCTTTTGCCCTCATGTCTATATTGAACACAAGGCATAGACCGTGTCATCCTTGTCTAGTTCAATATTAGGCCCATAGACATTTCTCCTGTTATGTAGGAGGGGCAAATTCCATCTAGGTCACTCATGTCCCTCAGCATGATTCATGGAGTACCCATCAACCAACTTTATAGTCATCCTATTACAGACAACGTTTGAATGGTGATAAAGCACTCGACTCCTACATCTAGGGTACATAGTGGTTTCAGGTCAAAGGGTGGAATACACCACTATCACTATGAGAATATCTTACGACACTTTTCATAACTTTTACTATGTAGTATTCTCATGGTGGGTCAATCCAGTATAAATATTACTCCTAATATTTATACCTATGTGAAGACTTGATAACTCTTTATCTATGATCTGTGAGATGTGATCATCAATCTACCCACATAATAGTCTCTATGCTTTAATGTTATCCCATGTCACAATAAAGCTTGACTACGAATACTTTAAGAATAATGTCCTTTCGTTTAATGAGTCTCACGATTAAGTCACACTTAATGCTTCATTAAACAGATCAATTATTCTAGGGAATTTATTATTTTGAAACTAAACAAAAGAATATATATATATAAGTCATGATACAAAGCCAAATCCAATCAAAATAGATTGGCTATTAGGGCTTACTCCGACATAAACCTCTTCTTCCTTTTAGAATCCCGGCTGAGCAATGCATCCTTTTGCCGAAGTAAGTCATCCTTCTCAATCATCCTCTGATTTTGGACGAAAAGCTCATGATCCTTCTGTGTTATCTTTCCCTTCAAGGTCTCATGTTCACGCTCAAGCTCCTGGTATCTTCTCTTCCAAGTGTCCCTTTCAAGCTGCATTTGAATCAACTACTCATTGCATTCCTCTTTGTTATCAAAGGGCACGGGTAAGGATGGTGGTGGAACGGTTGAGGATATGTGTCTGGGTAGGGGGTAGGGTAAACCAAGAATCGAAGCTTTGTCGACGACCCACTAAGTGTAAGATCCATGTACAAAACTCGTCCTTCTTCCTAACTAATTTCTATCAAGCCTACGAATAGTATGCCAGGCTCGCACAAATCTCAATCTCATACCTGCATGGTCTTCGTGGTTGAGATAGAATTCACCGGTTAAAGAGAGGTTGTTAGGTTTTTCTTTCATGGGATATCCAATCTGGCGTCTGGCAAGAGTGGGGTTGTAAGTGATTCCTCCACGTGTACTAATGAGGGGTACGTTGGGTAACTCTCCACCACTGTCGATGATTACTCCAATGTCACTAGCTGGTTGATACCAAATGATATCGGTCGGGGTGAGGGACATGATTCTCTGAGGCCAACGGGTTTTTTCTGGATTAGTTTTGAAGAGGTGGGTTTGGGGTAAATGTGAAGTAAACCACTTGTATAGCAAAGGTGCACAACAAGTAATAACTCCGCATTTCTTTTGCGTTCTGTGGTGAATGGAATGATAGGTATCTGCAAGTAGGGTAGGGACAGGGTTTCTAGATAGGAAAATTTGGATTGTGTTGACATCAATGAAATCATCAATGTTAGGGAAAAGTATAAGGTAATAGATGAGTAGGGCAAGGATAGATTTGAAGGCACCGACACTGGCGGCTTCGGCAAAGGTGTAGGCTTTTTGGTAGAGGAAACTGGGAGTTAGGCCTTGGAAGCCTCCTTTGGTAGTAAGGTTACTGGCTATGTCGGAGGTTTTGAGGTGGAAGGCTGCGGCGATGGTTGAAGGTTTGGGTGTTTGTTCGAGGCCACTGAAAGGTAACTTGTCAGGCACCGGTAAGCCGACTAGGTAGGAGTATTCTTCCAAGGTGGGGACAAGCTGGTAATCCGAGAACATGAAACAGTGATAGAGAGGGTCATAGAACTGGACCAAGGTATTAAGGATCCCCTCTTCAACGTTTGTCTTGAGGATGCTAAGAAAATTCCCATAATACTTTCGCAAGTCCTCCGGACTAGCTACCAAAGATCCTAGCTTCCTTAAATTTGTCAAATCCGGGCTTTTGAAGTTATACTTCTGAGTGTTCCTCTTTGTGAAGTTCATTCCTACGATGTTTACAACAAAACTTGTCTAAGTCCTTCGATACTTGATGGAAAAAAAAGTTTATGAATGAATGCATGTATGCATGATTATGCTGAAGAACGGAGAAAACATGGTGAGGTTAAGTACATAATATTGGAACCGAGGGTAAACACGCCATTTGGTAAGGACTATGGTTTCATATGTACCTGTATCACGGGTTCTACCAAGTTCCCAAAGTCATTGACCACTTCAGAATATTGTCGGATTACGGGACTACTCCCGGTCCAACGACATTCATAGGAAAGTCTCGTTTGAGTGTAGTATCGCGTATCGACCAACTCAAGACTACTCTTGATTAGCCACTGCACTACGTCCTAAAAGGCCAAGATGGGTTAAAGGTAACTCTAAAGGTCCTCAACTTCATAGGTTACTTAAAAATAACAATGCCAAACACGACTACTCATGTCTGAAGGTGAGAAAAACACACAAGAAGGGGGGGGGGGGTTGAATTGTGTGGGCTTAAAAACTTTTCTTTCTCAAAACTTATGTTAAGTTCAGAATCTGATATAGATCAGTTCTGAACCTTTTTCAGAGTTTGTTAGCAGCGGATTAAGAAGTAAAGAGAAAGGGAAAGAGAGACACACAATATTTTTATACTAGTTCCTTCCACAAGTTGGAAGTAGTCTAGTCCCCCGGTCACTTACAGGAGATTTAACTATAATCAAACTGATTACAATTGCTCAAAACACAAAGTTATGAGACTTCAATGCTCAAACACCTAGTAAGAGACTTCTAATGCTCAAGACACTAAGTCAAGAGACTTCCAATGCTTAAGACACAAAGTCAAGAGACTTCCCTGCTCAAGACACACAGTCAAGAGACTTCCCTGCTCAAAGCACAAAGCTAAGAGACTTCTAATTGCTCAATACACAAAGTAAAGAGACTTCTGGTTGCGCAGCACGCATGCTAAGACTTTGGGTATCAAACTGATTTTACTACAGAAAATAAGTTTGTGTTGAACACTTGATCAAATATCAGAGGTGTTCACAACATACAACTCAATTGAGACTCTAACACTTAAGGAATTCTAAGATAAACAATTGTAAGAATTCTTAAGTTGTTTTGTGACAGAAAACGTAAAACAGAGTGTTTGCAGTTCTGGTTTTGCAGTTGTGTATTTATGTACAGAGTCTTGGCAAATCCTCTTCAAAACTTCACCCTTTTGAGCTGTTGAGATTGCCCAGTTTTGTAGCAAGGAGCCGTTGCAAGTAGAGGCTAGGTCCAGCTGAGTTGTGTGCGTAAAAACAGAGCACACAAAGTTTGAATAAGTTTCCTTAAAAGCTGGGGAATGTTTCTGGGAAGGAGGCAACCAATTGCAAAGAGCTGTTCTGACATTGCAGGCTTTACTGTTGACAGAGACAACTGCTTTTCCTTAAAGAACTCAGACTTCAGAAGCTTCTTCAGGAACAGTACTTCAGAAGCAGGTCTTCAGACTCACCCTTCAGAAGCACTGTTCATCATACGCACTTCTTCAGACGTTGACTTTTGTTGACCTTCAGACTCAGCCTTCAGACGTTGACTTCTGTTGACCTTCAGACTCAACCTTCAGACGTTGACTTCTGTTGACCTTCAGACTCAACCTTCAGAAGCACCCTTCAGACGCAGTCTTCAGACTCTGCCTTCAGAAGCTGCTTCAGACCCAGTTTTGCTTCAAACTTGCAACAAAGGCTTCAATGCTTTCTTTCTTGCTCTTAGCTTGTTCTTCCATAACCAATATTAATTACCAACATTAAGAACATGGTTCTGCACACTTAAAACAAAGCATTAGCAATACCAATTTTCTTTTTAACACTTTGTTATCATCAAAACCCAAAAGAGAGTTGTTCATACATTTTGTTCTAACAATCTCCCCCTTTTTGATGATGACAAACATAAGTATTAATAGAAAATTGTTGTTAATTTAATTAACCAGTTAACTACAGGGTGTGAGGTTTGCAAGCTCCCCCTGAGTCTTATCCAGGTTAATCAAATTCAGTTTAGATCAAAACAAGTGATAATTTCAGAATTGTTGTTAAGTTTAATTAACAAGCTGACATCAGGATGAGGTTTGCAAGCTCCCCCTTAGTCTGATAATCCTCAAGGTGAGGTTTGCAAGCTCCCCTTGATTCTTATCCAAGTTAATTAAATTTAACTTAAAACAATGAAGTGAAAATTTCACTCACAATTATAAATAACAAGCTGACTTCAGGTTATGAGGTTTGTAAGCTCTCCCCCTAAGTCTGATAATCCACATGATGAGTTTTGTAAGCTCCTTGAGTCTTATCCAAGTTATTTAAATTCATTTCAACTCATTAAGAGTAATGTATCTCACAAAAAAATAATTCAGAGGCTAAGAGATTAAAAACAGTTCTCATAAGTTAATTTAATCAGAAATTAACTTATTTTTACTCCCCCTCATAATTACTCCCCTTCATAAGTTAATTAACTGACAGAAATTAACTTATATTCTGAGCTCAGGAGCCTTAATACTTGTTTACTTTTTCTCCCTCTTTTGTCATCAACAAAAAGAAAATTTTCAGAAATTTAAGAGAGTTTGAAAACATGTGAGATAAAAATGCAATCATATAGGTAATCAAGCAGCAAAGATAAGCATCAGAGCAAGCTTGATCATACATGAAGTATATAACATTGCATTTGAAAATCAGAGAATGATGTTCAGAACATAAAAGATTGTTCAGAGCATTCTGATCAGACACAATCTGTTCAGAATTGTTCAGTACCACTTAACTGGTTTTAGAAAACTGAAAACAGATCATTTTGTTCAGAGCATTTTTGTTCAGTTCATTCTGTTTAGTATCACTGAACTATTTTAGACAAAATTGTTCAGATCATATACCAACTGAAGATTTTAGCACAACTGAACTCTTTTCAGAAAAACTGAAAAATATAGCATTTAGCTCAGTGCTTCTGAACTCTTCCAGACATAACTGTTCAGAGTTTTGAAATAGGTTTTGAAAAGCTGAACATGTCTGATACCAAAATGAGACTTTCAGACAGAACTGTTCAGAGTTTTTTAAATATGTTTTGAAAAAACTGAACATGTCTGATACCAAATTTGAGCAATTATGATGAATAATAATGTGTCTGTGTTTTTGTTAAAACCATTTCAGAACAGGAAAACACATTTGCATACTGATGACTTTGGAAGGGACAAAGTATAACTTTCAAAGCTTAATTCATCATTGCCCAGTTGTTATTACTTATCAGATTCTGACCAATTGTTGACAAACAGTTCAGATTCATTCTCATTAGTGGGTCATGTGAAAAAAGTCCACTTATAATGAGTTAATCAGAAATCAAAAATTCTGATTCTGAAACTCAGACTCTGATGTCTTCAGAAGCTGAACTTTCTACAGACTCTCAAAGTGAGTGTCTCTTAAGTCTTAGCTTCTGTTAGACTTCAGATTCTCAGTTTCTTATTCAGATTCAAGCAAATTTTTCAAGAGTTGAAATGCATTGTTCAAATTCTTTTTAATAAATTTAAATCTATTTTCTGAACAAAATCTCTTAATAAAATGATGTTTAAGTTCAAAAATGCTTGGATTTTGAATGTAGAACTGGAATTTTTAGACATACAGATTATAGCAATGTTATCACAAAGAAGTTTATGCTGTTTTTATGAATCTGATAGTTTTCCAACTCATGTAGAATCCATTAAGAATAACTGAGAACAAAACATACCTCAGTAGAGCTTCTGATTTACCTCTCCTTGTTCATTTAGTTTGTTGCTGAACACCCATTTTTGTTCCAGCAATGTTCTTGGTTGGCTTTAGGAGAAATGTCAGATTCTGAGAGGCTTTTCAGCTTTGGACATTCTTCAGACTCATGTTCTGGTTCAGGTTCTGAGGTGTCCTCTGAGAGCTGAATCTCAGTACCAGTGATCAAGTCTTTGTGGTTTCCTCCAGATCCCACAGTTCCTCCCTCTTTCATGATCAGGGTTTGGAACATAGACTTGTCTTCTGTCATGTATTGCTAGCAGCCATTGCCCAGGTACCAGAATTTCTCCTTTTCTTTGGCTGTTCAGCATATCTGCAACAGAAACAATCTCACACCTAGGTACCCATATCTTTATGGGTCCTCTTGGGTTAGTTCTGAAAGGTTTAGTCTTTTGCACCTTATGCCTGGAGTTATAATACTCAGACTTGTTCAGAAACCTTAGATGTGAATCCTTTAATCTTGAATAAGTCTTAGTATCAGACACTGAGTTCTTCAGAACCTGAGTTTTCAATGGTCTTGACTCAGATTTCTTCAGAACCTTAGACTTTAAGGTCTTTGGTTCTGATTCTTTTAGAGTCTGAACCTTTGAAGAATTTGGTTATGTTTTCTTAAGAACTCCAGTTTTGCCAGCTCCTAACACAAGGCAAACTTCAGTTTGACCTTTCTTAGTACGATCAGAAACAGATGACAGATTGGCTTTCTTTTGTTTTCTTTGCCTGACATTCTGAGATTTATAAGGTTTTGAATAAGCTGGTTTATTATTCCTTGAAGGTTTCATAATCACAGCCCTTTTAAGATTGGAGTCTGAATTTATCAGATTCTGAGAATTACTTGTCTCAGGTTCTGAACTCTTC
Source organism: Medicago ruthenica (assembly GCA_018208015.1). Classification (NCBI taxonomy): domain Eukaryota; kingdom Viridiplantae; phylum Streptophyta; class Magnoliopsida; order Fabales; family Fabaceae; genus Medicago; species Medicago ruthenica. Next base: position 38,417,236 of record CM031375.1, on the reverse strand, counting down.
AGATTCTGAACATTTTCAGGTTTAGAGTCTGATTTTCTCATAGTCTTAGGCTTAGGACCTTTTGGTTTAGACTTTGGCAAAGTTTTAAGTTTTGCCTTCATCTTTCCGTTAGGTTCAGAAGCTTCAGATTTTGAGCAGTTCAGAACCTCAGACTTAGCAGTCTCAGTTTCTGTTAACTTCTTTATCTCAGAACTGTCAGAAGCAGGCACAAAGCATACTTTAGAGCCTTTTATACTATCTTCAGAACAGGATGGAAGGTTTGTTTCATTTGAAAAATTAAATGCATCATTTTTAAACTAATTCCTTCACCTTTGTTTCTGCTGATATTATAAATCATAGAAGCAACTTTGCTTCTGTTTATTCCAGCCAAAATAAAATCTTGAAGAACAGTTTCATGTTCACTAGGAACTTCATCAGGTTTCTTATGAACCATTTCTCTGAGCTCTTTAGCTTCTTCATCAATATCATTGATATGATTCTGAAGTTGAAGATTCTCATCAGCCAGCAAGTTATTTATCTTTTTCAAAGTTTTAAATTGATTTAACTTGCTTCTGATGTTGTTCATAAGTTCCTTAACTGTATCAATAAGATCAGATCTAGTGAGTTCAGAAAATACCTCATTTTCATCACCTGAGTCTGAATCTGCTTCTGTATGAGAAGATACATTTGCAACCAAATTCAAATTGGATTCAGCTTCATTTTCCTTGTCAGATTCTGATCCAGATTCCTCATCAGATGATACTATAGCTATCAAACCCAGATTAGCTTCTTCTTCATCTTCATCTTCATTTTCAGAATCTTGGTCAAGAGTACTCCAAGTAGCCAAAAGACTTTTTATGAATCTGTCCTTGAAGTTGTTTGATTTTGAACTGTTCTTTCTGGATTTGTAGCAGCCTTTCTGTTCTTCCTTCTTGAAACTAGATCCTTTGAAGTTGTTGCTCTTGTTAGAAGATTTCCTTTGTCTTTGCAGCAAGAACTTAACTCTTCTGGAAAGCATTTCTAGCTCCTCAGCTTCCGAATCCTCTTCAGAACTTTCCTCAGAAAATTCTTCATCAGATTCTGAAGCTTTTAGAGCTTTTGAAAGCTTCCCTTTGGATTTAAGTGCTACAGACTCAGACTGTCTAACAGATTTATCTTCAATGAGTCCCAGTTCATGCACCTTAAGGGAGCTTATAAGATCTTCAATACTTAGAGTATTTAAATCTTTAGCTTCCTCAATAGCAGTCACCTTAGGTCTCCATTGAGATGGCAGACTTCTGAGGATTTTGTTCACATGATCAGCAGTAGTGTAGCTTTTCTTCAGAATCTGAAGTCCAGAAACTAGAGTCTGAAATCTTGAGAACATAGCCTCAATATTTTCATCCTCCTGCATTCTGAACAGCTCATACTGCTGAACTAGAAGGTTTGCCTTTGCTTCTCTGACCTTTTTATTTCCTTCATAGTTGGAGCATAGAGAGGTGAAGATTGCTTTTGCTGTTGATTTGTCACTCAGTTTAAGATACTCATTGTGGGGTAAAGAGTCCACAATGATTCCTCTAACATTGTGATGCTTCCTGTAGATTTTCCTCTCAGCATCAGTCAGACCTTTTCTATTGATTGCCACTCCTTCTTCATCAACTAGAATAGATATTCCATCTTCTATGATATCCCATAAGGAGTCATCAATACCAATAATGTGGATGTACATCTTGCTTTTCCACCATGAGAATTTCTCAGCATCACCACTAAACATAGGGGGTTTATTGTGTGAGTGAGATTTCTAGTTATCTGTACCATAGCCACCACCACCACTTCTGGATGTAGATTCACCATAATTACCAGAAGCCATGTTTTTCTCAGGATCAATACTGACTCACTGTTAAGTGATTGAATATCAGAACCAGGGGCTCTGATACCAACTGAAGGTGAGAAAAACACACAAGAAGGGGGGGTTGAATTGTGTGGGCTTAAAAACTTTTCTTTCTCAAAACTTATGTTAAGTTCAGAATCTGATATAGATCAGTTCTGAACCTTTTTCAGAGTTTGTTAGCAGCGGATTAAGAAGTAAAGAGAAAGGGAAAGAGAGACACACAATATTTTTATACTAGTTCCTTCCACAAGTTGGAAGTAGTCTAGTCCCCCTGTCACTTACAGGAGATTTAACTATAATCAAACTGATTACAATTGCTCAAAACACAAAGTTAAGAGACTTCAATGCTCAAACACCTAGTAAGAGACTTCTAATGCTCAAGACACTAAGTCAAGAGACTTCCAATGCTCAAGACACAAAGTCAAGAGACTTCCCTGCTCAAGACACACAGTAAAGAGACCTGCTCAAAGCACAAAGCTAAGAGACTTCTAATTGCTCAATACACAAAGTAAAGAGATTTCTGGTTGCTTAGCACGCAGGCTAAGACTTTGGGTATCAAACTGATTTTACAACAGAAAATAAGTTTGTGTTGAACACTTGATCAAATATCAGAGGTGTTCACAACATACAACTCAATTGAGACTCTAACACTTAAGGAATTCTAAGATAAACAATTGTAAGAATTCTTAAGTTGTTTTGTGACAGAAAACGTAAAACAGAGTGTTTGCAGTTCTGGTTTTGCAGTTGTGTATTTATGTACAGAGTCTTGGCAAATCCTCTTCAAAACTTCACCCTTTTATAGATAATAAAAGAGCTGTTGAGATTGCCCAGTTTTGTAGCAAGGAGTCGTTGCAAGTAGAGGCTCGGTCCAGCTGAGTTGTGTGCGTAAAAACAGAGCACACAAAGTTTGAATAAGTTTCCTTAAAAGCTGGGGAATGCTTTTGAGAAGGAGGCAACCAATTGCAAAGAGCTGTTCTGACATTGCAGGCTTTACTGTGGACAGAGACAACTGCTTTTCCTTAAAGAACTAAGACTTCAGAAGCTTCTTCAGGAACAATACTTCAAAAGCAGGTCTTCAGACTCACCCATCAGAAGCACTATTCATCAGACGCATTTCTTCAGACGTTGACTTTTGTTGACCTTCAGACTCAGCCTTCAGACGTTGACTTCTGTTGACCTTCAGACTCAACCTTCAGACGTTGACTTATGTTGACCTTCAGACTCAACCTTCAGAAGCACCCTTCAGACGCAGTCTTCAGACTCTGCCTTCAGAAGCTGCTTCAGACCCAGTTTTGCTTCAAACTTGCAACAAAGGCTTCAATGCTTTCTTTCTTGCTCTTAGTTTGTTCTTCCATAACCAATATTAATTACCAACATTAAGAACATGGTTCTGCACACTTAGAACAAAGCATTAGCAGTACTAATTTTCTTTTTAACACTTTGTTATCATCAAAACCCAAAAGAGAGTTGTTCATACATTTTGTTCCAACAATGTCGACATGGTACTACTTTTAAGAGACCTCCATTGAGCGGGGCTATCACATGTACCAAAACCCAAGACTACTCCTGGTATGGCACTTTGATTATACCACCATCCTATCTTATGTTTCCCTTAAGTCCGGGTGTAGGACTTATCTCACCACTTACGTAAAGATAAACACTTAAGCACATATTTACAATTACAAATAGGAATAAAGCATAAAGATAAAGAAAAGCAAGATAGGTTTAACCCACTTAGGACATGTCCCCAGTGAAGTCGCCATGTTTTCTGTCGCGGTGATTTTTGGATATCAAGCTATTAGTTAGCGTTGACTCGCAATTTTAAGTTCACCACCGATCTTTTATTTTTCCGAGTAAAAGAGAGAAAGTTCGAAAAAACCCTATTTTTTGAGAGATCAAGGTCCGGGGGTTGGTTACGCAAAGGGAAGGTATTAGCACCCTAAACGTCTATAGTACTCTATAGGAACCTCTTGTTTTTATCTTTATCTTTATGCTAAATTGATTATTTGTTTGTAAAATAAATGCCTAAGTGTGAAAAGATTAAAGTGATGAGTTTAAAAGAAAGGAAAATGTTTTTGTTATTTTGTTGATTTGGAAAGACAAAGTCTTTTGCCTACATACCCGAATGGGATCAAAATCATGTAGTTCGGGGTAAAAAGCCGAGTGATTGGTTTTGATTGATTTTAAAGTTTTGAAAAATGTTTTGAGGAAGATAAGAGGCCGTAGAGGCACAAAAGAATAAAAATGAGGGTTTGATTGATTTTAATTGAAGAAAAAAGTTTGATTAATTAAAGATTGATTAAAGTTTGATTAAGAAAGATAAGGCACTTGGTTTGAAATCCAAGGTTGACTTTTTTTGAAATTTTTGATTATATGAAATGTTTTTTTTTTATTTTTGACTATTTGACTTTTTTTGAGAAAGTTTTGATTAATTCCTAGGGTCCAAGACTAGAGTAAGCTGAGATAATCTAAAACGCGCCGGATCCCTCAAAATGACGTTGGATCAAATGAGGGTCCTTTTCCTCGGATACGGTCATTATTACATTTTCATCGCTTTAGACATAAAGCGGAATAAATAAATGTGAGTGTCGGTGCATATTCTCATTTATACATTCTAATGAAATAAAAATGAAAAAATAATAAATAAAAAATAAAAATTGCAAATGCATTAAAATAAATATGCTAAAAATAAATAAAGAAAATAAAAATGCATGAAATGCAAAACAATAAGTAAATATGTTGCATAAAAATAAATAAAATAAAAAAATGCATGTAATGCAAAACATAAAATAAATATGTTGCATAAAATAAATAAAGAAAATAAAAATGCATGGAATGCATGACAAAAAATAAATATGTTGCATAAAATAAATAAAGAAAATAAAAATGCATGGAATGCAAGACAAAAATAAATATGTTGCAGAAAATAAATAAAGAAAATAAAAATGTATGAAATGTAAGACAATAAATTAATATGTTGCATAAAAGTAAATAAAAAAACAAAAATGCATGAAATGCAAAATAATAAATAAATATGTTGCATAAAAATAAAATAAAGAAAATAAAAATGCAAAGAAAATAAAGTAAAGAAAATAAAAATACAAAGAAAATAAAATGAAGAAAATAAAAATGCAAAGAAAATAAAATAAATAGAAAAGGGGGGTAAGAGTAGAAGAAGGGGAGGGGGGTGCAGAAAGCAAGCTGATAGAAGAAAGAAAGAAGAGTAGATGGGCCGCGTTTGGGCTTAGGGATTAGGAGGGTATTATATAAAAAAAATTCTGGTCCTTCTTCCCCATTTTTCCTCTTCTCCCTCTCTCTCTAGTTCTTCTCCCTTCTCCCACCTCTCTCTAGTTCTGACTGAAAACAGGTTTCCGACGCGGTGGCCGCCGGCCTAGACGACGGCGCCACCATGCCGGAACTAAAAAAAATTCGTTTTTTTAAAACTTTTTTTTTTGATATTTATCCTTTTCTTTTTCCTTTCCGAATCCAAAGTTAGTTTTCAGAAAATCCTTAAGAGACTACCTAGATCTAAACTTGAAATTTTCGAAAAAAAAGAATACCTCTTTTGGGTTCGGATTCAAACGGTTTTGATTCGAGTTTGGTGATTTGTGTTCGGATTAAAACAGTTTTGATTTGGGTTTTGGTGATTTGTGTTCGGACCTAAAACAATTGATTTTGATTTTGGTGATTCGGTTTGGGTTGTGACCGATTTGGATTTTGGTTTTTTGGGTGGATTTTGTTGTTCTAGTGTTTGGATTATGTGGTGGCCGTATGTGATGGCTGTGTTGGTGGTGTGGTGATTTGTTGAATCTGTTTGTGTTGTTTTCGGTTTTCTGTGATAACAAAAAAAAGAAATTAGGATTCTGTTGGTGGTGGATTGGTGGTGGTTTGTGGTGGTGGTTGGTGGTTTGTGGCTGACTGATTTCTGAATGGGTACTGCACTTGGCTCTGACTGATTGGGATCTCTCTGACTCTGGCTGCTGAACAGTGCATTAAATGCACTATTTATAGTGCAGAATTAGGGTTCTGGTGAAAAAACTTGGACAAAAATGCCCCCTGGACTGTTACTGGACTAAAAATGACTGAAAATAAAAAGAAAAATAAGAATAAGTAAAATAAAATAAAAGTAAATACTAATAAAATAAAATAAAAGAAATTAAAAAAAGGAAGAAATAAATAATAATAAAGAATATAATAATAAAATAAAAAAACGGTCGCCTTCGGAAAAACAAAAATGAGGTATTTTAAAATACCTTCCTGCCGAAATTCCGTCTGAAACGATGAAAATTTCCGGCTTAAAAAGACGAGAAAAACAAAACGAAAATGGGTCAAAAATGAGGTATGACATATGCCCCTATTTAAGTTTCTTCGTTATAGAGATTTAAAAGTGAAATTTTTAATTCGACGGGTCGAAGAGACTTTACAGAGTACACCATTTTTGACCAATTTCGACTGCAAAATGCTATGAATGCAATGCTATGAATGTGATGCTATGCATGCAATGTTGTGAATGTTCGCGATGCAGGTATGAATGCAAGACGGCAAAGATGACCTGACTGGGGATAAAACAAAGCAAAAGGATACCTGAGTCTGTTAAAGAACGGGGTCCGACTCCACTGGGGATAACATGGTTTCACTAGGGATAAATGTCAGTTGTTCGGGTTATTGCCGAACTAGCCAACTGATGACAAGAAACAAAGGTAAATGTCAGCTGTTCGGGTTATTGCCGAACTAGCCAACTGATGACAAGAGACAAAGGTAAATGTCAGCTGTTCGGGTTATTGCCGAACTAGCCACTGACGGCAAGAAACAAAGGTAAATGTCAGTTGTTCGGGTTATTGCCGAACTAGCCAACTGATGACAAGAAACAAAGGTAAAATGTTAGTTGTTCGGGTTATTGCCGAACTAGCCACTGACGACAAGAAACAAAGATAAATGTCAGCTGTTCGGGTTATTGCCGAACTAGCCACTGACGACAAGAAACAAAAATAAATGTCAGCTGTTCGGGTTATTGCCGAACTAGCCAACTGATGACAAGAAACAAAGGTAAAATGTCAGTTGGTCGTGTTATTGCCGAACTAGCCACAAGAAACAAAGATGAATGTCAGCTGTTTGGGTTATTGCCGAACTAGCCACAAGAAACAAAGATGAATGTCAGCTGTTCGGGTTACTGCCGAACTAGCCACAAGAAACAAAGATAAATGATGCACAAGATGTTCGTTAGAGAACTGCCACTTGGCATGAAGAGGGTGACATCTTTGGACGAGACACACAGGGGATGACACTTGGGAAGAAGATGGTTCCAAATTGTTCATGATTGATTGATATGAAAAGATAATTAAAGCAAGACTCAGGGTGGTTAATGCAGCCATGCATGAATGATGTTGTTTGTATGTTGTATGCATGAATGTGTATATGCATGAATGTATGTATGATAGTATGACTTGTATGACTTGTATGATTGTATGACTGTATGAAGGATTGACTTATGTTATTGTATGATTGATGAACTTAATGAAACAAGATTCGGACCGGTAAGATGGAAAGTGGACCGACGTCGCATTACAAACACTCGGTAATCTTCATTGGGGGATGATGCCACTGGAGACATATCAAAATGCTGACGGGGTAAAGCTCGACATATGCAGCAACTGACTGGGAGTAAACACTTCTGTTGAATCTGTTTGTGTTGTTTTCGGTTTTCTGTGATAACAAAAAAAAGAAATTAGGATTCTGTTGGTGGTGGTTTGTGGCTGACTGATTTCTGACTGGGTACTACACCTGGCTTTGACTGATTGGGATCTCTCTGACTCTGACTGCTGAACAGTGCATTAAATGCACTATTTATAGTGCAGAATTAGGGTTCTGGTGAAAAAACTTGGACAAAAATGCCCCCTGGACTGTTACTGGACTAAAAATGACTGAAAATAAATAAGTAAAAAAACGAAAATAAAAAGAAAAATAAGAATAAGTAAAATAAAATAAAAGTAAATACTAATAAAATAAAATAAAAGAAATTAAAAAAAAGGAAGAAATAAATAATAATAAAGAATATAATAATAAAATAAAAAAACGGTCGCCTTCGGAAAAACAAAAATGAGGTATTTTATAATACCTCCCTGCCGAAATTCCGTCTGAAGCGACAAAAATTTCCGGCTTAAAAAGACGAGAAAAACAAAACGAAAATGGGTCAAAAATGGGGTATGACATGTATTAATTCTAAATTATTTTTTCCGTGCTAAAATATATGTCGTATTTTTGCAATGTGTGCTATTCACTTTGACCATACTTTTTAAATGTAAAATTTTGTTCGATTTGTCTCGATAAATATTTTTAGAATATTAAATTTTTATGATTTTTTATTTTAGATAATTAAAAATATCAACGATCAAAGTTGTGCGTTGACATGTGTGAAGTGATTGACTGCAACATATATTTTGAAACGAAGAAAATACTATTCATTGACAAAAATGGTATCTTGATAAGTTGTTTTTCATAAACTACCATAATAAACTTAAGAAAAAATTAAAAACTTATTTGTTTGCTAGTTTGTATAAGCTCAAAAATAAATATTTCAAACGAGCCAATGTGAAGTAGTTGAAAATTTGGAGTTGAATTTCCAGTCTTAACATAACAATTTTTATGGAACTAACAAATGAGCTAACACATTTACCGTTTTTCTTTCTAAATGCTGTTTTTATTTATTTTTTCTTTGTTTTGTATTGAACTTTAAAAACAACAATTAAATAATAATTTGTCAAAAACAATTAAATAATAATTAATTTTATTTTGAATTTTATGGATTAACCTTAATCAAGAATTAAAATAATAAATTATTATATTAACTATTAATTCTAATTATAATATTGTACTAAATAAAATGATATTTATTAATGGGTCGTAATTAGAAACAGACCGTGTTGGGTTGGACCATTTCTCATAGTAAGCTTGTTGAGAGGTCCTTCTCTCTGTCGGTGCTTATATATACCAATTTTCTCATTATGTCAGATAACTATTCAACATGGTCTCATTTTAAAGCACCAGAAAGGGAGAGAAGATCTCTCAACCCTAACGTCTTCAAAGCTTTATCAGGATTGTATCAATCATACAAGGCACACATTAATTTAGTGTATTTTATAATATGCCATAAATTTGTATCTATGATATTTTAGGCTATCTTTGTTAAAATTCCTTCATTTTTCTTTTAATGTGATCATTAAAAAGATATTAAAGTTGTCATCGTGAGCTTACCTCAGTTGATAAAAACATTGTATAATATTTATAGGGATCGGGATTTGACTCCGAACACCCCCACTTATTCATCTTTAAAAAGGAGAATTTCTAGCAACTAGGTTAATCGAAAAAAAAAAAAACAAAGAAATAGAGGGAAATATAAATAAAAGTCAAAATGAATTTGGTCAAAATTTTATCCAAATATACATTTCAATTTTGTTTACATTTAAAATTGGAGGAGTATGTGCATAGTGTTTGTAGAACCAGGATACCTTGCAGCCAGAGTAGTTACACGTAGTAATTGATCTGAGTCATTAATTTTGAAAATCTGACGGTTGAGATTGCTTAAAAAATTTCACGCAATTAAACAATCTCATCCATTGGTTGATGTCGGACGACTGAACTTAACAGTATCAACTCCATTTACGTACATTTTTTTATTGGAAAATCCATTTACGTATTTGTGTTGTGTCAGGGGGACTATTCCAGTTGTGGTTTTAAGTTTCTTTTTAGAACAATCAATAAATTTTGTTCCATTTCCTGACCAAAAAAAAATTTTTTTGTTCCATTTTATTTTTTTTTCAATATTATCCTAAATCTTTTTTCGAAGAACAATATTACCCTAAATCATAGCATTATTTTATTCAACATATTTTTTCTCCATCATAAATATTAAGGATAATTTGTCAAAACAACCACTAATGTTGCATTGAATTTTAAAAATTAAAAGTAAATATGAACGGTTATTTTCTCTTCTCGAAATGTGATGGGGAGTCTAATCCCTTTCACTGCATTCATTATGTTCTGGACCGATCAGAAGGTCAATCCAACAATGACACGTGAATTAAACGTCCACCACGCCAAGGCGCGTCGCCTGAGGGTACATGCCAACATCGATGCACGTCGCCGCACCATAGCACGCATCCGTACATCAGATACCGTACACGTGTCCCCTAACTGTCTCCTAATCACACGCAGCATATCACGGAAGCAGTTATTCTCGCGCACGCCTATATAAGGGTGAGTTAGCTTTACCCTCAATGCACGATTCACTTTACCCACACTTTTCACACACTCTTTCTCAGTTTCAATATTGACTTGATCGTTGAAGTGCTAACGTGCCTGCAAACACCTTTCGTTCCACCGCGAAGACTCATTGCCACCGTACCGGAGCACCTTCCCCCATCGTTGCCTCCATCAGTTCCTCACCGGACAGATCACATTCCATCATCAATCCGAAAAAAAAATTTCATTGATTAGGGGGTTCATTCATCACCCTAGAAATCAATAAATAAAAAATATCTTTATCGAAATGGGTAAATAGTCACTTTATTTTCCAACTGAGGATAAAATACAAAACAGTCTTTGGATATGTACATCCGTTATCAGTTTAGTCTTTAGCGTTAAAAACTTATGTTAACTAATGAGGTGACAATTGATTTAGTGTGACGAGATGAATGATGTGGCATAGGGACCAAATTGAAAGTAAAAAAAAAAAATCATATTTTGATTAATGATAAAAAAACAAAAAAAAGAATATTTATCATCTTCATCTCTATCTTCATCTTTATCTCTATCTTTATATTTAAAACCAGAAAAATTCAATGTATCAAATTTATTTAAGACTTTCAAACTACTTGCTTCAACTTGTTTATACTCTTCAATTTGTTCTTTACCCTTGTCGCTTTCCATCTTTAATTTCTCTCACCAAACCAATAAACTAATTTGGTGTACCTCCAAGAAAGATTGAAGAACAATTTCTTGGTATTTTTTTCCTGTAGGATTATGATGATGATATGATTAATTAGTTTTAATTTCGCAGCATTATGATCTCATTTAATTTAAACAAGCATGCAAATCTGGTTTTTTTTATGATGTTTTAGGTTTTTTTGGGTTTGAGGAGATGAAGATATGAAGATTAAGATGAATGTATGAAGATAAATATGAAGATGTTATTCTTTTGGGTTTAAAGATGAAGATAGAGATGAAGATGATATATATATATATATATATTGTTTTTATCATTAATAAAAAATAATTCATTTTCTTTTACTTTTAATTTGGTCCATATGCCACATCATTCATCTTGTCAGTCCAAGTCAATTGTCACCTCATCAGTTAACATAAGTTTTTAACGTCAATGACTAAACTGATAACAGAAGTACACATCAAGAGACTATTTTGTATTTTATCCTGAGTCAGAGATTAATGTGACAGCGAGGTGCAAAGTCAGACAGTAAAGTGACTATTTAGTATTTATCCTTATCGAAATAAATAAATACTCTCTCAGTTCCTAAATACATTTTGCAAGTAACCACGATACACAACTTTGAACATTAATGTATTTAATATTTATATTAAAAATTATTAAAATTTAATATTTTAAAAAATATTCATTGAGATAAATCGAACAACATTTTACATGCTAACATTTGTAATGATATTTAAAAAAAACATTTATGTATATTAGTTAAGAAATATGTGGTCAAAGTAAATCACGTGAATAATGCATTTTGTAAAATTGCAATATATATATTTAACATAAGAGGAAGTAAAATATCAGTATGATTTTTATCAAAAATTTCCATTTTTTAGTGGTCAATGCAATGTCACACATTGCCTTATTTTTCTGGGTAACCAAGCACAATCTGGCAAAATGGTTAACACAATTCAGATTCATCGAACCAGGACATGATATTGGTTTCTTTAATTTAGTGTCACTCATCAATTCTATTAATGGTTTTCAAATGTTTCACAATATAAAAATTTCTTCAAAGACTCACGACAACCATCGATCGTGGAGAATTGAAAACGAAGCTAAAACTGTTACATGGTATTCTATTACATGTGCATATAGTACAACAATGCGTATCTCTTTTTTTTCCTCTTTGATGTGTTGTTTATTGGTTTTTTAATTATTCTAATGTTTTAATTTGTTGAAATGATGAAAGGTTTAGATTATTGGAATCTTGCACTATCAATGGTTTGCATGAGAAGCATAGGAAAAAGAGGGGTGAGTTTTGAGTCTATAGTTAGGTTTTGACTTTATTCTTTCAAAATTGAATCATTTTTTAATTGATTTAGTGGTTCTTGGTTGTTTGGAAAAGTTCAAATTTGGGTTCTGTCTTGTTTTGTTAAAAAAGTCAAAAAAAAGAACAATTTGTGTTTGTTGTGTAGTGCTCTTATAAAGTGTTAACTAAAAAGGAAATGGTGTGGCACCACGTTAACGGTGGGATAGTCAGAATCAAGATGAACCACCGCGATTTTAATGATAGTTATACTTTGTAGCTTCAACAAAATCACGCGGTCGTCGTGATTTTGAAAAACCCAGTGTCAATGTAAACATACTTTAACCATGTGTTTGTGGGACACTGACACATACACTGATATATCAACATTGGTAGTTATTTGACGAAATGACATAATTGAATGTAATGACTTGCATTTGTGTCGTGTCAGTGTCAAACAATGACATGTGTTGGACACTGGACACGCCTTCAATAAGAAGTGTCGATGCTATTGAGAATTGGGTTGAGCAGTGGATGACTTTTACCGTGAGTTTAGAGCTCTCAAATTGTGGATGACATTATTAAGGTTTAACCGAAAGAAGTTGGCTTAGTGGCACCTTACTATGTTTGTTTAGGGTGAATATGTAGATGGTATTCTTAAGTGAGTGGTCCCTGGCTCATTCTTTGTGAAAAACAGATCCTTCTAAGGAGAGGGTATTTACAAGGGAACTCAATTCGAATATTGTCTAAAACAAATCAATTTAGAGAGATTTTTTTACAAGCAAATGTTAATTAGTCAGTGGTTATGTCCGAACCCTCGACATGACTATGTCCCGAAGGAGGAAACTTTTAGATGGATATTAAGGTTTAACAATTCAATTTATTTTTAATCTCTTTACGCGATTGACTTACTTAGTGTAGAAGCTGGATTATTATTCCTAAAAAACAACATAAACAGATGTGAAACTTATATTAGACCTGTTTTTCATTGATGTATTGGTTTTTCACATGTTGAAACAGTTAAATTGGTAAAACTGTTTGATTGGTATTCCTAGTCACAAACATACGATTCTGGAAAATTTGTTATCAATGTCCTTAAAATGCAATGTTAATGTTTGTGTATCTTTGGAATTACTTATTCTGTATGTACAATATCTAGAAAGTTTGTGTTAACTAAGTTAATCAAAACACACACTTACTTACATACACATCACTATATTTTAAATTTCACTATCAATTTTCCAAAACTGATTTGTCATATTATCTATACTTTATATCCTGATTATCCTCCTCCTAATATCCTTCAAGTTTTTCTACTGATTAAATTAACCTCCAAATTTGGAATGAGAACAAAGTCTAGTTTCCTTCTGTTTTCACTTTTTGGACTACTTGGTTATTGATTAAGCACAACAATTACAATTTGGCTTATGATTTAATAATTTATTATAATAATGATAACAGTAATAATGATTATTTCCTGCTGCTAGTAACCTTTGCTCCTTCCCACACTATATATATCCTCAGAGTCCTAACCATTCTTCATATCAAGTAAATAGTTGGATTGCTACAAGAGAACCTTAATTTCTGAGTCTTCATAACTTGTTAACCATGGTTAAATATTGACCTGCTATTACTTAGTTAAAATTTCAAACTATTCATGACAGTGACATGTGTGGTATATGAGTTCACAGCTTATTTTTCTACATTTATTCTTTCAGCTTAGCACCAACTTTTGACTTGAGTTATATAAACCATAGTAGCTTCTCAACAAGTCTTGAAAGTTTTGACCAGTGAGTTACACTCTTCTGTGAGTTTCCCATCCCTTTTATTCAGGTTGGTTAAGTGTTTCTGAATTATTGCTCAGTCAGTAATATCTTTTTAATCACTAATCTAAATCTCAAATCAATATATAGAGGTTCTTATGTACCTCATTTTGTTCTTCAGCATCACATAACTTCAATCCATGCATTTTAAAATTGATCCTTAAGGTATGTATGGATGAATGGACTTGGAGGAAAAGAGAAATGATTATAAAATTTTCTTTTGAAAATTCAACAAGTTAAATAATACTTTCTCCGGTCCTTAAATATAAGAAAAACCGTGTACCTTTTTGCTTATATTTAAGGCCGGAGGGAGTATGTAGCATGGTATGCTTAACTGTGAAACTCTACAGTCATATAAATGTATAGGAGCCTGTTCTGAATGCAATATAAACCAAGTTCTTCTTATGAATCCATAAAGTGTCAGCTCAGTGGTAAGAATTTGACCTTGTAAACTCAATGGACGAAGCTTAAATCCCTTCAGAGACAAATCGTAAAAGGACCATTAGCGCCACTTTAATTAATAATAATACTTCTGTTAAACTATTTTGATTTTAGTAGCTAATTGATATTAGTTTTTCACGTAAATTTTAGTGAAAGGCATCGTTGACGTCCACAATGAGTAGTCCAGCTGATGAAAACGTTGAAACAAAAGAGATGGATAGCAGAAGTTTTTCTTCTTCACAAGGCCAGGAACCATACACGCACAAGGTAGGAATTCCTCCAAAACAAAACCTCTTCAAGGAATTCCAATACACTGTAAAAGAAACATTCTTCTCGGACGATCCTCTAAGGCCTTTCAAGGATCAGACAAAGTCCCGTAAGTTAATTCTGGGAATTGAAGCCATATTCCCCATACTTAGTTGGGGAAGAACTTATACCCTCCAAAAGTTTAGAGGGGACCTTATTGCCGGTTTAACTATTGCAAGTCTCTGCATTCCTCAGGTAAATTTACTTTAAATTGTTTATTTTCAGCTTTTAAAAATCAATGAGATTGTAATTTTAATTGGTTGGTTTCCCCTTTTTTTTAATTTGCTATATTTGGTCTGAAAACAGGACATTGGATACTCAAAGCTTGCAAATTTGGATCCACAATATGGACTGTGTATGACTCTTGTTTTTCATCACAAGCTCAAGTTTTCTATGTGTTTTTGTTTGGATGTTGGATTGAGATTTTGTTGTGTTTTGTTTTACCCTTTATAGATTCAAGCTTTGTTCCACCACTAATTTATGCTGTCATGGGTAGTTCCCGCGACATTGCGATAGGACCAGTGGCCGTGGTTTCTCTCTTGTTGGGGACTTTACTACAGAATGAGATTGATCCCCATACAAATCCAACAGAATATAGAAGACTTGCTTTTACTGCCACGTTTTTCGCCGGGATTACACAAGCAATTCTTGGGGTTTTTAGGTATGACTCGTTGATTTTAGGCGAGTTTATTTTTGAACTTTTCTAGCAATAGTGTTCTCTGAATCACTAACATTGACACGGACACCGAACACAACACTGTTA
The DNA here is from genome assembly GCA_018208015.1 of Medicago ruthenica. Classification (NCBI taxonomy): domain Eukaryota; kingdom Viridiplantae; phylum Streptophyta; class Magnoliopsida; order Fabales; family Fabaceae; genus Medicago; species Medicago ruthenica. The sequence continues at coordinate 38,401,813 of CM031375.1, read as the reverse complement.
ATAATTTAAGAAAATGAAAGTGATTAAATGCAACCACTAATGTCGGTATTTGGCACCTGACGTGCCTTTAATCTGAAAAGTTATTGCTACATAGCTAATGCTAATTCCCTATACATGTGCTATCAAACTCTTATGCTAATGAAATACCAATTGGGTGGATATTTCAACCAGGTTAGGATTTTTGATTGATTTCCTATCACATGCTGCAATAGTTGGTTTTATGGGGGGAGCTGCCATCACAATAGCTCTTCAACAACTTAAGGGTTTCCTTGGGATTGAAAAGTTCACAAAGAAAACTGATATAACATCTGTGATGAATTCAGTATTCTCATCAGCCCATCATGGAGTATGCTTTCTCTCTCTATACCTGCACCCGAAAATCAATAATGAGATTCTAAGATATGTATATGTGTGTGTCTGTGCAAATGCTAAAGCTGATTAATATCTAACATATTGCAGTGGAACTGGCAAACTATGTTAATTGGATCTACCTCTCTTGCTTTTCTTCTGTTTGCCAAGTATATTGTAAGCACTTTTATTCATTTTACTAAACATTTCTTAGACAATTTGTTAGGATTGTTAATTATTTTCTAATTATGTTATATGTTGTCGATCAGGGAAAGAAGGGCCAAAAATTCTTCTGGGTTCCAGCAATTGCTCCATTGATATCTGTTGTACTCTCCACTTTGTTTGTATACATAACCCGTGCAGACAAGCATGGTGTTGCGATTGTAAGTATATATAATCCTTCTCTCATCGTGAACATAGCAGATTATAATTGTATTCGATATTTGTAAAAGTACTATACCTGTTTGAATTATCTTATTTGAGGTTATCTACTGGCATAAGCACTTGTGCGACTGTTTGAGAGAGCTTATGAAAACAATTTATGACATGTTCACAAACTTCTTTTTAGCTTATTTCGATAAGTGTTCCAAGATAGCTCATGAAAACAGCTTATAACTTTTATGAAAACAGTTTGAATTTATTTTTCTTTTCTTATAGAACTAGCTCATATATAATAAATGCTTAATTAAGCTGTTTATCGAAAGTAGTAAATGTTTTTATCTATTGACGTGTGTAGGTAAAACACATAGAGAAAGGGATAAATCCTTCCTCTGTGAAGGAAATTTATTTTACCGGTGATTACCTTGCGAAAGGCGTTAGAATTGGCATTGTGGCTGGCATGATAGCTTTGACTGTAAGGAAACTGAGACTATTATCTTCATTCAAAGAGTATTTTACCGATTTCTTAAGTTCTCATTATAACCTGTTACATTTTGGTTATCAGGAAGCCATAGCAATTGGAAGAACATTTGCTTCTATGAAGGACTATCAACTTGATGGAAACAAAGAAATGGTGGCATTAGGAGCTATGAATGTTGTGGGTTCAATGACTTCCTGCTATGTAGCAACTGGTAAGATTGCGAAAGTATTAAAGCATATCAGATAATGTGCAACATAAATTTTAAGGGACCTTAAAAGAGCATATCAGATGTGTAAAAAAATGAAACTGCAGGAGTAAAATATAATTTTCCCTGTTAACTTCATGATAGATTGCTTCATAATTAATCATTGAAATTCATTTAAGTGTGTTATAAACAAATCATTTTATAGCTAATGATATACTTTCCTGCTATTGTCAGGTTCCTTCTCTCGGTCAGCAGTAAATTTCATGGCTGGCTGTGAAACTGCGGTCTCTAATATTGTCATGTCGGTTGTTGTGTTCTTAACCCTGCAATTCTTCACACCTCTTTTCAAATACACTCCAAATGCCATTCTGGCCTCAGTCATCATTTGTGCAGTCATCAACCTTGTTGACTATAAGGCAGCAATTTTGATATGGAAAATTGATAAATTTGACTTTGTTGCTTGCATGGGAGCATTTTTCGGAGTTGTTTTTGCCTCGGTTGAGATAGGACTTTTGATTGCTGTAAGTACCTAAGACTCAGTTATGTTAGTATGCTCTAAAATAATTTTAATTTTAGTTTCTGATTGATTACTAGTATTAATTTTGTTATTATTGTTGCATGTTGTGGTAGGTTTCTATATCCTTTGCAAAGATCCTATTGCAAGTCACAAGACCCCGAACGGCTATTCTGGGGAAGATCCCTAGGACAACTGTTTATAGAAACATCCAGCAATATCCAGAAGCCACAAGGGTTCCCGGTGTTTTGATTATAAGAGTTGATTCTGCAATATATTTTTCTAACTCCAATTATGTTAAAGAAAGGTAATAAAGTTTTCCCCCACTGTCTGTAAATATTTTTGATTGAAAGGAAATAATACAATCTGTATAGTGATCTAGGAAGCTGTATATCTTTTTTAGCAATCATATTAATAACTATGCCGTAAAGACAGAAGTTGTATACGGTTCAGAAAATGTCAGGAGTCACTAATTATGCTACATAATGTAAGAAGTTTCAATGTGGATGCATGAGGATAACATCCAATAATCCCAAATATCATATAAGCAGTGTAGTGAGCCTCACATTAGATAGTGATGCGACGTGAATAGTGGTTAGGTTCAAACACGGAATTCTAATATAGTATTAGAGTCTATCTTAAATTTATTGTGCCAGCCATTATCAAGTCATCTAGGTCACACTCCTAATGTCTAGTTCTAGACGTGAAATAGGTGTTTTGAGAGTTTCACATGGGATAGTTATATAGTCTGAATGGGGAAACATTCACCTAATGAGTTTGATCATATGGTTTAATAATATTTAAAAAAGTGCCATTCGGAATTAAAGCTGATGGTAATAAGTGAAGGTTTGTCTAAAAAGGAAAGAAACATGTTCAAAGACCAAAAATTGCAGGATGAACCAAACGATGGTTAGGATATCTAATCGAGTTACACATATATTATAAAATGATGATTTTTCCTTTCTTTTTGGCAACAATTAAACCTACTTATGATGCCTAATTGCAGGATATTAAGGTGGCTGATGGACGAAGAAGAACGAGTGAATAGAGACTACCAAACACGAATCCAATTTTTGATAGTTGAGATGTCACGTGAGTCTCTATTTTTCCTTTATCCTCAACTCAACTTGGCACATAATTATGAATATGCTTAACCTCAAATGTGTGTTTAATTTGTTGCAGCCGTTACTGATATTGATACCAGTGGCATCCATGCCCTGGAAGAGTTATTTAGAAGTCTTCAAAAGAGAGAAGTTCAGGTAACAAAAGATAAATAAAGAAATTATTTTCATATAATGCATGTTTTGGTTCATGTTTTGATTGATACCAGTGTCATGTTTTGATTCATGTTTTGGAATATGCATGTTATGAAAATAAGTTGAAAACAACGTCTTAATGCACGTTTTGATTCGAAGTGAGTTTGCAGAATCACAATGGCTTGGCCCACCGTGATTTCGTCCAACCTGTCTTAATGCATGTTTTGATTCGGAGTGAGTTTGGCAGAATCTTAGTGGCTTGGCTCACTTGATTTCGTCCGACCCACCGTGATTCCAAACATGCACCTATTAGACACATTAATGTCATAAATTGTTTTCACAAGATCTCGCAAATAGTGTCACAATTGCTTATATCATTGTCAATAGATATATTAAATTAATTCAATTCAAATTCAAAATGCCCTGTATATATTTGTATGTTAACAACATTTCTAAACAACATAATAGAATTTGACAATTATATATATCTTAACTAAAAAGGCACCTCTTTCTTGAGCAGCTTGTTCTTGCAAATCCTGGTCCACTAGTGATAGACAAACTCCACACATCCAACTTTGCAAACTTTCTTGGTGAAGACAAGATCTTCCTAACTGTTGCAGAGGCTGTTGCATACTGTTCTCCAAAGCTAGCTGAAGACCCTTGAATGAAATAATGTGGAAAATTTACAATTATTAGGATATAGGAAAATGTCATAAAGAAATTAAGTAAGGTTAGTGAGAAGAGACAATCTGGTACTTTTTGTTGGGTTAGTGCTATATACGTTAGCAACACACTTTAATAATACACTTTTTATCACACCCTCTTGTATTAATTGAAATTTATGTGAGCCGCATAATTTCGTTAACCCGCTTGAATTTCTTGTATTAGATCAGAGTGTACGTTAGAGACTGTGGTACAAACACATATCCTAATATTTTTATAAAGGAAAATAAAACATATTGAAGAATTTTGTTCATTGTTTCAATTTTTATTATTATTATTATTATTATTCTTATTATTATTATTATTATTATTGTTGTTGTTGTTGTTGTTGTTGTTGTTGTTGTTGTTGTTGTTGTTATTATCATTATTATTATTATTATTATTATTATTATTATTATTATTATTATTATATGCAAATTAGATCTTTGTCTAAGGCTTCAAAATATTATTTGTTTTACCTATTATACCCAATACCTCATTTATTTATGGAGCTAAAAGTTTAAGAGAAATAATACTAGTGAAAAATGATACACCAATTGATATACTTAATTTTATAAAAAAAAAAAACTTGATTCTTTTTCAGACATGAATATTGCTAGTAGAATAATGTTAACAATTCATTTAATTGTTGAGTCTGTGGAAAAAAGTTTTTCAAAATTAAATTAATAATATCTTATTTAAGACAACGACGTGCCAATGAAGATAAAATGAATTTGTTTTATCATTGATTGAAAAAGAATTGTTAAAGAAAATCGATTACGATAATTTAATGAATGTTTTTGCATCCAAAAAAGTTCGAAAAGTTGTAAAACAAATACTATTCATAACTTCTTTTTGCACAAACTATTAATAATTTAAAAAGCCTCATTTTAGATTTCGTTTTGGGCCTCAATATCTGTTGGGCCGGACCTGATAAAGACGATACATCAAGGGTTAGCATTTTTTGCTCAATTTTACCATTTATTTATGCTATTTTATTTTCCTTTCTATAATACTATATTTAGACTTAATTAATCACCTGATCTCTTAACTTAATTGTTTGGTTTAAGATGTCCAACAACTAAAAACGCATCCATTATATATCATGCGTTACATATTTTGGTCCTCTATTAGTTTTTAACATTGAATGTTTAAGGTGGACAAACATTATAGATGGTCCACCATAAACTTTATTAATTTTAACCCTTTGATCTTTTTTTTATAAAAAGAGGATTATGGGATCGTGCATGTCTATTGTATTTTACCGCGAACCAGTAACAACTATTTTTTCAGTTATTTTTTCATCTTCTTCCTTCACTTCTTCATCATCTTCAAACCACCTTCATCGCCTAAACCCAGAAATCCAAAAATCAAAATCCCATAATAAAAAACTCAAACATAATAAAATCATCATTTGTTATGCCAATTTAATTTATCAATAATCAACACAATAAAATCAACATTAAGCAATAACAAGAGAGATTTGTACACACTTTCTGCAAGGCAGATCATTCTGCTTCTTCATACTATCTTGTTTGTGTCTCATTCTTTCTTTTTCTTGTAAATAATCGATAGGTGTTTTCGACATGAAAATCTTTTTGAAATTTGAATTTGTGTTTGTTTTTTATGTTTCAGGTGTAAATTTGGAGAAAGTGGTAGAAATCTTCATCAACAAAATCAACAACAACAAAGAAAATCTAGTAATGGTTTTGGTGGTGCACAACAAAGTACAAACCCTTTTGGATTTGGGTCTGCCTTTGCCCTAACTACCAGCAAAAGACCAACCCTTTAGGTTATTGGGAATCATGAATTTTATTGTGTTGATTACTGGAAGTGTGTACAAATCTCTCTCATTGCTTAATCTTGATTTTATTGTGTTTATTGATGAATCATTTTGACATAAAAAATGATGATTTCTGGGATTTTGACTTTGGATTTCTAGGTTTAGGTGATGAAGGTGATATTGAAGATGGTGAAGATGCATGATGAAGAAAGAGGGAACAACTTAATTGTTGGTGGTTCTCAAAAAAGTAAAATAGACATGTATGATTTAACTCTTTTCATATTATAAAAAAAGATCAAATGATTAAAATTAATAAATTTAATAAGGTTTATGGTGCCATTTACAATGTTGACCCACCTTAGATATTTAAGGTTAAAAACTAAAAGAAAGGACAAAAATAAATAACAGAAAAGTATGAAGAACCATATTATGAGACATATTTTAGTCATGAGACCATTTTGACAAATGTGTTTATATATGTACACACACACGTTAGAACATTAACTATTAACAAAATATTAATAAGAAACGAATATGGTCTCTGCCCCTTGCCTTCTTTAGTGTCTTATACATATGTTATGAGCCATACTTTAACAATCTCCACCTTGGCGAATATCAAACCCCTATGAAGACTTCCTAAATGACGATCACATCCAGGCAACTAGGAAGGTACTCCTCCTACTTAACAGCGAGAAACATGTAACAAGTTCAAGCAGTCACTACTGATTGGCTTGATCAACATATCAACTGCATTCTCTGAAGTATGAACTTTTTCAAGTAATATGTGTCTAGATGCAAGTAGCTCCTTGATCTTGTAAAACTTCACATCAATATGTTTGGTCCTGGCATGATACACCTGATTTCTTGCCAAATAAATGGCACCTAACTATCACAATGCAACTGAACTCCACCTTGCTCAACACGCATTTCTCTCACCAATCCTGTAAGCCACAAGGCTTCTTTGCCAGTTATGTACTCAACTTCAATTGTCGACATGGCCACTATGGATTGAACCGATGATTTCCAACAAAGAAGTCCTCATGCTAAAAAAAAAAAAAAAAATCATACCATGTTGTAGACCATCTATCATCCATATCACCAATAGTGTGAATCAACATATCCTACAATTGAAGGATTACCTTGTCCAATGCTAAACATGATACTATGTCCCGTTCTACTTGACCGCTTCACAATGACGCTTTACTGGTTTGGACATAAACTTACAAACTTGACTTAAAATGCCAAATCTGATCTAGTGTAGAGCATATCATATATTAAACAACCAACAACAATAGCATAAGAAACCTTTCATATATACTCAGCTTCTGCATCTGTCTTTGGACAGTGATCCAATGAGAGCTTAAAGTGATTTGATAATGGAGTACTCACAGTTTTCGAATTGCTCATGTCAAATTTTTCTAAACACCTTTTCAACATAGCCCTTTTCTCTTGGTTTTCTCCCTTTTCCCTTTAGGAAGCTGAACAAGCTCCCATGTTTGATTTTTATTCAAAGACTCCATCTCCTCAACCATAACACTCATCCACTTTAAAACAAAGCTTTTAATCTCTTATGATATGACACATGTGCCTCTCCACATTTCATCCAATCTCTTGAACCATTCATCTTCTTCCCTCCTCCAATCCACAAACATCCGGGAAATTTGTCAACGTCAAACAAGAAAAAAGTCTGCAAAATCACTTGCCTTAATCTTTAAAGGAAAAACAATTACCTAGCCACAACTAATTTCTTTCACACCATTAACGTTGGAGGTGATTTCAATATGAGTTTAATTAATTTAAAAACTTAATTTCTTTCACACCATTAACGTTGAAGAAAAAAATAAAAGGGGTAGAACCAATTTTGTTGATTTCCTTAAAAAAATTGTGTGGATTGCAATTTGAGAGAAGAGAATTGTGACTTGAAATTAAAATTATAGAATATAGAGAAACCACATGGTGGATCGATTAGCTATGAAGTCTGATGGAGAATTTAATTTTGGAAATCCCTTCAAGCATGTCTTTTGTAAGTGAGAAGAAAATTGAAGGAGCATCATGTGGATCGGAGAAGAATAAGAGAGATTGGAAACTCAATGAGAAAGGACGTGAACAGTTCAAGAGATTGGATGAGATGTGTCATTTAAAATAAAGCTTTTAATTTAGACCATCTATTTTAATCTAATGGTTGATAAGTATTCTCATCATTCTCACCTAAGATTGTCATTCTCATATATATATATCTCTAAATATATATCTTAACTAACAAGGTACCTCTTTCTTGAGCAGCTTATTATGGTAAATTCTGGTCCGATCGTGATATATGGACAAACTTCAGACATCCAACTTTGCAAACTTTCCTCGTGAGAACAAGAACTTCCTAATGTTGAGCCGAAATGAGTTTTGTACAATACCTTTGAAGTTTTGATGATAACAAATTATAAAAGAATAATTGGATATGCTAATACCTTTGAAGTTCAAGTGTGTAATATAAGACTCTCATCCCTGAGACTACTATTTAAATAATAAATCATGCAATTCAACAAATCGAGGTATTACAAATCATCAAACATCTCATATTAATTTCTCATAATAAAAATTTCATCAAATATATATACACTCAGATCACAGCGGAATAATCATCTAGACAAATATCATCTTGGGTCACATCATAAAAATCTTAACATAAACAGAATATTCTCAATTGATCATGTAGATCCAATAACATCAATAATCCAGCAAGTAGAATAATACAACCTAAAAACTCGTAGATCAGAGCACCTAATCTAGACATCCTCATAAACATAAAAAGAGTAGGCATGACGCCATCTTCAGCAAAACTCACCAAGCAATCAACTCCTCAATCTGCAAATCTACACCACAAGGATGCAGACAACAAAGCCAATGGAGGGTAAGATATACGTTCAACATAAAGGATCAATAAACACATATAAGTTTCAGGCAGACAATCAACATCATATAAGCATTTTGCATAATAAGCCTGATTACTATCTTACCACATTCATAACTCATTCGTAAATCGTTAACAGTTTACTTTCATCAACTTTATAAATCAAGATTCATAAATCATTCATAGCATACTTTCCACAATAAGATATTCATCAACTATAAAATAATCACATCTCGTCAACATTTAATTATCAACTCAACTATAAGTTATTCACAATCTCAGCACATCATCAATTAGACATTTACCACATAAATGCACAAGTTCACACCAAAACATTGCCAAACACGACTCATGTGCATGCAATGCACCTAACACGACTTTACATGCATGTGGTACCAAGGTTTGGATATCAGAGGTATGTTACTGAGTGATCCCACAACTATAAATCGTGATCTTAAATCACGCAACTATAAATCGTGGTATTAAATCACAAAACTATAAATCGTGATCTTAAATCACGCAACTATAATCGATATCTTAAATCCCGCACAACTATATAGTTATACAATTCACTCCTTCATATAACATATCACAACTATCTCAACTTTCATTTGCATTATCAAATCAATACATCCACATAATTCATATCATCACCACATCATTATTTAATCACAACTATAATGCATTAAGCCACAACTATCATCATCACATCATTTCAATACATTCAACATGCTTAAGTCATCATCATAACATAAACACTTCAACATTCATGCTTTCATTCCACATCATTCTCATAACTCATATTCCATGAACAAATCAATCAAGGTTTCATTAACCTATTGTGCGCACCTCGTTTTTTTCCTCGGGAAAAAGACGCGCAAATCCTCCGGGGTCGTCCTCGAACGCTCGGAGGTGCCTTTGTGAAGCCGCCACCAAAGTTTTTGTGTAAAGGGAACGTTGATAAACCCTTAAGTTTTTTTTTGTTGTAAAGGGAAACGATAATAAAACCCTTTTGACGATGAGGATAAGGATTAGGTCATCGCAACCATTGTCGGGTTCGGGAGTCGGTTACGCGAGGGGAAGGTATTAGCACCCCTCACGTCCGTTGTACTCAACGGGAACCTTCTATTTGGTTAAAGCTTGAATTGTTTTTTAATACTTTGCGTGCATGTTCATTTATGTTACAAATATAACAAAAAAAGGGGGGGAAAGAGATAAAAACAAACGAAGAAAAAAGTTTTTATTATTATTGTGCTTGACAAGATGTCGATCTTGCTCCTACGTATCTCCCGGTAGTCGGAGAATTCAAAGCATACGTAGTTCTTTGGTAGAAAAACGTATGTGTGTTGGTTGATTTTAATTGGACGATGTTTTAACCGAATTCTTGCGATTAAACGTAGCTTGTATGCTCGCACTTGGAGACTTATTAAGCGTTCGTTCGCGAATCACATTAGAATTGTTAAAAGGTACGTCCGTTAGGGTAGAGGGTTGAATTGGTCGCTATGGGACCAAGAGAGGTACAATGGACTCATATAAGTCAAACATTGACCGAGTGGACTCCGAAGAGTCGGGCGATTGTTCGATTGATCCACTGAGATCAAGAACGGGTACAATGGACTCGGACGAGTCGAACATTGACCGAGTGGACTCTAACGAGTCGAGGGGTTGAGTCTAATGGCCAAAGGGGGACCAAAAGGCTTGGATTGACCACAAGGGGCTAAGATTTGGTTTGGTTAGGGTTGTACATATTAAAAAAAGGGAATGACGATTGTCCGAGCGACGAGACATACGTCACGCATTCGTACAATCGGGGCGATGGAGAGACATACGTCATCACACCATCCCTTTTTCATTCATGTTTTTGGATTGAATTCTTTAGAAATCCCAAGGTATGTCAAAACATTTGGTTTGAAAACCCAAAATGGGAAGGTTTAGCAAATTTGCTAGAAAACGCGCAAGTTCGTCTCATTTTGCGAAAATGCGAACGTAAACGGTGTATGTTCATCTTTGAGTTTTGAACATCATGAACAATATTCATTGTTCAAGTTTAGATTGAAAAGCTGAACATAGCTTGTTTGTTCATGTGGTTTTGAGAATTTGGGAACATAACTTGCTTTGCAAGTTACCCACAAAATGGTTATACGAACTTGTGATTTTGCCAAAATTATGCAAAAACCTTGTTATGGTTTGAAGAACATGGGTTTAAAAACTCTTAGGTTCTGAGCTCTGGGGCTAGAACCTCAAAAATTGGTTGTTTTGATACAAAAACTCAGGTTCTGAGTTCTGTCATGGTCGCACTGCGACCATGACTTCGCACTGCGAAGCATGCGAAATTTTGGGTTCAGAAGCTGTTTCTGAACTTTTGTTCAGAAACAACTTCTGAACACACTCAAGACCTTATAGATGGGTGAAAAACTTTGAGTTTTTGGGGTGAAAAAGGTTGGACAAACCAGTTTTGATGTTTTGAAAACCTTGGGATTTCTTTGAAATTCAAAAAGGGTTTTTTAAGACAAAGAGTTTTGAGCCAAAATAGCTATGCAAACACAATTAAAATGCAAGATGAGAGCTTAGAAACTTACAGAACTCCTTAGCAAAGCTCCAGCTGCACTTGATTTGATTTGGTTGAAGGCTTGTGCAAAAGGTTTTGAAGATTTGTGATGAACTTGAACTTTTGTAAGCTTTGTGTTGGATGGATTGTTTCTGGTTATTTGTGGAGGTTTGTGAGCTAAAATGAGTAGAGTTTCTGCTCTTTGAATGCTGTGTTTTCTGTGTTTTTACAAGTGTTTGTAACCTTGGGCATTGCCTCCTATTTATAGGCCAAAATCAAATCTTTGTCATCATTACACAATCCCAAAATTCAGCTGATTTGTGGCCAAGATTAAGCTGAATCCCTTTGCATTAAATGCTAATGGATAGAGGCAACCCTGCCTTGTACCAAGGGGCAAGATCCAGCTTGATTTCAGCCACAAATTCAACACATTCTAGAAGGTAATGATGAAGAACAAAGCTGATTTGCAATTGGCTAATGCTTGGGGATCAATCCTTGCAATCTCAATGGTTGATCAATGAAAACGTGCACTGTAATGTGCAGAGATTGAGGGATGAAAAGGCTACTTATGGCTGGTGTGAGAGGGTGAAAAGCTGCTGCAAAACAGAGTAGGCAATCATGGTTTTTCAAGTGAAAAAACCCAGCTGGTTTGACTGGTTTTAGGGGCAGCAAGCAGGAGGAAAGTCCTCAAGCAGGTGGCTGGCAACCTTGTGGTGGTTAGCAGGTCACCTGGGAGGTACTAGAGCTGCCCAAGGGCAAGCCCACTTGCTTGTCACATGCTAGGTTGGAAGAAAAAGCTTCCAACCTTGGCATTAATGGCAAGTTCTTCAACTCTGGCTTTGCTTGGCCCAATTAGCCATGAATGCTACTTAAAATAATTATGGAAATGATATGCAACAAATTCTGGAATTAAATCCAAGAAACCAAAAATCTGCAGAAAAATCGCAGACTTCGCAGTGCGAAGGGAGCTTCGCATTGCGAAGTCAGCATTTTTGAAATGTTGACTTTTCTGTTGACTTTTGTTGACTTTTGACTTTTTCCCCTCTTTGAATTTTTTTGATTTTTGTTTTAAAATGCGTAGGACAAAATTAGGGTACTACAGCTGCCCCTACTTAATTGTGTCTTCGCATAGAGTGCGTGAGTGCCGAGGGCATCTCATGAACTCTTTGCGAAGATCAATTAAGTACAAAAGAAGGACCCGAATTTTGTCCTTCGCGAAATGCAAATGTAAGGGTTGGTAGGGGTTGATCGTATCCAGCCGCTAACACTGGAGGTAGATCCACTGGGGGATGAAGGTAATCTTATCTAGGCACTGCTTCTAGAGGTCGATTCCTGAGGGTGGTGATTTACTCTAGGATGTCACTAGAGGTGGAACATTGAGGTAGGTGATCTTGTCTAGGTACTGCTTCTAGAGATCGATACCTAAGATGGAGGTTTACTCTAGATACTGCTTCTAGAGGTGGAACAATGAGGTAGGTGATCTTATCTAGGTACTGCTTCTAGAGGTCGATACCTAAACTAGGTGATCTTATTCAGGTACTGCTTCTGAATGTCGATTCCTAACGAGCTGTGATCTTATTCAGCCGCTAACACTGAAGGTCGATACACTGGGGGAGGTGATCTACTCTAGGTATTGCTTCTAGAGGTCGATACCTAAGCTAGGTGATCTTATTCAGGTACTGCTTCTGAATATCGATTCCTAACGAGCTGCGGTCTTACCCTAAATAGGTGCCCCTGGTTGAATGTTGATGGATGCTGGTGAATATGTGATACTTGCTGGAGAATCCTTGTTAAGGATGCATGCTTTATGGAATGAAATGCATATGTATGAATGGTTTTAAATATGCATGCATGAATAAAATGATGTTGGTTGGGTGCCGAGCAGAGTCGGTCTTTGTTTGTGGTTGTGTTCATGACAGTTGGGCTCTCTTTTTGTGTTAGTTTTTTGGTTGGTCGGTTTGGAAGGACAAGGTCCTTTGCCTACATACCCAAATGGGATCAAAACCGGTGTAGTTCGAGCCTAAGCCCGAAAATTTGTGTTTTTTTGGTTGGTCGGTTTGGAAGGACAAGGTCCTTTGCCTACATACCCAAATGGGATCAAAACCGGTGTAGTTCGAGCCTAAGCCCGAAATTTTGTGGTTGGTCGGTTTGGAAGGACAAGGTCCTTTGCCTACATACCCAAATGGGATCAAAACCGGTGTAGTTCGAGCCTAAGCCCGAAAATTTGTGTTTTTTTGGTTGGTCGGTTTGGAAGGACAAGGTCCTTTGCCTACATACCCAAATGGGATCAAAACCGGTGTAGTTCGAGCCTAAGCCCGAAAATTTGTGTTTTTTGCCAATAATGATTGGACTTTTGTTTGGGGTTGAGACTCCTTGGGGAGTATCAATGAGGTTTGGCTTATAGGATCATTTTGGAAGCATGATCGATATCCAGCCTTTGTTGGTGTTTGGATGTTCAGGGTGTTTGTTGGGGAATTTTGCTCCGCTTGACCCTTGGGGTTGATGAAACAAGATTAGGTCGGCAAGGTAAAAAGTGGACCGGTATTAACATTCGGTAATCTTCACAGGGATAAACTCTCAGGGGATACATTTAAATACGGACAGGGTAATACCGCAATAATTGATAAGGAATAAATACCTCGTGGGGATTGTTAACCTGCTGTGTAAATCGTGCTAGACTGCTTGAGGAGCGTGACTGATGGTTCTGCTGGGGATGCTTGTGCTCTGGTCGGTCATCCTCGCTTGAATCGTCCCTTCAGGCTCTTGATTCGATGGGGATATTCCAGAAATCCCTTTAGCAATTAAACATGCTTGGCCTGCGAGTCTTATCTGCTCTATGGATAGACTTTGATGCACGTTTCTTTTTTTAAGTATTCACAATTCAGAGAAAATGTGCTTGGTATTACTTATTCAAAACATAAAAGATTTCACGTAAAAAATTTTGTTTTGGAAATATATACACTATCATAGATGGAAATTTTGACAAAAGTAAAGATTTCGCTTGGGAAGAATTTCGTTAATGGGGGAAGTAACTTGCCCCAAAGGTGTAGTTCCTTTAATCGTGTTTGGGATTGATGGTGCCAATTGGGCCCTTTGTTGGGTGTTTGAGGAATGTTAACGACAATTGGGCTTTTTATGTGTTGCAGGGAGGGTACTGAGCATGGTTGAGCTTTGAACGATTTGTGCACTGGGAGCAATCAGGTTTTGGTTTAAAATTGTGGGTGGAGATGGAAATTGGGCTTTATTGTTGGTTGCCGAGCGAGATCGGGCTTTTTGGTTTTGGTTGCCGAGCGAGGTCGGACTTTTTGACTTTGGTTGCCGAGCGAGGTCGGGCTTTTTGACTTTGGCTGCCGAGCGAGGTCGGGCTTTTTTGACTTTGGTTGCCGAGCGAGGTCGGGCTTTTTTGACTTTGGCTGCCGAGCGAGGTCGGGCTTTTTGACTTTGGTTGCCGAGCGAGGTCGGGCTTTTTGACTTTGGTTGATTCATATGAAATTTGCGCCCGTAATTTTGTGCCCCTTATTATTCCGAGATTGTACTGAAAGAAACGAAATAAACACCACACAAAAAAATCATATCATACAGTTCAAATTAGTAGCATGCTTATTAATGAACCAACCTATCACTCATTTAAGTAAATAAACAAATTGAACATTAATGGTGAGGGGTTATGAACACTCATCCGGCAATTTTGCTAGCATTCCGATCGAGTTATATGTCCATCCAACTATTGTTTTTTAAAAACATGAAAGCATTGATCAAAAGGTCTTTAAGGGTTGTAATTTGGCTGGGCTACAAAAGAAATGCCATATGTGGGGAAATTGAATTCAAATAGCCAAGCAAGAGGGAACATTCTTTCTAACTTACCCCTTTCTTTGTTCAAATCACAATTTGGTGATTCACAAATGTTTTTTCTCCTTGATCTTGACAACTCTTGGATTTTATCGGTCTTCTTTTCTCTTTTCTCTTTTCTTTTTCTTTTTCTTGGTTTGCTTTGTTTTTCTTTCCTTCTTTTTTTCTTTGGTCGTCAAGATCAATTAAACGTTCGCTTGACTTTCACAAACCTCCCCTTTTTCCCAACTTGTTTCAATATGATGTCCTAATTGAATGTTCTTTCCTCTTTTGGCAAGGGACACTAATTATGATGTTTTAAGGGTTCAAAAATCGAAAGTAAAATATCAGAATTCAGTGATGTTTTAACTATGAACTGAATATATATTTTTTTACAAACTCCGGCAATCTCATTAAGCAGTTGAGCTTATGAAAGTTGGCAGTTCACAGTTAAAAATTCTGATTTGTTAGGCTCAAAGGGGTTTAACAAATACTCACTTCTTACAGGGTGGGCTGTTTGTGGTTGATCGTTTTCTCTCGTTTTCAAACAAATGCCTTGATCATGTCAACACTTTTATGTAATTAAAAACAAAATTCAGATTTAACATAAAAAAATCGAGCTAAACAAAAATGTCGATCTCCTGCGTATGTATTATGATAACTTTGGGGATTCCTCACATCTGGCTGGTTCTAAAAAATGGTTCAATAGAACAAGCATATTAAATAATGTGAATTGTATGGTATAATTTGGTATGGGATATACATTTCCCTTTCAAATTTTAATCAGGGAAAGAAATAGGAAACATGCATTTTAGCTTTGCGAAAATTAATCACATTTATCGCTACCATTTGTCTATGGTTAAAACTTTGGCTTAAATCCGCTGCGGAAAGTTTTGTCGAATTTGCATTACCAATGATAGATAACAAAAAATTTCAACATTCACACATATTAAAAATAAATAGGCATGATTATGATGCAAACGCTAGGTAATAAAAACAAAAGTACTCGAATAATAAAGCGAGAGTATCAATATAGCTACAAAGTACCAAACAAAAAGGAAACTCTAAAAGTGTACGAGAAAGATGACATAAACATGAACTACAAAATATGAGAAGTCATAAAAAAAGGTCACTCAAGGAGTGAAAGCCTCATCATCCTCGGTCTCCTCATCCTCGTCCTCCTCGTCCTCATCCTCCTCATCACCTCCTCCCTGGCCTCCTGCCGCTGTGCCACTGCCTCCAGCCTCTGAATGCCCTGGCCTATCCCCGGGCCAACGACCATGAGCTGCGAACATCTGGGGTGTCGGTATCTGATCATCAGGATCCGTCGGCCTCCCTAGCTGCCTCTGAAGACGATACATGGAATCATGCATCATAGTCATGTATCGATGGGAGGAGGCATTCTGCTCCAATATGAAAGTGCAAGTGCGACAGTCCCCTGATGCTGGTGGAGGCCTAGGCCGTGGCTGCTGTGCCCTCGCTCTCCTCCCCGTGCAATGTCTGGAGATGTACTCGTCCGTAATGGGGTTCTTAATGGTTTCGGACACCTGGGGAGGGATAACTACGCGGGCGTCCCGGCAGAGTCCCATGATAAGACCCGGGAAAGCAAGTGGACACATCTTCTTGGCCGGTGGCTTGATGCCACTCTCGACCACTATCTTAATCTCCTGGCAAATGGCCCTGGCCACATCTACTTGTTTACCGGTGAGGATATAGTAGATAAGGGGAGTGACATCCATAGTGGTGGAAGAGGTATGGCTTTTGGGTTTTATGTTGTGGACGATAAGGTGGAAAATGACCTGGGCATAGGTGGTGAGGTTGCCCCTGAGGGCCTTTGTGGGCTGCCCTGCTGCATTAAGCTCATAACTCTTTCCGGATTGGAAAATGGTTTGAGCATAGAGATCGTGGTTCCAATTACCACGATTCTGGTGCTTATGGAAAGCACACAACTCATCATTTTCCAATTGGAAAGGGTTTCGGAGATAGGTATTGATGGCGTCGCGATCGAATCGAATGATCCGACCACGCACCATGGTCTGGTATGTAAACTCCCCCTCTGGATCCACGGGAATGGCGTTTGCATAGAATTCCCGGATTATGTCGTAGTTGAGGTTAAGGGGAGGGTTTACCAAAACTCCCCACTGGCGGTGGTTTATTAATCGGGCCAACTCCCTCCAAGGGCCCCTGTCACTTATGATGAATTGCCTCTCCGGCCAGAAGGTCCTGCCAAGAAGCTCTTCATATCTCTCCTGGTTCCGAAGACTTAGGAAGCGTGAGGCATCAAAACCCCCTTGCGGTCTCGATCCGGATGCCTCACCCCTTGAGCGTTTTCCCACTGGTCTTGGTGCCATCTGCAAGGAAAAGGGCAAAGTCAGTATGATTGCAAGTGATTAAAAGTGATATGAATGGGATTGGAGGAAAAAATGGGAGAAACACAGGTTCTGTTCCTGCTACAGTCGCACTGCGAACATACGGTAGCAGTGCGAAGTCATGCGAAAATTCTGGGCTGCCCAGAAAGATGGGTCGCAGTGCGAAGTTCATCTTTGCTCTGCGACCCTGACAGAACAAATCCATAAAATCCTTGGATAACTACCCTATACTCTTAAACTAAACTCTAAACAAAGCCTGTTAGATGAATGATTAAGGATAAATGCATGGGTAATGTTTACAACTAACATGGCAACTTGTTTTGATCAAATTTCTATAAAATGGGTAGAGTGGATTTCGTGTAAGATTACTCACAGATGGGAAAGGAAATGAGCCTACTTTAACTACCCATGACATACATTTACTAGATTATAACTTATTCCTAGCATGGCAAGAAGAAACAGGAACTAATTACAATCCTTAAACCCTAAAATGGAAGTTTAAAAGTTTTAGCCAAAACCTAAGACCCATAACACGAATCAGAAGTAAAGCAGGATGGAGAAGATGAATCGTACCTTGCTGCTTGCAGAGAAGAGTGATTTTTACTTGGATTAGGAAAGAAGAAGAAAAATGGAAAAATGGGTATGATTTTTTGTTTTTGAAGAGTTGCTTTTGTGAGAAGAGAAAAACTTTTTTTTTTAGTTAAGTTAAATAATAAAATAACGGTTAGATAAGATAGTGGAAAAAAGTAGTTGGAGGGAATTAATGCTGGCTAATGACCTTTGAAATCTGGGCTGACAAAATTCGCAGGCTTCGCACTGCGAAGTATGTTTGCTCTGCGAACCTCAAAATCAACTTCGCAGTGCGAATATACCTTTGCTCTGCGAAGTGCTCGAATTTTGAAAAAAGAAAACTCCCTCTCAACACAATGGTCATTTTTATTTCAACTATAATTATGCATAGAAAATAACAAGTAAATAAATGCTGATTGCCCCTGATGGGAAAACAAAACACAAGGTAACAAGCATGAGTGAAGGTGAATGGGTGGTGTGCAAGGGTGTGATATGTAGGTTCAAAATTCCCCCATCCTCACATGTAAGCTCTAATAGGTAGGATTCCTAAGAAGAGGTCCTTAGAGTCATTAACCTCATATGGAATTAGGGTTGTCTATGGACATACGTCGACATGACTTCAATTAATTCCATATGAGAATCTCGTCTAAGCGGGGTTGGGCATCCTACCTCACGGACATACGTCAACGCGGGCTTCCGCACACAACCTCCTGCTAACTTAGTTTTTTCTCAAGCTCGGGTAGAGAGCCTCACACGTCCGGCATTAACCCGAACAATGTGGAGTAACATCACTCAAGTAACCCCCACATTTGAGATATAATATGAATATAAAGCAAATAAAGCAAATATAAACATAAAGCATAAATATAACATGCATGAATAAAATAAATAAACATGGCACGCAAAGAAAATAAAGCAATTGTCTTTAACCCAAATAGGTTAGGCTTGACTCGCTAGTGGGAACAGGGTCCCCAGTGAAGTCGCCAGCTGTGCGCACCTCGTTTTTTTCCTCGGGAAAAAGACGCGCAAATCCTCCGGGGTCGTCCTCGAACGCTCGGAGGTGCCTTTGTGAAGCCGCCACCAAAGTTTTTGTGTAAAGGGAACGTTGATAAACCCTTAAGTTTTTTTTTGTTGTAAAGGGAAACGATAATAAAACCCTTTTGACGATGAGGATAAGGATTAGGTCATCGCAACCATTGTCGGGTTCGGGAGTCGGTTACGCGAGGGGAAGGTATTAGCACCCCTCACGTCCGTTGTACTCAACGGGAACCTTCTATTTGGTTAAAGCTTGAATTGTTTTTTAATACTTTGCGTGCATGTTCATTTATGTTACAAATATAACAAAAAAAGGGGGGGAAAGAGATAAAAACAAACGAAGAAAAAAGTTTTTATTATTATTGTGCTTGACAAGATGTCGATCTTGCTCCTACGTATCTCCCGGTAGTCGGAGAATTCAAAGCATACATAGTTCTTTGGTAGAAAAACGTATGTGTGTTGGTTGATTTTAATTGGACGATGTTTTAACCGAATTCTTGCGATTAAACGTAGCTTGTATGCTCGCACTTGGAGACTTATTAAGCGTTCGTTCGCGAATCACATTAGAATTGTTAAAAGGTACGTCCGTTAGGGTAGAGGGTTGAATTGGTCGCTATGGGACCAAGAGAGGTACAATGGACTCATATAAGTCAAACATTGACCGAGTGGACTCCGAAGAGTCGGGCGATTGTTCGATTGATCCACTGAGATCAAGAACGGGTACAATGGACTCGGACGAGTCGAACATTGACCGAGTGGACTCTAACGAGTCGAGGGGTTGAGTCTAATGGCCAACGGGGGACCAAAAGGCTTGGATTGACCACAAGGGGCCAAGATTTGGTTTGGTTAGGGTTGTACATATTAAAAAAAGGGAATGACGATTGTCCGAGCGACGAGACATACGTCACGCATTCGTACAATCGGGGCGATGGAGAGACATACGTCACACCATCCCTTTTTCATTCATGTTTTTGGATTGAATTCTTTAGAAATCCCAAGGTATGTCAAAACATTTGGTTTGAAAACCCAAAATGGGAAGGTTTAGCAAATTTGCTAGAAAACGCGCAAGTTCGTCTCATTTTGCGAAAATGCGAACGTAAACGGTGTATGTTCATCTTTGAGTTTTGAACATCATGAACAATATTCATTGTTCAAGTTTAGATTGAAAAGCTGAACATAGCTTGTTTGTTCATGTGGTTTTGAGAATTTGGGAACATAACTTGCTTTGCAAGTTACCCACAAAATGGTTATACGAACTTGTGATTTTGCCAAAATTATGCAAAAACCTTGTTATGGTTTGAAGAACATGGGTTTAAAAACTCTTAGGTTCTGAGCTCTGGGGCTAGAACCTCAAAAATTGGTTGTTTTGATACAAAAACTCAAGTTCTGAGTTCTGTCATGGTCGCACTGCGACCATGACTTCGCACTGCGAAGCATGCGAAATTTTGGGTTCAGAAGCTGTTTCTGAACTTTTGTTCAGAAACAACTTCTGAACACACTCAAGACCTTATAGATGGGTGAAAAACTTTGAGTTTTTGGGGTGAAAAAGGTTGGACAAACCAGTTTTGATGTTTTGAAAACCTTGGGATTTCTTTGAAATTCAAAAAGGGTTTTTTAAGACAAAGAGTTTTGAGCCAAAATAGCTATGCAAACACAATTAAAATGCAAGATGAGAGCTTAGAAACTTACAGAACTCCTTAGCAAAGCTCCAGCTGCACTTGATTTGATTTGGTTGAAGGCTTGTGCAAAAGGTTTTGAAGATTTGTGATGAACTTGAACTTTTGTAAGCTTTGTGTTGGATGGATTGTTTCTGGTTATTTGTGGAGGTTTGTGAGCTAAAATGAGTAGAGTTTCTGCTCTTTGAATGCTGTGTTTTCTGTGTTTTTACAAGTGTTTGTAACCTTGGGCATTGCCTCCTATTTATAGGCCAAAATCAAATCTTTGTCATCATTACACAATCCCAAAATTCAGCTGATTTGTGGCCAAGATTAAGCTGAATCCCTTTGCATTAAATGCTAATGGATAGAGGCAACCCTGCCTTGTACCAAGGGGCAAGATCCAGCTTGATTTCAGCCACAAATTCAACACATTCTAGAAGGTAATGATGAAGAACAAAGCTGATTTGCAATTGGCTAATGCTTGGGGATCAATCCTTGCAATCTCAATGGTTGATCAATGAAAACGTGCACTGTAATGTGCAGAGATTGAGGGATGAAAAGGCTACTTATGGCTGGTGTGAGAGGGTGAAAAGCTGCTGCAAAACAGAGTAGGCAATCATGGTTTTTCAAGTGAAAAAAACCCAGCTGGTTTGACTGGTTTTAGGGGCAGCAAGCAGGAGGAAAGTCCTCAAGCAGGTGGCTGGCAACCTTGTGGTGGTTAGCAGGTCACCTGGGAGGTACTAGAGCTGCCCAAGGGCAAGCCCACTTGCTTGTCACATGCTAGGTTGGAAGAAAAAGCTTCCAACCTTGGCATTAATGGCAAGTTCTTCAACTCTGGCTTTGCTTGGCCCAATTAGCCATGAATGCTACTTAAAATAATTATGGAAATGATATGCAACAAATTCTGGAATTAAATCCAAGAAACCAAAAATCTGCAGAAAAATCGCAGACTTCGCAGTGCGAAGGGAGCTTCGCATTGCGAAGTCAGCATTTTTGAAATGTTGACTTTTCTGTTGACTTTTGTTGACTTTTGACTTTTTCCCCTCTTTGAATTTTTTTGATTTTTGTTTTAAAATGCGTAGGACAAAATTAGGGTACTACACCTATCACTATACCACTTTATAATCATGTTTCATCATCATTTACCCTCTATAAGCAATTAACATGCTTACATACATCTCACGGCTCAATTAAAGATAAAATCATAAGTTCAATTCACATATTCACAATTCCAAGTTATCTTTAATCACACATCAAGTTAATCAACCCTATATATATATATATATATATATATATATATATATATATATATATATATATATATATATATATCATAATTAAACACCCATCAATAAAGTTTGGGGGTTTGGGACCCAAACACATGCCTTGGAACCTTTAAAAACGAGAAAAACGAGTTTTCGGGACAAAACAGGGGGCGCACGGTCGTGCATCTGACACACACGGTCATGCACTCTCATGCCGAGAGTTACGTACGGTCTGTGCGGTCAGGGCGCACGGTCGTGCGTCTTCCCAGGACAGCAAAATCTTATTTTTCTCGTTTTCACGCTGAAAATCTCGTTTTAACACCACCCTTTGATCCCAAACACATCAAACTCGATCAAAATCATTAACCCAACATTAATTAATTAATTATGCTTCAAACTCAGTTTTAACAACTCATTTCATAATCGCTTTTCATCAATAATCACCATGATTTTCATTTAATTCAAACATCGTCTCAAAAGTTCATTTTCACCAACAACTTACCAAATAAACATGGTATAACAACAACAGAAGCGTTTCATCATGTTCCACATAATCATAATAACTTATTTCAATCATCATAAAAACAACTTATGCAATTTAACAACAACTTAATCATTTTCATTCCAATTAAGCATTTTCACCGAAACACAACAACAACTTAAATAACAACTTATTCAACATAACTTCATGAATTCACAACCCAAACATATACCCATGCTCAAAATCAACTTAATAAACCATAATCATCATCTAATTATCATGTTCTTCATCAAAATCATCAAAACCCACAAAGTTACCAATTCACTATAACAAACCATGAATTTTGACATAAACACAACATGAATTCACCAATTTTAACATACTCAAATTAACCACAATAATAGGAGCACGAATTTCACATAATCATAATCAATTAACATGAGATTAACCATAAGCAAAAACACTCAAACTACCCAATTGCTTATTAAACCCATATGGTGAAAATAATCTTCTCCCTTACCTGAATTCTTCACTCTACTAAGCTTTCCTAGGTTGAATTCCTCTTTCCCCTTTGTGCTCTAGAGCTTCCTCTAACTTTCTCTCCAAGCCTCTTCTATTCTTTCTCTCTTGCCTCTCTCAAAATTTTGGTGTAAATGAGTTAACCTAATTCCACTAACACACACTTCTCTTTAAATATAATTGGTTAGAGTCATTCACACTAATGAACTTAGTCACATCCAATTCTCATAAATAATTCTCTACACTTTTATTTTACTTAAACCTCCCATTTTACTTTTACACCACTATTCTCTAAAATTTCTAATTTCTAATTCTAACATAATTACCAAAATGCTACTCACCCGTAATGACCAAAATGCCCTCTATCACTAAAATCCACCAACCACACATAAAATAAACAATTAACAAATATAATAAATAATATTAAATAAATCTAATACTAAAAGTTAGGTTGTTACAACTCTCCCCCACTTAAAGAATTTCTATCCTCGAAAATTATTTGAAGAAAACAACTCAGGATACATTTCCTTCATCTTACTATTCAACTCCCAAGTCATGCTCTCTCCCGTAGGACCTCCCAAAATCACCTTTACCAAAACGATCACTTTCCCGCACAATTGCTTAACTTCACGTTGCTTGATGCTCAAAGACACAACCTCAACAGTCAAATTATCCCTTACTTCCAAATCATCCACTTGAATCACATGAGACGGGTCATACACATACTTCCGCAGCTGAGAAACATGAAACACACTATGAAGATTCGACAACGACGACGATAACGCAATCCGATATGCTACGGTTCCAACTCTCTCTATAATCAGATAAGGACCAACAAAACATGGAGTCAACTTCTTAGACTTCAAAGCTCGCCCAACACCAGTAACTGGATTAACGCTAAAAAACAAGTGATCACCAACTTGAAGCTCAATATCCTTCCTCCTCTTATCATGATAACTCTTCTGCCTACTGTGAGAAGCCTTCATCTTCTCTTGGATCATCTTAACCTTTTCTGTAGTCTGCTAAACTACCTCCGGTCAGGGCATAGCACTCTCACCTGACTCAAACCAACACAACGGTGTTCTACATCTCCTACCATACAACGCTTCAAAAGGTGCCATACCAATACTCGAATGAAAATTGTTGTTGTAAGTAAATTCAATCAACGGTAAACATTCACTCCAACTAACTCCTTGCTCCAAAACACAAGCTCTCAACTTCGTTCCCAAAGCTTCTTGCAAACTCTCCCAAAACTTCGACGTAAACCTCAGATCTCGAACTGACACAATGCTAGAAGGAACACCATGCAATCTGACAATCTGCTCAATGTAGATCTCCGCCAACCTCGCTAAAGACATACTAATCTTGATAGGAATAAAATGCGCTGACTTAGTAAACCGATCCACAATCACCCAAATCGTATCACTTCCCTTCAAATTCTTCGGCTAACCACTTACAAAATCCATCGAAATATTATCCTACTTCCACTCTGGAACAAACAACGACTGCATCATTCCTCCTGGCTTCAGATGCTCAATCTTAGACTTCTGACAAACCAAACAAGCATACACAAATTCTGCAATGTCCTTCTTCATTCCTGGCCACCAAAACAACTTCTTCAGATCCTGATACATCTTTGTCGCTCCGAGATGAATACTCAAACTACTCCGATGACCTTCATCCAAAATCCCTCTCTTACGCTCAGGTACATCCGGTACAGAAACTTGATCACGAAACCTCAAAACTCCTCTCTCATCCAATATGAATTCACCTCATTTACCTTGATTAACAACCACCAACCGATCTACAAGTCCCAAGTCCACCTTCTGACCTTTTTTGATCTCTTCCAAAATGTTACTCGTCAACTTCAACATCCCCAACTTCACACCATACGACGTCATTTGACACACCAAGCTCAAATCTCTAAACTGCTCAACCAACTCCAATTCATTAACCATAAGCACCGACATGTGCAAAGACTTCCTACTCAACGCATCTACCACCACGTTCGCCTTGCATGGATGAGAACTTAACTCAAAATCATAATCCTTCAGAAACTCCATCCATCTCCTCTTCCTCATATTCAACTCCTTATGATAAAACAAATATTTCAAACTCTTGTGATCACAGAAAACTTCAAACTTCGAATGAAACAGATAATGCCTCCAAATCGTAAGCGCAAACACCACCGCTGCCAATTCCAAATCATGGGCTAGGTAATTCCTCTCATATACCTTATGTAATAGCCCGATTTTTAGTATTAGATTTATTTAATATTACTATTTATTTATTATATTTGTTAATTGTTTATTTTATGTGTGATTGGTGGATTAATGAATTTTTAGTGATTAAGGGCATTTTGGTCATTTACGAGTGAGTGGCATTTTGGTAATTATGTTAGAATTTGAAATTTGAAATTTTAGAGAATAGTGGTGTATAAGAAAATTGGGAGGTTTAAGTGAAGTAAAAGTGTAGAGAAATATTTATGAGAATTGGATGTGACTAAGCCCATTAGTGTGAGTGATCCTAACCCATTATATTTAAAGATAAGAGTGTGTGTTAGTGGAATTAGGTTAAATCATTTGACACAAATTTTGAGAGAGGCAAGAGAGAGAGAATAGAGAAAGAAGAGGCTTGGAGAGGAAAAAGGGAGATAAGGTGGATTCTAGCTAGGAGCTTAGTGAAGTGAAGAATTGAGATAAGGGGGAAGATTATTTTCACCAATTGGGTTTTAATAAGAAATTGGGTAGTTTAAGTGTTTTAGCTTATGCTTGATTCCATGATGTTTGATGTTGATCATGTGAAATTTGTGCTCTATTTATTATGGTTAATTTGAGTATGATAAACTTGGTGAATTCATGTTTTGTTCATGTCAAAGTTCATGGTTTGTTATAGTGAAATGATAACTTTGTGAGTTTTGATAATTTTGGTGAAGAACATGATAATTGAATGATGATTATGGTTTATTAAGTTGATTTTGAGTATGGTTATATGTTTGGTTTGAGAATCCATGGAATTATGTTGATTAAGTTGTGGCTTAAGTTGTTGTTGCTATGTTCTTGGTGAAATTACTTAATTGAGTGAATATGATAAAGTTGTTGTTAAATTGAATAAGTTGTCGTTATGATAATTGAGATAAATTATTTTGATTATGTTTAACATGAAGAAATGATGTTGTTGTTGTTATACCATGCGTGTTTGATAAGTTGTTGATGAAAATGAGCTTTTGAGATGATGTTTGAATTAAATGAAAATCATGGTGATTATTGATGAAAAGTGATAACGATTAAGTTGTTTAAGTTTTGTTTGAAGTGTAATTGAGTACTAAATGTTGGCTTAATTATTTTGATCGAGTTTGGTGCATTTGGGATAAAAGGGTGTCGTAAAACGCTCGACATGAGAGCGCTCGACGACCGTGAGCCCCCTGTTTTGTCCTGAAAACTTGTTTTTCTCGTTTTTTTAAGTTTCCAAGGCATGTGTTTGGATCCCAAACCCCTAAACTTGATTAGTAGGTTTTAATTATGATGTATATGGTTGATTAACTTGATGTATGATTAAAGATAACATAGGATTAAAAAGATGTGAAATGAACTTGTGAAATTTATCATTAATTGAGCCAAAAGATGTATGTAAACATGTTAATTGATTATAGAGGCGTGAAAGGTGTTGAAACATGTTTATAAAGTGGTATAGTAATAGGTTAATGAAACCTTGCTTGATTTATTCATGGAATATGAGTTATGTGAATGATGAGGAATAAAAGCATGAATTGTTGAAATGTTTATGATATGACGATGATTAAGCATGTTGAAATGTATTGAAATGAAGTGGTGATGATAGTTGTGGCTTAATGCATTATAGTTGTGATTAAATGATGATGTGGTGATAACATGAAAGTTGTGATAGTTGTGAAAGTTGCATGATTTAAGATCATGATTTATAGTTGTGTGCATTGTCAAGTCCATACGTGAACATCCATGCATTCATGGTCAGTCGAAAGTTGCATGATTTAAGATCATGATTTATAGTTGGGTGATTTAAGATCACTATTTATAGTTGGGTGATTTAAGATCACTATTTATAGTTGTGTAGTTTAAGATCACGATTTATAGTTGTGGGATCACTCAAGACAGACCTCTGATATCCAAAACCTTGGTACCACATGCATGTAGAGTCGTGTTAGGCGCATTGCATGCACTTGTTCCGTGTTTGGCAATGTTTTGGAGTGAACTTGTACATTTATGTGGCAAATGTTTAATTAATGAATGTGTTGAGATTGTGAATATTTTATAGTTGGGTTAATGATGTAAATGATGATGAGATGGTGAATAACTTATAGTTGAAATGATGATGATGATCTTGTTGATGATAATATGTTATGTATGCTTTTAAGTACCTTGTTGTTAAAGTGTTGATGAAACTAAACTGTTAATGATTTGTAAATGAGTTATGAATGTGGTAAGATGATAACCAGGCTTATTATGTTAATTGCTTATATGAGGTTGTTGTGCCTGAAACTTACATGCGTTTATCAATCCTCTTTGTTGAAAGTATATCTTACCCTTCAGTGGCTTTGTTGTCGCCTGCATCCTCGTGGTGTTGACTTGCAAGTTGAGGAGTAGTTGCTTGGTGAGTTTTGCTGCGGATGGCGTCATGCCTACTCCATTTATGTTGCTTTTTGAGGATGTCTAGATTAGGTGCTCTGGTCTAGGAGTTTTGGGGATTTTGACATTTTGTTTTGGATTATGTTGAAAGATCTTTATGATCATACTTTGATGTACTATGCTCGAGATCTTCATGATGTGACCTGAGATGATATTAGTTAAGATGATTATTCCGCTTTGATGTGAGTATATTGTTGATGAAATTTTTATAATGAGGACTTTATTATGAGATGTTTGATGATTTGTAATACCTCGTGTGCGCACCTCGTTTTTTTCCTGAGAAAAAGACGCGCAAATCCTCCGAGGTCGTTCGTAAACGCTCGGAGGGCCTTTGTGAAGCCGCCACCAAAGTTTTTGTGTAAAGGGAACGTTGATAAACCCTTAAGTTTTTTTTTGTTTAAAGGGAAACGATAATAAAACCCTTTGACGATGAGGAAAGGATGGTCATCGCAACCATTGTCGGGTTCGGGAGTCGATTACGCAAGGGGAAGGTATTAGCACCCCTCACGTCCGTTGTACTCAACGGGAACCTTCTATTTGGCTAAAGCTTAAATTGTTTTTAGATGTTTTGCGCGCATGCTTATCCATGTCAAAAGAAAATATACTAAAAGGGGGGAAAGAGATAAAAACAAACGAAAGAAAAGAAAAAAAAAAGTTTTTTATTATTGCACTTGACAAGATGTCGATCTTGCTCCTACGTATCTCCCGGTAGTCGGAGAATTCAAAGCGTACGTAGTTCTTTGGTAGAAAAACGTACATGTGTTGGTTAATTTTAAATGGATGATGTTTTAACCGAATTCTTGCGATTAAAACGTAGCTTGTATGCTCGCGCTTGGGAGACTTATTAAGCGTTTGTTCACGAATCGCACTAGAATTGTTAAAAGGTACGTCCGTTAGGGTGAAAGGGTTCGAATTGGTCGCTATGGGACCAAGAGAGGTGCAATGGACTCATACAAGTCAATCATTGACCGAGTGGACTCCAATGAGTCGAGGGATTGTTCGATTGATCCACTGAGATCAAGAACGGGTACAATGGACTCGGACGAGTCGAACATTGACCGAGTGACTCAAACGAGTCGAGGGATCGAATCTATTGGCCACGGGGGACCAAAAGGTTCGGATTGACCACAAGGGGCCAAGGTTTTTTTTGGTTATGGTTGGATATGTTTGAAAAGGGAATGACGATTGTCCGAACGACGAGACATACGTCACGCATTCGTACAATCGGGGCAATGGAGAGACATACGTCACACCATCCCTTTTTCATTCAAGTTTTTGGGTAGAATTCTTTTAGAAATCCCAAGGTATATCAAAACATTTGGTTTGAAAACCCAAATTGGAAAGATTTAGCAATTTTGCTAGAAAACGCCCAAGTTCGGCTTATTTTGCGAAAAGTGAACGTATTTGGCGTATGTTCATTTTGGGTTTTGAAAATCATGAACAATATTTATTGTTCGAGTTTAATTTTGAAATGATGAACATAGCTGGTTTGTTCATGTTGTTTTGAAAGTTTGAGAACATAACTTGTTTTGCAAGTTATCCACAAAATGTCATACGAACTTGCGAATTTTCCAATATTGTGCAAAATCCTTGTTATGGTTTGAAAAACTTGGGTTTAAAAACTCTTAGGTTCTGAGCTCTTGGGCTAGAACCTCAAAAATTGGCCATTTTGACACCTAAACTCAGATTCTGAGTTCTGTCATGGTCGCACTGCGACCATGACTTCGCACTGCGAAGCATGCGAATTTTTGAGTTCAGAAGCTGTTTCTGAACTTTTGTTCAGAAACAACTTCTGAACACACTCAGGACCTTCTAGGTGAGTGAAAAGCTTTGAGTTTTTGGGATGAAAAAGGCTGGACAAACCAGTTTTGGTGTTTTGAAAACCTTGGGATTTCTTTGAAATTCAAAAGGGGTTTTTTAGAACCAAAAGGTTTTGAATCAAAATTGCTATCCAAACACAAATGAAAATGCAATACAAAGGCTTAGAAACTTACAGAGATCCTTAGCAAAGCTCCAGCTGCAATGGATTTGAATTGGTTGAAGGTTTTCACAAAGGTTTTTGATATTGGTGATGAACTTTGAGCTTGGTAAAGCTTTGTGTTGGATTGGTTTTTCTCTGGTTGTTTGGCTGAAATGAGTAGTGTTTCTTTGCTCTCTTAATGCTCTATTTTCTGCTCTATCTTATGCTATGTAATGCTGCATTTTCTCTTGCCTTGCATCTCTATTTATAGGCCAAAATGCAATCTCTAGTAATGATGAAAAAATCCTAGAACCTAGCTGATGTGTGGGCTAAATTCAGGCTATTTGGCTTTGCATTTAATGCTAATGGATAGAGGCAACTCTGCCTTGTGCCAAGGGTTAAGTCTTTGACTGATTTCAGCCACAAAATCAAAGGTTTCTAGAAGGTAATGATGAGAAACATGGCTGAATTGCAATTGGCCAAACTTGGGGATCAATCCTTGCAATCTCAATGGTTGATCAATAAAAACGTGCACTGTAATGTGCAGAGATTGAGGGATGAAAAAGGCTATCTATGGCTGGTGTGAGGGGTGAAAAGCTGCTGCAAAAACAGGGTAGGCACTCATGGCTTTTCAAGTGAAAAAATCTAGCTAGTTTGACTGGTTTTGGGGGAGCAAGCAGGAGGAAAGTCATCAAGCAGGTGGCTGGCAACCTTGGGGTGGTTAGCAGGTCACCTGGGAGGTACTAGAGCTGCCCAAGGGCAAGCCCACTTGCTTGTCACATGCTAGGTTGGAAGAAAAAGCTTCCAACCTTGGCATTAATGGCAAGTCTCTCATTTCTGGTTTTGCTTGGCCCAAATAGCCATGAATGCTGATTAAAATAAATATGGAAATGATATGCAACAAAATCTGGAATTAAATCAAAGAAACCAGAAATCTGCAGAAAAATCGCAGACTTCGCAGTGCGAAGTGAGCTTCGCAGTGCGAAGTCAGCATTTTTGAAATGTTGACTTTTCTGTTGACTTTTGTTGACTTTGACTTTTTCTCCCTCTTTGATTTTTTTGATTTTTGTTTTTAAAAGGCTTAGGACAAAATTAGGGTACTACACCTCGATTTGTTAAAATGCATGATTTATTATATAAATAATAGTCACGAGGATCGAGGACTTATATTACACACTTGAACACATATTAGCCTATGTGTATATACTGTTGATGCTTTTCTTTCCTAACTAGGTGGTGCTTGTTGTGTAGTAGTAGTAGTAGAGAGATTGCCGGATGTAACGATGCAGCGATTGTGAATGTTATGGCTCAGATGGCTCAAGCATTAGCGCAAGCAAATGCGGCAGCTCATGGGCAGCATCAACAGATGGGTGGAGCAGACGAGTTGCGTCTTGATCGTTTTATGAGGAACCATCCCTCGACGTTCAACGGGAGGTATGATTCGAAGGGTGCGCATACTTGGCTTCAGGGTATCGAGAGGATTTTTTGCGCGATGGTGACGACGAATGATCAGAAGGTTAGGTTGGCGACCCACATGCTAGCAGAGGAGGCTAAGTACTGGTGGATGAACACTCGTCAAAGGTTGGAGGCTGGAGGAGCTCCTGTCACTTGGGAAGCTTTCAAGGATGCATTTTTTATGAAGTACTTTCCTGCGGACGTGAGAAGCGAGAAAGAGATTGATTTTTTGGAGCTGAAGAAGGGTAACATGTCAGTAGCGGACTACGTAGCTAAGTTGGAGGAGTTGTCTCATTTTTGCTCGCATTACAATGTGGTAGGAGCTGAAGCATCGAAGTGCGTAAAGTTTGAGAGCGGCTTGCGACCTAAGATTAAGCAGATTATTAGTTTCCATGAGATTCGGGATTTTCCTTTGTTGGTGAACAAGTGTCGGATCTTTGATGAAGATTGCAAGGCGAGGGCTACCTACTACAAGAGTCTTAGTGATAACAAAGGAAAGGGGAATGATCGTGGGAAGCCTTATGGGAAGCAAGGTGATAAGGAAAATAAGGCGTCTGGTGGTGGTTCGAACCCAAGTGGGGGAGAACTAAAGTCCTACAAGTGTGGCGGAATTAGGCTCCGTTTTGTTGGAACAAAATGTGTGAAAGAACTCTCTTCTGAATAAAGGGGGAGATTGTTGGAACAATTTGTATGAACATCTCTCTTTATGGTTTTGATGATAACAAAGTGTTAAAAAGAAAATTGGTATTTGCTAATGCTTTGTTCAAGTTATTTCAGAACCACGTTCTTAATGATTGGTATTTGATAATGGTTATGGAAGAACAAGCTTAGAGCAAGAAAGAAAAGCTCAGAAGCAATGTTGCAAAATTGAGGGAAAACTGGGTCTGAAGACTGGGTCTGAAGGTTGAGTCTGAAGGCTGAGTCTGAAGCTTGCGTCTGAAGGCAGCTTTTGAAAGCTGTTGGTTATTTTGTGTCGGCTACATTGTTTGGTAAAATCAAAGTGCTCAAGTGTTGCGTCTCTATGTGTTAAAGAAGTCTTCAGAAGCTGATTTCAGAAGCTGGTTTTCTGCATTCTTTTGGATTAATACTGTGTGTATCTCTTTGAGTTTTTCTGAAGTTTTATTCATGCTAAAGTTTCCAGAAGGCTGAATATTTTTTGGTGAAGATCTTATGAAGATTGGCTTCGTGTTTTATGAATGAATATATTGCAAAGGGATCTTTGCTTGATTTGATTCAGAATTATTTGTTTCCTTTTTGAGCTTCAAAGTATTTCAGAACAGTATCTTTTGAAGATTTAATTGAAGATTTATCCAAGCTTCATTTCTAGAAGGAATTATTTTCGCGCAAGATATGTTCTGAAGATTTGATTCAATTATTTGTGAATATATTTTCAAGGAAATCTTTGGAAAATATATTTGTGAATTTTATGTGAGCTTCTATTTGCTTCTAAAATAATTCTGGGAGTATATCTTTGAAGATTGTGTTCAGAATTATGTTGCTGCTGAAGACTATTTAAAGAGGGCATTGCTATTGGAAATTTCATGTGTCAAAAACCAGAAATTAGTTTTAGAGTTTTTATGTCTGTGTAAGCTTAGTGCTTAGTTTTGTACACCACTCATCTGAGTTGGTTTAGGTGTTTTGAGTTGTAAATCACTTAAAGCTTTTAAGCATAAGTGATGTTTTTGTTCTGTTGAAGAGTGTCTTCAATTTGTTTGTTTTTGTTAAGTTTACAATCACTGGGCTGTGATTGCTTGGTTAGGAAGTAAGTGGATTCTTATACCTAGGTGGTTTCCTGGGTCGAAGTCTAGAAGGGTAGAGATTAAGTGATAAGACGAAGAACAGGGGCTGTTAAGTCTTAGAATTAATTCTACTTAGTAGATTTCCTTCCTGGATTGGTATCCCCCAAAGTAGGTGAAGTTTGCACCGAACCGGGTTAACAAACTCATTGCGTCCTTTACTTTTTGCACCTTATTTTTCTGCTTCTGAACTTTATTTTTTCATACTCTGTTTTTAGTTCAGAACCAGTTAACTGCCAGGAATTTCAAAAGCTGAGTCTAAGAGTCAACAAAAGTCAACGTCTGAAGGGAGCGTCTGATGAACAGTGCTTCTGAAGGTCAACAAAAGTCAACGTCTGAAGAAGTGCGTCTGATGAACAGTGCTTCTGAAGTCTGATGTGGCAAGAAAAGAAACTGTTACTGTGCACATTTAATGGCTGCATATGTCAGAACAACTCCAATGGAACAGTTGTCTCCCTGACTCAAACATTCCCCAGCTTTTAAGGAAAACAAATTCAAAAATGGCTGCTGAGTTCTGGTTTTCTGCAAAGTTCAGCACACAATTTCAGCTATCCTAGCTCACTACTTGCAACGGCTCTTTGCTTAATTTCTGCAAATCTTCAACAGCTCTAATTCCCTCTATATAAGGAAGAAGAATTGAAGAAGAAATTAGCTAAGACTCTTGGAACAAAAACTGTCTGAAACTTGCTCTGTTTTGCTGCAGAAATCGTAGTTCACCAAATACTTAGAAATTCTTTCAATCTTTTGTATCTTAGAATTTCTTAAGGTTAAGAGTCTTACCCTGAGTTGTATTAAGTGAACACCTCTGATATTTTATCAAGTGTTCAATCCAAACTTACTTTCTTTGTAATTTCAGTTTGGTTTAAGTCTCAGTTTGAATACTGAGCATTTGTAATCTCATTCCTTTGTGGTCTGAGTAGTTAGAGTCTCATTCCTTTGTGGTCTGAGTAGGGAGTCTTATTCCTTTGTGGTCTAAGCAAGGTTGGTTCATTCCTTTGTGGTCTGAACATTAGAAGTCTCTTCCTTTGTGGTTGAGCAACTGGAAATCTCATTCCTTTGTGGTCTGAGTAATTGTAATCAGGCTGATTATAGTTGAAATCTCTTGTTAGTAACAAGGGGACTAGACTACTTCCAACTTGTGGAAGGAACTAGTATAAAAACATTGTGTGTCCTCTCTTTCCTTCTCTCTATGTTTTTAATCCGCTGCATATACTCTTTGAAAATAGTTCAGAACCTGATTCTGAACTTGTCTTAAGTTTCGATAAGAAAAGAAACCAAGTTTTCAGTCCACACAATTCAACCCCCCTTCTTGTGTGTGTTTTTCTCACCTTCAGTTGGTATCAGAGCTCCGGTTCTGATATTAACACTTAACAGTGTGTCAGTCTTGATCCTGAGAAAAACATGTCATCTAGTGGTTCCCCTCCACCTCCTCCTCCTCCTCCTGGTGGTAGACATACTTCTGTATCATATGACTATGGTACAGATGATAGAAAATCCAGGTCACACAATAAACCCCCTATGTTTACTGGTGACCCAGAAAAGTTCTCATGGTGGAAGAGTAAAATGTACAGCCATATCATTGGTATTGATGATTCATTATGGGACATTATAGAAGATGGAATCACAATTCCAGTTGATGAAGAAGGTGTTGCTGTCAACAGAAGAGCTTTGAGTGATGCAGAAAGAAAGATATATAGAAAGCATCACAATGTGAGAGGAATCATTGTGGATTCCCTACCTCACACTGAGTATCAGAAGCTGAGTGACAAGTCTACGGCAAAGGCCATCTTCACATCCCTCTACTCTAACTATGAAGGTAATAAAAAAGTTAGAGAAGCTAAGGCAAACATTCTTGTTCAGGAATATGAATTGTTCAGAATGAAAGAGGATGAAAATATTGAGACAATGTTCTCAAGATTTCAGACTCTGGTTTCTGGACTTCAGATTCTGAAGAAGAGTTATACCACAGCTGATCATGTGAACAAAATCCTTAGAAGTCTGCCATCTAAATGGAGACCTAAAGTGACTGCTATTGAGGAAGCTACGGATCTGAATACTTTAAGTATTGAGGATCTTATAAGCTCCCTCAAGGTGCATGAACTGGGACTCAATGAAGATGAGTCTGTTAGAGAACCAAAATCAATAGCACTGAAATCTAAAAGAAAGCCTTTTAAAGCATTGAAAGCTATTGAGTCTGATGAAGAATTTCCTGAGGGAAATTCTGAAGAAGATTCAGATGCTGATGAGCTTGCAATGCTTTCTAAAAGAATTCAGTATCTAATGAATAGAAAGAAAAAAAATTCTCTAACAGAAGCAGTAACTTTAGAGGATCTGGTTCAAAGAGGGAAAACCAGAAGGAATGCTACAACTGCAAGAAACCTGGCCACTTCATTGCTGAATGTCCTGATCTTCAGAAGGAGAAATCAAAGGAAAAAGCAAAGAAGTCCAGCTCAAAGTCCAGTAGTAGTTTCAGAAACAAGCTTAAAAAGAGTCTCATGGCAACATGGGATGATCTGGACAATGAGTCTGAATCTGATGAAGAGGAAGCAAACCTAGCCTTGACGGCAACTGCATTTTCTGATGCAGAATCCTGTTCAGACTTAGATGATGAAGATGAGGTATATTCTGAACTCACTAGATCTGAATTAATTGAAATAGTTAAAGATCTTATGAGTCACCTCAAAAGCAAGTTAGGAGAAATAAAATCTTTGAAAAATAAAACTAACTTGCTGTTTGAAGAAAATCTCAAACTTTAGAATCAAATAATTGAGTTTGATGAAGAAGTTAGAGAACTCAGAGATGAGACTCATAAGAAACCTGAAGCAATTCCTAATGAACATGAAATTGCTCTTCAGGACTTCATTTTAACTGGAATCAATAGAAGTAAAGTTGCTTCTATGATTTATAGTATTTACAGAAACAAGGGTGAAGGTATTGGATTTAACAATGATTCATTCAAACTTTCAAATGAATCAAACAAACCTTCCTGTTCTGGAAATATTATGAATAGCAATGAAATATGCTTTGTGCCTGCTTCTGATAATTCTGAGAAACAGAAAATAGCAGAAACTGAGACTGAGTCTGAAGTTCTGAACTGCTCAGACTCTAAAGCTTCTGAACCTAAGGGTAAGATGAAGGCAGATGTTAAAACCTTGCCTAAATCTAAGCCAAAAGGTCCTAAGCCTAAGAGTAAGAGAAAATCAGACTCTAAACCTGAAAATGTTCAGAGTGTGAAGAGTTCAGAACCTGAAACTAATAAGTCTTAGAGTCTGAAGAATTCAAACTCAAATTTTTCTAAGACTGAGTTTATGAAAACTTTAAAAACTACTAAACCAGTCAATACAAAACATTTTCAATCTCAGAATGTCAGGCAAAGCAAGCAAAAGAAAGCAAATCTATCTTCTGCTTCTAATTGTTTTAAGAAAGGTAAAACTGAAGCTTGCCTTATGTCTGAAGCAAACAAAATTAGAGTTCTGAAGAAATCAGAACCAAAGTACTCAATGGTTCAGACTCTAAACAAATCAGAACCAAAGACTTTCAAGTCTCAGGTTCTGAAGAAATCTGAGTCTAGACCTTTGAGAACTCAGGTTCTGAAACCCAGACTTATTCCAGATATAAGGATTCATATCCAAAGTATCAGAACAAGTCTGAATATCATAACTTCATACACAAGATGAAAAAGCCAAAACCTTTCAGGACTAACCCCAAAGGACCCATGAAAATCTGGGTACCTAAGTCTGAGATCATTTCTATTGCAGATATGCTTGTCATCCAGAGAAAAGGAAAGGTCCTGGTACCTGGACAATGAATGCTCACATCACATGACAGGAGACAAGTCTATGTTCCAAACCCTGAATCTGAAAGAGGGAGGAACTGTGGGGTTTGGAGGAAGTCAGAAAGGAAAGATCATTGGTACTGGTAAGATAGGTAATTCTTCCCTGTACATTGATAATGTTTGGCTGGTAGATGGACTTAGACATAATTTACTTAGCATAAGTCAATTATGTGATAGTAATTATGAAGTCTTGTTCAATAAGAACACTTGTACTGTAATTAACAACAAAGATAAGTCTGTAGTGTTCATAGGAAACAGGAAAAACAATGTTTATAAAATCAATTTTTCTGAATTGGTTCAGCAGAAGGTAGTTTGCCTTCTGTCTGTGAGTGATGAGAAATGGGTATGGCACAAAAGGCTGGGACATGCTAACTGGAGACTCATCTCTAAGCTTAGTAAGTTACAGCTGGTTAGAGGCCTACCTAAAATTGATTATCACTCAGATGCTTTGTGCAGTGCATGCCAAATTGGAAAGTTTTCAAAAACTTCTTTTAAATCTAAAAACATTGTTTCCACCTCTAAACCTTTAGAACTGCTTCACATTGATTTACTTGGGCCTGTTGGAACAACTTCAATCAATGGGAAGAAGTATGGACTTGTTATTGTTGATGATTATAGTAGGTGGACTTGGGTTAAATTCCTTAGAACTAAAAATGAAACATATGATGTGTTTTTCAAATTCTGCAAACAAGTACAAAATGAAACTGATTTGAAAATTTTAAAAATCAGAAGTGATCATGGTGGGGAATTTGAAAATGAACCTTTTGAAAATTTTTGTGAAGATCATGGAATTCTCCATGAGTTCTCATCTCCTAGAACTCCACAACAAAATGGAGTTGTAGAGAGAAAGAACAGATCTTTACAGGAAATGGCCAGAACCATGATCCATGAATCCAAAATTGCTAAGTACTTTTGGGCAGAAGCTATAAACACAGCATGTTATATTCAGAACAAGATCTATATCAGACCTATTCTGAATAAAACAGCATATGAACTGTTTAAAGGAAGAAAACCAAGTATTTCTTATTTTCATCAGTTTGGTTGTACTTGTTACATACTAAACAATAAAATCTACCTAAAGAAATTTGATGCTAAGGCTCAAAAGGGTACCTTTTTAGGATACTCAGAGAGAATCAAAGCATACAGGGTGTATAATTCTGAAACACATGTTGTTGAAGAAGCTATACATATTA
Organism: Medicago ruthenica; assembly: GCA_018208015.1. Taxonomy (NCBI): domain Eukaryota; kingdom Viridiplantae; phylum Streptophyta; class Magnoliopsida; order Fabales; family Fabaceae; genus Medicago; species Medicago ruthenica. The sequence goes on along the minus strand of CM031375.1, from coordinate 38,364,065 downwards.
GATTTGATGATAAGAAGCCTGGTAATGAAATACCAGAGCTGGTTGACAGTTTTGCAGATTTCAGACTCTCAGAAGAACCTTTAGAACCTGAACCTAGTTCAGAGTCTGAAGAAAGTTCAGAAGCTAGAAATGATGAAGAGTCTGAGAAATCTCTGATAATGACACTACTCCTGAAGCAAATCAAGACCAGCATGGTTCTGAACAAATCCCTGATGGTTCTTCAGAAGCTAATCCACCCAGAACCTCATTCAAATACAAGTCTTCACATCCTGAGGAGCTGATCATTGGGAACAAGGACAGTCCAAGGAAGACAAGATCAGCATTCAGTCAGAATGAGTCTATGCTTGGCCTGCTATCCATGATTTAGCCCACAACAGCTGATGAAGCACTTGCAGATGATGGCTGGATTGTAGCAATGCAGGAAGAACTGAACCAGTTTCAAAGGAATGATGTCTGGGATCTTGTTGCAAGACCTGATCATAAGAACATCATTGGAACAAAATGGGTGTTCAGGAACAAGCTCAATGAACAAGGAGAAGTGATCAGAAACAAGGCAAGACTGGTAGCTCAAGGCTACAGCCAGCATGAAGGAATTGATTACACAAAACTTTTGCTCCAGTTGCAAGACTGGAAGCAATCAGGTTACTTCTTTCTTATGTTGTTAATCATGATATCATCTTGTACCAAATGGATGCTGAGAGTGCTTTCTTAAATTGTGTAATTTCTGAAGAAGTGTATGTTAAACAACCTCCTGGTTTTGAAGATGTTAAAAATCCAGATTTTGTTTTTAAACTTTAGAAATCCTTGTATGGTGTGAAACAAGCTCCTAGAGCTTGGTATGAAAGACTAAGCAATTTCTTGATTAAAAATGATTTTGTAAGAGGTCAAGTTGATAATACACTCTTTAAAAAAAAATTGTTAAGAAAGAAATCTTAATTGTGCAAATATATGTTGATGATATCATATTTGGTTCTACTAATGCCTCTCTTTGCAAAGAGTTTTCAAAGCTAATGCAGGATGAATTTGAAATGAGCATGATGGGTGAGTTGAAATTCTTTTTGGGAATTCAAATCAACCAATGCAAAGATGGTGTTTATGTTCATCAGTCCAAATACACTAAGGAGCTTCTGAAGAAGTTCCAGCTTGATGACTGTAAGTAGATGACCACACCAATGCATCCTACCTGCACCTTAAGCAAAGAGGACAATGGCTCAAAAGTAGATCAGAAGCTGTATAGAGGTATGATACGTTCTCTTTTATACTTAACTGCTTCTAGGCCAGATATTTTGTTTAGTGTATGTCTGTGTGCTAGATTCCAGTCAGATCCTAGAGAATCTCATATGACTGCTGTCAAAAGAATCTTTAGGTATTTGAAAGGAACAACTAATCTGGGACTTCTGTATAAGAAATCCTTGGATTATAAGCTAGTTGGATTCTGTGATGCTGACTATGCTGGGGACAAGATTGAAAGAAAGTCCACGAGTGGAAATTGTCAGTTTCTGGGTGAAAATCTGATATCCTGGGCCAGCAAGAGACAAGCAACCATTGCTTTGTCAACAGCTGAAGCAGAATACATCTCAGCTGCAAGTTGTAGCACACAACTGCTCTGGATGAAACATCAATTAGAGGATTATCAGATTCATGCAGATAATATTCCTATTTATTGTGATAATACTGCTGCAATATGTCTGTCTAAATATCCAATTCTGCATTCTAGAGCCAAGCATATAGAAATAAAACATCATTTTATAAGAGATTATGTTCAGAAGGGTGTTTTGGATATCCAGTTCATTGATACTGATCATCAATGGGCTGACATTTTCACAAAACCCCTAACAGAAGAAAGATTCAATTTTATTAAAAAGAATCTGAACATGCACTTTATCTCTTGAAAAAATATGCTTGAATGTGAATGAAAACTGAGACCCTGAGTTTATCATAAGCTAAGACTTATCAGACACTCATTTTCTGAGAGTCTGAAGAAAGTTAAGCCTGAAAAACTTCAGAGTCTGAAGGTTCAGACCCTGGATTTTATGACTTCTGAATCTGATAGCTATCTAATGTGTGGTCAGAATCTGATAAGTATAACCTTGGGCAATGATGATTTAAAGCTTTGAAAGTTTAACTTTGTCAAAGTCATCAATATAAAATGCGTTTTTCTGTTTTGGTATCAAATGCTAAAATTGCTTAACAAACAATTTCAGTCTTTTTCAAAAGTTTTAACACAGACACATTTTTCAAATGCTCAATTTGTATCAGACATGTTCAGTCTTTTAGAACTTATTTTAAAATTGGTATCAGCTCTTTGTCTGAAAGATTTCAGCTGCACTGAACCATATGCTATATCTTGGTATCAGCACTGAACCAGTTTTGGTATCAGATTTTGATATAAGTTCAGTAGTGCTAAAACCTTTTAGTAGGTATATGATCTGAACAATTTTGCCTAAAATAGTTCAGTGATACTGAATAAAATACACTGAACATCTATGTCTGAACAAAGAATGCTCTGATCAGAAGCTCTGAACTATCTTTTTCTGCTTCTGAACATCATTCAATTTTCAAATGCAATGTCATATACTAATGTCTGATCAAGTCTGCTCTGATTCTCATCTTTGCTGCTTGATTACTTATATGATTGCATGATTATCTCACATGTTTTTCAAACTCTCTTAAAAAGGGGGAGAAATTTTCTGAAATTTTTCTTTTCTAAAACTTTTTGTTGATGACAAAAGGGGGAGAGATGTAAAACAAGTATTAAAGCTCCTAAGCTCATAATATAAGTTAAATTCTGTTAGTAATTAACTTATGAAAGGGGAGTAAAAGGCATTAAGACCTGAGGCTCTGAACATAAGTTAAGTTCTGATTGAAATTTAACTTATGAGAACTGTTTTTAACTCTTAGCCTCTGAATTTAATTTTTGTGAGATACATTACTCTTAGTGAGTTAAATGAATTTAAAATAACAAGGATAAAACTCAGGGAGCTTACAAAACTCATCCTGTGGATTATCAGACTTAGGGGGAGAGCTCACAAACCTCAGAACCTGAAGTCAGCAAGTTATTTACAATTCTGAGTGTTAATTTCACTTTATTGTTTTAAGTTGAGTTTAATTAACTTGGATAAGAATCAAGGGGAGCTTACAAACCTCACCTTGTGGACTGTCAGACCTAGGGGGAGCTTGCAAACCTCTCCTGAAGTCAGCTTGTTAATTACACTTAACAACAATTCTGAAATTTTCACATTTATGATTTAAACTGAACTTAATTAACATGGATCAGACTCAGGGGGACCTTACAAACCTCACACCCTGCAGTTAACTTGTTAATTAAGTTAACAACAATTTTCTGATTAATACTTATGTTTGTCATCATCAAAAAGGGGGAGATTGTTGGAACAAAATGTGTGAAACAACTCTCTTCTGAATAAAGGGGGAGATTGTTGGAACAATTTGTATGAACATCTCTCTTTATGGTTTTGATGATAACAAAGTGTTAAAAAGAAAATTGGTATTTGCTAATGCTTTGTTCAAGTTATTTCAGAACCACGTTCTTAATGATTGGTATTTGATAATGGTTATGGAAGAACAAGCTTAGAGCAAGAAAGGAAAGCTCAGAAGCAATGTTGCAAAATTGAGGGAAAACTGGGTCTGAAGACTGGGTCTGAAGGTTGAGTCTGAAGGCTGAGTCTGAAGCTTGCGTCTGAAGGCAGCTTCTGAAAGCTGAGTCTGAGAGTCAACAAAAGTCAACGTCTGAAGGGAGCGTATGATGAACAGTGCGTATGATGAACAGTGCTTCTGAAGGTCAACAAAAGTCAACGTCTGAAGAAGTGCGTCTGATGAACAGTGCGTCTGATGAACAGTGCTTCTGAAGAGAGCTTCTGAAGTACTATTCACGCAGAAGCTTCTGAAGTCTGATGTGGCAAGAAAAGCAACTGTTACTGTGCGCATTTAATGCCTGCATATGTCAGAACAACTCCAATGGAACAATTGTCTCCCTGACTCAAACATTCCCCAGCTTTTAAGGAAAGCAAATTCAAAAATGGCTGCTGAGTTCTGGTTTTCTGCAAAGTTCAGCACACAATTTCAGCTATCCTAGCTCACTACTTGCAACGACTCTTTGCTTAATTTCTGCAAATCTTCAACAACTCTAATTCCCTCTATATAGGGAAGAAGAATTGAAGAAGAAATTAGCTAAGACTCTTGGAACAAAAACTGTCTAAAACTTGCTCTGTTTTGCTGCAGAAATCGTAGTTCACCAAATACTTAGAAATTCTTTCAATCTTTTGTATCTTAGAATTTCTTAAGGTTAAGAGTCTTACCCTGAGTTGTATTAAGTGAACACCTCTGATATTTTATCAAGTGTTCAATCCAAACTTACTTTCTTTGTAATTTCAGTTTGGTTTAAGTCTCAGTTTGAATACTGAGCATTTGTAATCTCATTCCTTTGTGGTCTGAGCAGTTAGAGTCTCATTCCTTTGTGGTCTGAGCAGGGAGTCTTATTCCTTTGTGGTCTAAGAAAGGTTGGTTCATTCCTTTGTGGTCTGAACATTAGAAGTCTCTTCCTTTGTGGTTGAGCAACTGGAAATCTCATTCCTTTGTGGTCTGAGTAATTGTAATCAAGCTGATTATAGTTGAAATCTCTTGTTAGTAACAAGGGGACTAGACTACTTCCAACTTGTGGAAGGAACTAGTATAAAAACATTGTGTGTCCTCTCTTTCCTTCTCTCTTTGTTTTTAATCCGCTGCATATACTCTTTGAAAATAGTTCAGAACCTGATTCTGAACTTGTCTTAAGTTTTGAGAAGAAAAGAAACCAAGTTTTGAGTCCACACAATTCAACCCCCCCTTCTTGTGTGTGTTTTTCTCACCTTCACGTTTTACGGATTGTAAGAATCCTAGATTGAGATGTTTCAAGTGTGGCAAGGATGGACATCATTCTTTCGAGTGCAAGGCTAAGGAGTTGGTTTGCTTTAACTGTGGAGAAGCTGGGCATATTAGCACGAAGTGTTCGAAGTCGAAGAAGGAGAAGTCGGATGGTAAGGTGTTTGCTCTGAATGCGGAGGAGGTCTCGGAGCAGGATAACTCGATTAGAGGTATTTTCTTTGTAACAACACTCCTTTGATTGCTATCATTGATACTGGTGTAACTCATTCGTTTATTTCTCTTAATTGTGCTAAGCGTTTGTGTTGAGTATTTTGAAGTTGGCTGCATGTTTTGGCTTATCCAATGTGTTGAATAGAAGCATCTCCATGTTTATAACAAGTCTTCAGTTGCAAGAAATTTCATTTGAAGCTGTTCAGAAGCTGTTTTCACCTTCAGACGCTGAAATCCTTCAGACTCTGAAATAGTGAGTCTGAAGCATCAGACGCACTATTGAAGTGTTGACTTTTGTTGACTTCTTCAGTAGCTGGTTATTTTCAAGTTATTTTTGCGCGAATCTTTGCAAGATTTAACAAGGATTTATCCACGCATATGTCTTATAGAATGCTGATTGAATTGGTGAAGATTTAATGAAGATTTGGCTTGGATTTATGAATGCTCGTATTTTTCTGTTGCAATCTTATGAAGATACTTTCCTGGTTTATTTGTTTCATTATTGGATCTTTTATAATTCAGAAGTAAATCAAAATCTGAAGATTGGGTGCATAATTAAGAGACTTGTTGAAGGTTATAAAAGGAGGAGTGCTGCTGCTATTCAAGATATACGTTTATTGAAGAAAATCAGAAAATTGAGTCTTAGAGTTTTAAGCTGTTAGCTTTATTTGTGCACCACTCATTGTTTGAGTTGGTTTAGGAGTTTTATTGAGTTGTAAATTCATTCTAAGCCTGTAGGTACGAATGAAGGTTTGTTATTGAAGTTTTGTTTGAGAACTGGGTAGTTTTCAGGGTTGTTCAAGTGGCTGGGTTGCAGTTGCTTGAATAGGAAGTTAGTGGTTACTAATACTCAAGAGTTGGGTAGAAGTTTGACTAGGTGGAAGTTGATTGCTTGGGATAGGAACTGGGAGTCAGTGTCTAAGTCTCAAGGATTAATTCCAATAGTGGATTTCCTTCCTGGATTGGTATCCCCCAGAGTAGGAGGTGTTTACTCCAAACTGGGTTAACAAACCTTGTGTTCTTTAGCTTTCCTGCACTTTTAATTTCTGCTACTTAACTGTTTTTAATTGTGCTAAGTTATTGTTCAGAACCTGTTTGGTTCAGAACCTGTTAACTCTGTGTTATTGCCTGGCCAGAATTTCAGTTTGAATCTAGTTATGTCTCCTTTGTTGAGAGGAATGATCATTGATACACCAGCTAATGGCGCGGTGACCACTTCCTTGGTTTGTGTGAAATGTCCTTTAAATTTTGGTGATATAGATTTTAAGACGGACTTAGTGTGTTTGCCTTTGGCTCACATGGACGTTATCTTTGGAATGGATTAGTTGTTAGCTTTTGGTGTTAACATTAATTGTTTAACCCAAAGTGTAACTTTTTTTAATCTGGTGGAGCGTGTTGAGAGTAAGTTTTTGACTGCAAGTCAAGTATAGGCGTCGTTAGATGGTGAGGCTCAGTTGTTTGTGATGTTCGCTTCTCTGAAGGTGGAAGGTGAGAAATGAGGTAGTAGTGTACCAGGGGTGAATGAATTTCTTGATGTGTTTTCGGACGACATTTCTGATGTACCGCCTAAGAGAGAAGTGGAGTTTGGAATTGAATTAGTTCCTGAAACTAGTCCAGTGTCGATGGCGTCGTATAGGATGTCTGCATCCAGTTGAGCGAGTTGAAGAAGCAGTTGGAAGAGTTGTTGGAGAAGAAGTTCATCAGACCAAGTGTTTTGCCGTAGGGAGCTCTAGTGTTGTTGGTTAAGAGGTTGTGTGTGGATTACTGACAGTTGAACAAGGTGACCATTAAGAATAATTATCCTCTTCCAAGGATAGATGATCTGATGGATCAGTTGGTTGGTGCTCAGGTGTTCAGCAAGATATATTTGAGGTCTGGATATCATCATATTCGGGTTAAGGCAGAAGATATACCGAAGGCTGCTTTTCGACTAGGTATGGTCACTATGAGTATTATGTTATGCCATTTGGTGTGTCTAATGCACCAGGTGTATTTATGGAGTGCATGAATATGATCTTCCATCCTTATTTGGATTAGTTCGTGGTGGTGTTCATTGATGATATCTTGGTGTATTTGAAGTCTGAGGAGGAACATGCGGAGCATCTGAGGGTTGTGTTGAAAACCTTGAAGGATAGGAAGTTGTATGTTAAGATGTCGAAGTGTGAGTTTTGGTTGTAGGAAGTGAGTTTCCTTTGTCATGTGATTTCTAGAGGTGGGATTGCGGTTGGCCTGTCGAAGGTTGAAGTTGTGTTGCATTGGGAGGCTTCTTGGGTTTGGCTGGTTATTACCGGAGGTTCATTGAAGGTTTCTCTAAGTTAACTTTGTCGTTGACGCAATTAACTCGGAAGGGTCAATCTTTTGTTTGGGATGCTAAGTGTGAAGAGATTTTCCAAGAGCTGAACAAAAGGTTGACATTAGCGCTAGTTTTGATTTTGCCGAACGTGAGTGAGTCTTTTGTGGTGTATTTTGATGCTTCTAAGATGGGATTGGGCGGAGTGCTTATGCAGAATGGTCAAGTTGTAGCATTTGCTTCGAGGCAGTTGAAGGTACACGAGAGGAATTACCCAACCCATGATTTTGAATTGGCAACGGTGGTGTTTGTGCTTAAGATTTAAAGGCACTATCTGTTTGGTTCGAAGTTTGAAATGTTTAACGATCACAAGAGTTTGAAGTATCTGTTCAACCAGAAGGAGTTGAATATGAGGCAGAGGTGATGGATGGAATTTTTGAAGGATTATGATTTTGAGTTGAGTTATCATCTAGGCAAGGCAAATGTGGTGGCAGATGCGTTGTGTAGGAAGTCTTTGCACATGTCGGCGCTTATGGTTAAGGAATTGGAGTTGGTTGAGCAATTCAAAGATTTGAGCTTGGTGTGTGAGTTGATGCCGAATGGTGTGAAGTTGGGGATGTTGAAGTTGACAAGTAACATTTTTAAGGAGATCAAAGAAGGTCAGAAGGTGGACTTGGAACTTATATATCGGTTAGTTTTGGTTAATCAAGACAAAGGAGGTGACATCAGTTTGGATGAGAGGGGAGTTTTGAAGTTTCGTGATCGAGTTTGTGTACCAGATGTACCTGAGCTTAAGAGTAAGATTTTGGATGAAGGTCATCAGAGTAGTTTGAGTATTCATCCAGAAGCGACGAAGATGTATCAGGATCTGAAGAAGTTGCATTAGGGACGAAGTTGAGATTGAGTTCTGCTTATCATCCTCAAACTGATGGTCAGTCGGAGAGGACTATTCAGTCTTTGGAAGATTTGTTGAGAGCTTGTGTTTTGGAGCAAGTGATGACACCTTGTCATTACGTAATTTATTAAGAGTTTGTGTTAGTTTTATCATCTTTTGTCAGCATTTTGAGACAGTTTGAGGTACAAAAGAGCAAGAAATCATCAGAGCCTGAAGTGACTACATCGTGACACGATTTGGGAATCGTGTCACGATTTCTTAACCAGAGAAGAGATCAAATCCTGCCTACAGAATCGTGTCACGATTGCATAATCGTGTCACGATTGGGAGATCAGTTGCGAAATCCTTGGGAGTTTTAATGAAGGATCGTGTCACGATTTCATGGATCGTGTCACGATTTTGCGATCAGAATTTCCTATTTTAGCTGATTCGTTTTCAGAAACAATGGTTCGAAAACTGGGAGAATAGAAGCGCGATTTTGAGAGCAAAGAACTGAAGCGGTGGCTTCCCCATCCAACTCACAATCAGTTTTTGTATGTTCTTATGTTATTATTGATCATGCTATTTTGTAATTCAATTATGAGTAGCTAAATTCTCCATTGTTAGGGATGAGAACAGCTAGATGATGACTCTTGTTTTGTAACCCTAATCTGATCTTTGAATGAATTTATTGAATCATGTTTCTTATCTTCATGCTTAATGCTTTTATTGATTGATCATCTTTAAATTGTTGTATGATTCATATTGTGAAACGGAAGTGGAATTTATGAATGCTTAAGATAAGAACTTCTCGCCTTTGTAATCTAGGAATAGATACAAACCCTTGAAACCGTGTATTAATTCATGTCCATTCATGCTTAATTCTGAATTGTAAAACTTGCTAAGGAATTAGGGTTTACTTTAGAATTAAAGTTTCTGTCGCTAAGGAATTAGGGCAAGATTAATTAAGAGAATTAGGTCATGATTCATTAAAGGAGTTCAATGATCGTTGGTTAGGTAATTAACCTAAGTTCGGAGTCTAGTGAAGCTCATCCCTGACAAGCTTCTTCTCTCTTAATTTCAAACCAATTTATTTTACGCATTTTTCGATATTTACAATCAACCAAACTTCGTACCCTTTTGTTCACTTGAGTAATCCAAATTACCTTCAATTCGTTAACACAGTCCTTGTGTTCGATACTCGGTTTACCGTTTTAAACTTTACTACTTGAACGATTTTGTACACTTGCGAAAATCGCCATCAAGTTTTTGGCGCCGTTGCCGGGGACTGCCAATTAACTGTTGAGTTGTAATTTCTTTTGCTCAATTGAAATTTTTTGCTCTGCAATAAAATTACTTTTACTGTTACGTATTTTATTTTTTTTACTTTTATTTTTTGTTTTCATTCTCAATAACTCACGAGCATCTAATCTTGTATGCGAGGCCAGCCCTCAGCTGAACTTCTCTTTGACGCAGAAATTGAAAAGACTTGCCGTGCAAATCGCAAAGCAGCTCAATTAAGAATGCAACGAGAGAAGGAAGGGACGAGTGAAATTGAGATCAACACAGACGAACAGGTCACCGAGGAGCTAGAAGTTGTTGAAAGGATGGCTGAGCTAGACCCACCACCTCCTCCACCTAAAGAGAGACTTCTCGGAGACTATGGTGCTCGTGATCGAAACCGCAACAGGTTGACCATTGCTAACCAGCCTGTGACGGTTAACAAGTTTGAGATCAACCCAGGACTACTCCGTGAATTGAAGGAAAAACAGTTTGCTGGGAAGTACAACGAAGATGCCAACAAGCATTTGAAGAATTTCTTTGTGATCTGTGAGACAACAAAAGTGGATGGTAACTCGGAAGAAGCCAAACGGTTGCGGTTGTTTCCATTCTCCCTAACTGATGATGCCAAGGAGTGGTTTGATTCTTTACCAGCTGGAAGTATTACAACATGGAATGAGATGGAAGACAAGTTCTTGGAGCAGTTCTTTCCTACATCATTGTTTGTGCGCAGACGTCAAGACATTTCCAACTTTCAACAGAAGGATGGAGAATCACTTGGAGAATCGTACAAGAGGTACAAGAAATTGTTATCAGCCTGTCCAGACCACAATTATGACAGCACAGTGCAGATGCAGATTTTTTGTAATGGTTTACGCCTTTCTACTAGACAAGTCCTCGACACAGCTTCTGGTGGTTCCATAAATTTCAAAACTGCCTCTCAAATAATCAAAGTCATTGAAGCGGTTGCTCTGAATGAACAGATGGAGATGTATGACAGAACAGGTGGCACACGAGGAGGACTCATAGACTTGAATCAACTTGAAGCTAAAAATGCTCAGAACATACTCACCAGCAAGCAGATTCAAGAAGCAGTGTCAGCTGAAGTGACAAAGAGATTGGCAGCTCTCAATATAGGCCAACCCCTAATTGCTCCGGTGAATCAAATGAATACTGTGAAGTGTGATTGGTGTGCAGGTCCTCACTTTACCATGCAGTGTAATGTACCCATGGATGAAGCTCAAGTAGAAATGGTGAACTTTCTTAGTAATCAAGGGGGTCGTCAGCAGAACAATCCCTATTCCAACACTTACAATCCAGGCTGGAGGAATCACCCCAACTTCTCATGGAAAACTCCACAGAATAACTTCCCGAATCCACAACAAGGAGTTCCAACAAATCCTACTCCCCCAAAGAAAGCTGATTGGGAATTGGCCATTGAAGCAATGGCATCAAGCGTGAACTCTCTCACTCAAGAAACCAGGGCTTCACAAAAGAACACCACGGCCTCAATCAAAAATCTTGAGATTCAAGTCGGTCAAATTGCCCAACAAATTGCACAAAGACCTCCTGGAAATCTGCCTAGCAACACAGTTGCCAATCCCAAAGGACACGAAAGTGTGAATGCAGTTATGACCAGAAGCAGAAGGGTGGAAGACTCACAACAACCTAAAGATACAAAAGGTGGAGGCGAGTCACCCGATGAGTTAGTTGAAGTGCCGGTTGAAGTCCGAGAGAATACACCACAAGAGGTAGCTGGAGAACCAGAAAATCCAAAGAAAAATGAGTTGCCAAAGCCTCAGATTAACCTACCATTCCCACAAAGGTTGAAGAAAGAAAAAGACAAGAAGAGTTTTGGTAAATTCCTTGAGATGTTCAAAAAGTTACAAATCAACATCCCTTTTGCCGAAGCTCTCGAACAAATGCCAACCTATGCAAAATTCATGAAAGACATCATTTCAAGGAAGATTAGCATTGGTGATGAAGATGTGATGCTCACTGAACAATGTAGTGCGGTGTTACAAAGAAAAATTCCAAAGAAGCTCAAAGATCCTGGAAGTGTCACTATTCCTTGTACCATTGGGGATAGAACTTTCAAGAAAGCACTGATCGACCTTGGAGCCAGTGTAAGTTTAATGCCTTTGTCTATTTACAAGAAGTTGGGGATTGGTACGGTGAGAGACACAAGAATGACCTTGCAGTTCGCAGATAAATCCTACAAATATCCTTATGGTATTGTGGAAGATGTGCTTGTAAAGGTTGATAAATTCATATTCCCAGTTGACTTTGTCGTTCTTGAAATGGAAGAAGATGAGGATATACCGCTGATTCTGGGAAGGCCATTTTTACAAACTGGAAGGTGCATGATTGACCTAGAAGATGGTACGTTGACTCTAAAGGTTGACGATGAGGTGGTGAAACTCAATGTTCTCCAAGCAATGAAGCATCCGACAGAAAAGGAGGAATGTTATAGGGTTGACATACTTAGTTCAATTGTGAAAGACAAGTTTGAAACCGAAATTCCAGCTTTACCACTTGAGAGAGTATTAAGCGCACCAGCAGCAAGTGTAATGAAGATCCTAGAGAAGCTGATGTGCTAGCCATGTTAGAAGCCTTCCCGTCCTATCACCGACGCACACCGACTAAATGGGAGGAGTTACATCCGAATGAAGAAGCTGCTGAGAAAAAGTCCAAGAAAGTACCGATAGTTGAGCTGAAACAACTACCCCCTCATTTGAAGTATGTGTTCCTGGGTGAGAAAGAAGAGTATCCAGCCATTATCAATGCAAGCCTGAATAAACTTGAAGAAGAAAAGCTCTTGAGAGTCCTGAGAATGCACAAGGGTGCCATAGGGTGGTCCATTGAAGATTTGAAGGGTATCAGTCCCACTGTGTGTATGCATAAGATCTTAATGGAAGAAAACTACAAACCGGTGGTCCAACCACAACGGAGGCTCAATCCTGCCATGAAAGAGGTGATTAGAAAGGAGGTGGTCAAGTTGCTTGAAGCTGGTCTCATCTATCCTATATCTGACAGTTCATGGGTGAGTCCGGTCCAAGTTGTTCCCAAAAAGGGTGGTACTACAGTGGTGATGAATGAGAAGAATGAGTTGATTCCGACCCGCACTGTCACTGGCTGGAGAGTTTGCATAGACTATAGACGGTTAAACACAGCTACTCGGAAGGATCATTTCCCACTGCCATTCATTGATCAGATGCTCGAAAGGTTGGCAGGTCACGAGTACTACTACTTTTTGGACGGGTATTCCGGTTACAACCAGATTGCGGTGGCACCTGAGGATCAAGAGAAAACAGCTTTCACATGTCCCTATGGGATTTTTGCTTACAAGAGGATGCCATTCGGGCTGTGCAATGCCCCCGCTACTTTTCAAAGGTGTATGATGTCCATATTCTCCGATATGATTGAAAAACATATCGAAGTTTTTATGGACGATTTTTCTGTCTTTGGCTCTTCTTTTGATAATTGTTTAAATAATTTATCTCTTGTATTGGAAAGGTGTCAAAAGACTAATTTGGTCCTAAATTGGGAAAAATGTCATTTCATGGTGAGAGAAGGAATTGTTCTTGGTCACCGAATCTCTTACAAAGGGATAGAGGTAGACCAAGCAAAAATTGAAGTCATTGAAAAACTTCCTCCTCCCACCAATGAAAAAGGCATTAGGAGCTTTTTAGGACATGCTGGTTTTTATAGGAGGTTCATTAAAGATTTTTCAAAAATAGCAAAACCCCTTACTAACCTGCTAGTAAAAGACACACCTTTCCAATTCAATGATGAGTGTCTGAATGCTTTTAACACTCTTAAGGAAAAACTGATAACAGCCCCCATTGTCACTGCTCCCGATTGGTCACTACCTTTTGAAATTATGTGTGATGCCAGTGATACAGCTGTTGGGGCAGTTCTTGGGCAAATGAAAGATAAGTTATTGCATGTCATTTACTATGCTAGTCATGTTTTAAACCCAGCACAACTTAACTATGCCACTACAGAAAAAGAACTCTTGGCTGTTGTCTATGCTTTTGATAAATTTAGATCATACTTGTTAGGGTCTAAAGTTATTGTGTACACTGACCATGCTGCTCTGAGGTATTTGTTTTCTAAGCAGGAATCGAAACCGAGACTTCTTAGATGGATATTGCTGTTGCAGGAGTTTGACCTGGAAATCCGGGACAAGAAGGGATCCGAGAACACTGTGGCTGACCATCTCTCCCGACTAGAGAAGATGGATGAAACTGATCAGCAGAGACCTATCAAGGATCTCTTTGCAGATGAACACATTCTAGCAGTAACAATGGTGCCGTGGTTTGCAGACTTTGCGAACTATTTGGTAGGTAAGGTGATCCCCATTGATTTTAACTCTCAACAGCGCAAGAAATTTCTGCACGATTGTAAGTACTACGTGTGGGATGAACCCTATCTGTATAAAAGGGGAATTGACGGACTGTTGAGGAGATGTGTCCCTGAAGAAGAGCAGGCAAAGGTGTTGTGGCATTGTCATGACTCCAATTACGGTGGTCACTTTAGTGGAGATAGGACTGCTGCAAAAGTACTTTAATCCGGTTTGTTTTGGCCAACCTTATTCAAGGATGCTTTTGCCTATGTCAAGAGATGTGACCGCTGCCAACGCACAGGAAATATTTCAAAAAGACACGAGATGCCTCAAAACCCTGTGTTAGAAGTGGAAATCTTTGATGTATGGGGTATTGATTTTATGGGACCATTCCCATCCTCATATTCAAAGGTTTACATTCTGTTGGCAGTGGACTATGTCTCTAAGTGGGTGGAAGCTATCGCCACGCAGACCAATGATGCTCAGGTAGTAATTTCTTTCCTTCAGAAAAATATTTTCTCACGCTTTGGGGTCCCTAGAGCGTTAATCAGTGATGAAGGATCACACTTCCTCAATCGGAAGATGGAAACTTTGCTGAAAAAGTACCATGTGCATCACCGGATTGCTACACCATATCATCCTCAGACGAGTGGACAGGTGGAAGTTTCAAATAGACAGATAAAGCAAATCCTAGAGAAGACTGTGAATTCCTCACGGAAGGATTGGTCCGTCAAGCTGGATGATGCACTGTGGGCATACAGAACTGCGTTCAAAACCCCTATAGGTATGTCTCCTTTTCAAATTGTCTATGGAAAATCTTGTCACTTACCTTTGGAACTAGAGCACAAAGCTTTGTGGGCCACTAAATTCCTGAATTTTGATCTCTCGAAAGCAGGCGAATCCCGGATTCTTCAACTCCATGAGTTAGATGAATTCCGGAATTCAGCCTATGAGAATGCCAAAATTTTTAAAGAAAAAACAAAGAAATGGCATGACAAGAAGATTCAAAATAGGGAATTTAGGGAAGGGCAACTAGTTCTTCTTTTCAATTCCAGGTTAAAGCTGTTTCCTGGAAAGCTGAGGTCCAGATGGTCAGGACCATTCAAAGTGGTGAAGGTATTCCCTTATGGAACGGTGGAGGTGAAGGACCCTGACTCGGAAAGAACCTTCAAGGTCAACGGACAAAGGCTCAAACCATACTTTGGAGTCGAATCTGAGCGTCCAACCGAGTCAATCAAGCTGAAATCCACGTGATTCCGTGGTACGTCAGGCTCGGGACGTTAAACACGCGCTAGGTGGGAGGCAACCCACTCAGTATCCTTTGTTTTAGTTCATTTTATTTTTCAAATAAAAGCAAAAATTAATTGTGGCAACATCATTTTCAGGGCAGAAATTTTTCTAAGTTATTCAAATGGGCTCTCTGCCTAACAAAATCGTGACACGATCCTGCCATCGTGACACGATTTTGTTCCTTCAAAATTTTTCCTCTCTGCCTATGAAATCGTGACACGATTCCAAAATCGTGACACGATTTTCCCTTGAAAATGTGAGTCTCTCTGCCACGCAAAATCGTGACACGATCCCCTCATCGTGACACGATTTCAGTGCTCCAAAATACCAAACTTTCTGCCATCAAAATCGTGACACGATGCTGCAATCGTGACACGATTCTGAGTTGTTTTGAATTGAAAAAATGCAATCGTGACACGATTACTTCACATCGTGACACGATTGCTGCAAATTTTTGAAAAATATGACCGTTACAAGCCCATCGTGTCACGATCCCACCAAATCGTGACACGATTTTTCCCAGCCTATATATACCCCATTCAAAAACTGCATTCCCACCATTCCAAAACTAGCCGTTACTCTGTCCAATTTTCCACAGACTCTTCTTGCCCACGAATCTCAGTACTTTCCACCACCACCACCATCTTCCCTACCCCCAATTCCATCTTCTAACCAACAATTATCCACCATGCCTCCCGTCCTTCGCACAAAACACACCGCCAAACGCCCAAAAACCACAAACACCACCACACCAACCAAAAACACCACCAAACGTAAACCAACCACAACCCGCACTGAAACCGCACCACCCTCACACGCTGCATTCAAGTTTATCAACAAAAATGCTCAGGACCGGTTCGTGGAAATCAAGGCTTACAAATTTGTTATGGAGCGAAGGTTTGATGTTGTCCAGTTGGGTAAGTACTCGGAATTTGAGAGCATGCTGCAGGCGAGGCAATGGGAGCTTCTGAACAATATGGTCTTCACCGCCTCCAAGAAAACTGTCACGCTGGAATTCTACGCCAATGCCCGGTTCTCCCCCACCAGGTATCAGTATTTTGTCTGTGGCAAGACCATTGATTATAGCCCCGATGCTATAAATCAATTGCTGGGTTTGACTGCCCCGGACGAGTGTGGGGTCAAGCGAAGACGAGCTGCAGTCAAGGATATGACAGAGGATGACTATGCTGGGTTGTTGACTGCACTGTGCAGGCCGGGCACGACTTGGAGGAAAGCTCGGATGCTGGCTAAAGCGGATTTCATGCCATCCCCTAAGGCATGGGCTTCGTTTGTAGTTCAGACGCTGGAGGGCACCTCTTGCACTTCTGAAATCCCTCTGAAGAGAATTCTGACCATTGATGCCATTTTGTCTGGTGAGGACATCAATGTTGGCGAGCTGATAGCCAACAATATCCGGGAAATAGCAACGAGCAAACTGAAGTCAGTGGCCCATAGCAGCCTAATCTGTTGGCTGTGTGAGGAGGCTAAAGTTGAGGAGTACCGGTCCGACATCGATGTCCCGACGATGAAGCCAATCACCGAGCGCACCATGGATGCTTTTGTCGCGGAGTATGAGGAGTTCCTGCGGGGAGGAGGCCCGAGAGAGGAGCAGGATCAGCAGGGCCAGGCGCAGCCTCAGCCACCATCACAGACATGTCCGGGAGAGGGGAGCAGTCAGCAGCCGTCTTATCCACCGATCCATCCTATGATGCTGGAGTACATGTTCACGACTGCCAACTGGATGAACGACACTTCTGACCTGCTCTATGCGGACCGTCCGAGGTTTTCTCAGGAGTTTGCTGAAGAGGCTCATATCCATAGGAGGCCGCCCACAGGGTCATATGATCGCTTCGATGGGAACCGGGACAGTATGCTGCAGTATTTTGATGTGCAGAGAGGGAGAGCTACGAGCAGGGAGCAGGAGATCACTGCAGATTTCGATGAGACTGACCGGAGGAACGCAGCGCACTTCATGGAGGAGATGCATTCTGATCCTCCGCATACTTGGTTTACTGAGCAGGAGCTGCAGGGGATGGGCCAGGACTTGCCCTGATTTTATTTTGCTTTGTTACAATTGTATTTTTGCTGCCTTTTGCTTATGTACTCTTTTATCTGAACAATTTTCATTTTTCTGTTTTATTTCTCTTATCCCCGTGTGTAATAATTCAGTACTTGTTTGTTATCAATGCGTTTATTTGTGATGTTGACTTTCTTCAGTTTAGTCATGATCTTTGATTGAGTGGTACACCAAAAGTTCAAAGGAGGTAGAGGCCACACTTATCAGTTGAAGTATTCGGCAGTTTGCACAAGAATAATCACAACTCCCAGAAATCTTAACATGTAAGGTTCCATGGCCAAATTTTATTTTTCAATTTACTTTAAAGAGTATTCCGTGCATCTATGATTCTAGAACTTGCAATTTTTCTCTGTTATTGATTGGTTATATTGTGTACACACTAAGGCAAATTGCTTGTCCCTTGAGCCTTTGTAGCCAACCTGGTTTATACTGAATTATCCATTGTTTAAGCCCAGTTGAGCCCTTAGGACAGATCCCATTTTTTCGGTGACATACCGCATTACAAGCCTAGAGACCATAGGATTATTCCCCAATGTATGTTGGAGTTAGGCATTGTTTGGGTATTTGATCATGCAATTGTTCAAGTTTGGGGTTGCTCATGGTACTAGCAACATTTTAAGTTTGGGGTAGGGTGCTAGAGAACGGAAAAATTTGAGAAGATCACTTTGTGTCAAAAACAAAAATGTGTGAAAAAGAAAAGCATGTAAATTAAGCTGATTCTGCAGCTCGAAAAAAAAAAAGAATTAAAATGCTTCAAGACATAAGTTGTGATCGGTATTTCTTTTGTGTGATACAGTTCTCTAGCCCTTAAGGTTATTTTGTGTGTATTATTGGGTAGACCAGTAGGAATATGCTTAACTCCAAAATTTTTGTTGAAAGCCTACTTTCCAAATGATCCCACCTGTAACCTCAGCCCCGTTATAACCCTAAAAGTCCTTCAAAGTGTGTACATAATATTGACTTTGATTGATGCTTAGAAACTTTTCAAGCTTATGGCAATTCATAGTTTTGCATGTGATTGAGTGGAAACCCTTATCAAACCTTTGCGTGGAGTTGTGAATTGTTGAAGGAGAAGAATTGGCCGGCTAGCCCATTACATGGCTGGCAAGGTGTTGAACTTTTGGTACTGCTGCTTGATTATGTGATTGTTACTGTGCTGTAGTTGTCAATGTTGCAGGTAAATTCCTTGAGGACAAGGAATGATTTAAGTTTGGGGTTGTGATGACACCTTGTCATTACGTAATTTATTAAGAGTTTGTGTTAGTTTTATCATCTTTTGTCAGCATTTTGAGACAGTTTGAGGTACAAAAGAGCAAGAAATCATCAGAGCCTGAAGTGACTACATCGTGACACGATTTGGGAATCGTGTCCCGATTTCTTAACCAGAGAAGAGATCAAATCCTGCCTACAGAATCGTGTCACGATTGCATAATCGTGTCACGATTGGGAGATCAGTTGCGAAATCCTTGGGAGTTTTAATGAAGGATCGTGTCACGATTTCATGGATCGTGTCACGATTTTGCGATCAGAATTTCCTATTTTAGATGATTCGTTTTCAGAAACAAGGGTTCAAAAACTGGGAGAATAGAAGCGCGATTTTGAGAGCAAAGAACTGAAGCGGTGGCTTCCCCATCCAACTCACAGTCAGTTTTTGTATGTTCTTATGTTATTATTGATCATGCTATTTTGTAATTCAATTATGAGTAGCTAAATTCTCCATTGTTAGGGATGAGAACAGCTAGATGATGACTCTTGTTTTGTAACCCTAATCTGATCTTTGAATGAATTTATTGAATCATGTTTCTTATCTTCATGCTTAATGCTTTTATTGATTGATCATCTTTAAATTGTTGTATGATTCATATTCTGAAACGGAAGTGGAATTTATGAATGCTTAAGATAAGAACTTCTCGCCTTTGTAATCTAGGAATAGATACAAACCCTTGAAACCGTGTATTAATTCATGTCCATTCATGCTTAATTCTGAATTGTAAAACTTGCTAAGGAATTAGGGTTTACTTTAGAATTAAAGTTTCTGTCGCTAAGGAATTAGGGCAAGATTAATTAAGAGAATTAGGTCATGATTCATTAAAGGAGTTCAATGATCGTTGGTTAGGTAATTAACCCGAGTTCGGAGTCTAGTGAAGCTCATCCCTGACAAGCTTCTTCTCTCTTAATTTCAAACCAATTTATTTTACGCATTTTTCGTTATTTACAATCAACCAAACTTCGTACCCTTTTGTTCACTTGAGTAATCCAAATTACCTTCAATTCATTAACGCAGTCCTTGGGTTCGACACTCGGTTTACCGTTTTAAACTTTACTACTTGAACGATTTCGTACACTTGCGAAAATCGCCATCAGCAAGGAGTAAGTTAAAGTGAATGTTTACCGTTGATTGAATTTACTTACAACAACAGTTTTCATTCTAGTATTGGTATGACACCTTTTTAAGCGGTGTTTGGAAGGAGGTGTAGAACACCGTTGTGTTGGTTTAGGTGAGAGTGCTATGCTTGAACCGGAGGTTGTTCAGCAAACTACGGAGAAGGTTAAGATGATTCAAGAGAAGATGAAGGCTTCACAGAGTAGACATAAGAGTTATCATGATAAGAGGAGGAAGGACTTAGAATTTCAGGTTGGCGAGCTTTGAAGTCGAAGAAGTTGACTCC
Organism: Medicago ruthenica; assembly: GCA_018208015.1. Taxonomy (NCBI): domain Eukaryota; kingdom Viridiplantae; phylum Streptophyta; class Magnoliopsida; order Fabales; family Fabaceae; genus Medicago; species Medicago ruthenica. The sequence goes on along the minus strand of CM031375.1, from coordinate 38,344,145 downwards.
ACGTTTTGTTGGTCATTATCATATTGTAGAGAGAATTGGAGCAGTAGCGTATCGAATTGCGTTACCACCGTCGTTGTCGAATCTGCATAGTGTGTTTCATGTGTCTCAGCTGCGGAAGTTTGTGTATGATATGATGATGTGGTGATAACATGAATTGTGTGGATGTATTGATTTGATAATACAAATGAAAGTTGTGATAGTTTAGCTGAGAACGAAAGATGATAAGGAAAAAAGACACTGACCACAAGCTGCTCGTTTGCAGAGTTTGCCACTTGAGGTATTGGTGAATGATATCTTTTGACTGGACACATTGGAGATGACACTATTTGAGAGAAGAATAGAGGTTATTACAAGCTGTTCATTTGTAGAACTCGCCACTTGCCACAAAGACAGAAATAAATGTAACTTGCCAGCTGTTCGGTTGTAGAACTTGCCACTTGGCAACAATGATGAAAATAAATGATATGCGCAAGTTGTTCGTTTGTAGAACCTGCCACTTGGCAAAAAGGTGAAAATAACGGGGCTTCCAAGTTGTTCGTTTGTAGAGCTTGAGACTTGGCATAAAGGGGAAAATAAGGATATGCACAAGTTGTTCGTTTGCAGAATCTGCCACTTGGCGACAATGATGAAAATAAAGGTATGCACAAGCTGTTCGGTTGTAGAACTTGCCACTTGGCGACAATGATGAAAATAAAGGTATGCACAAGTTGTTCCATTGTAGAACTTGCCACTTGGCGCAAAGGTGAAAATAAAGGTATGCACAAGCTGTTCGGTTGTAGAACTTGCCACTTGGCATAAAGGTGAAAATAAAGGTATGCACAAGCTGTTCGGTTGTAGAACTTGCCACTTCGCAAAAAGACAAAATAGAGGTATGCACAAGCTGTTCATTTGCAGAACATGCCACTTGGCGTCCATGATGGGAATAACGGGGCTCTCAAGCTGTTCATTTGTAGAACTTGCCGCTTGGTACTGAGATAGAGGTGAAATAAAAGGGGTCACAAGCTGTTCATTTGTAGAACTTGCTGCTTGAAAACAAAGATGAAAGTAAAGAGTATGTGCAAACTGTTCGTTTATGGAACTTGCCGCTTGGCACAAAGGCGGAAATAAATGGGTGTACAAGCTGTTCGTTTGTAGAACCTGCCACTTGAAATGATTGATTGGTGACATATCTGGACCAGACACACTGGGATGACACTTGGGGAAAAAGAGGGTTACAAGTTGTTCGTTTGTAGAACTTGTCACTTGAAAGTGTTAGTTGGAATGAAAAGGTATAGTTTAAAGCAAGACTCAGGGTGGTTAATGCAACCATGTGTGAACGATGTTGTCTGCATGTTGTGTATGCTTGAATGTGTATATGCATGAATGTATGAATGTATGTATGAAAATATAACTTGTATAACTGTGTGAAGGATCAACTTGTGTGATTGTATAACTGATGAACTTGACGAAACAAGATTAGACAGGTAAGAGGGAAAGTGGACCGACGTCGTAGTACAAACACTCGACAATCTGCATTGGGGATGATGCCATTGGGGACATATCAAATCATTGCCGGGGTAAAGCCAGATATATGCAACAACTGATGGGAGTAAACGCTTCCTGGGGAAAACGTGCTAATCCAAAAACCTGGCAGAAGGATTGGTGCTTCTGTGGTCATGATTATCTTTTGTTTTTTCTTTTTGAATCCCTAACTTTTGCCTGGACCGTCCTTTCGGGTTTTCAGTCCACCGGGAAAATATTCTTTCTGTATGTCCCTAATTTTTTCCTGGACTGCCTTTTCAGGTTTTCGGTCCATTGGGACGCTCATTTTTGCCTAAGCCGCCTTTTCAGGTTTTCGATTTACCGAGCTCTTTTTCTCTCTTTTTCTTCTTTTTTTTTTCAAGCAATTGACCATGTTCAACCTGCAGAGTTTATCCGTTCTCAAGACAGATGTTGACGCACCCTTCACTTATTCATGAGTTCAGAGAGAATGTGTTCGTTGTTTATGCTTTCTGTGCGCACCTCGTTTTTTTCCTCGGGAAAAAGACGCGCAAATCCTCCGAGGTCGTTCGCAAACGCTCGGAGGGCCTTTGTGAAGCCGCCACCAAAGTTTTTGTGTAAAGGGAACGTTGATAAACCCTTAAGTTTTTTTTTGTTTAAAGGGAAACGGTAATAAAACCCTTCGACGATGAGGATAAGGATTTGGTCATCGCAACCATTGTCGGGTTCGGGAGTCGATTACGCAAGGGGAAGGTATTAGCACCCCTCACGTCCGTTGTACTCAACGGGAACCTTCTATTTGGTTAAAGCTTGAATTGTTTTTTTTTATACTTTGCGTGCATGTTCATTTATGTTAAAAACATAATAAAGGGGGGAAAAGAGATAAAAACAAACGAAAGAAAAAAAGTTTTTTTTTATTATTGTGCTTGACAAGATGTCGATCTTGCTCCTACGTATCTCCCGGTAGTCGGAGAATTCAAAGCATACGTAGTTCTTTGTAGAAAAACGTACATGTGTTGGTTGATTTTAATTGGACGATGTTTTAACCGAATTCTTGCGATTAAAACGTAGCTTGTATGCTCGCGCTTGGAGACTTATTAAGCGTTTGTTCGTGAATCGCATTAGAATTGTTAAAAGGTACGTCCATTAGGGTAAAGGGTTGGAATTGGTCGCTATGGGACCAAGAGAGGTGCAATGGACTCATATAAGTCAATCATTGACCGAGTGGACTCAAAACGAGTCGGGCGATTGTTCGATTGATCCACTGAGATCAAGAACAGGTACAATGGACTCGGACGAGTCGAACATTGACCGAGTGGACTCAAACGAGTCGAGGGATCGATTCTAATGGCCACGGGGGACCAAAGGTTTGGATTGACCACAAGGGGTCAAGGTTTGGTTTGGTTATGGTTGTACATATTGGAAAAGGAATGACGATTGTCCGAACGACGAGACATACGTCACGCATTCGTACAATTGGGGCGATGGAGAGACATACGTCACACCATCCCTTTTTCATTCATGTTTTTGGGTTGAATCTTTTAGAAATCCCAAGGTATGTCAAAACATTTGGTTTGAAAACCCAAAATGGGAAGGTTTAGCAAATTTGCTAGAAAACGCGCAAGTTCGTCTCATTTTGCGAAAATGCGAACGTAAACGGCGTATGTTCATGTTTAGATTGAAATGATGAACATAGCTTATTTGTTCATGTGGTTTTGAAAGTTTGAGAACATAACTTGTTTTGCAAGTTATCCACATAATGGTCATACAAACTTGTGATTTTGTCAAAATTATGCAAAATCCTTGTTATGGTTTGAAGAACATGGGTTTAAAAACTCTTAGGTTCTGAGCTCTGGGGCTAGAACCTCAAAAATTGGTCATTTTGACACAAAAACTCAGATTCTGAGTTCTGTCATGGTCGCACTGCGACCATGACTTCGCACTGCGAAGCATGCGAAATTTTGGGTTCAGAAGCTGTTTCTGAACTTTTGTTCAGAAACAACTTCTGAACACACTCAGGACCTTATAGATGAGTGAAAAGCTTTGAGTTTTTGGGGTGAAAAAGGCTGGACAAACCAGTTTTGATGTTTTGAAAACCTTGGGATTTCTTTGAAATTCAAAAGGGGTTTTTTAGAATCAAATGGTTTTGAACCAAAATAGCTATGCAAACACAATTGTAAATGCAATATAAAGCCTTAGAAACTTACAGAACTCCTTAGCAAAGCTCCAGCTGCACTTGATTTGATTTGGTTGAAGGCTTTCACAAAGGTTTTGAAGATCTGTGATGGTTTTGGAACTTTGGAAAGCTTTGTGTTGGATGGGTTTTTTCTGGTTGTTTTGTGGAGGTTTGTAAGCTAAAATGAGTAGAGTTTCTGCTCTTGAAATGCTGTTGTTAATTGTGTTTGAAACCTTGGGCACTGCCTTCTATTTATAGGCCAAAACCAAATCTTTTTCATCATTACACAATCCCAAAATTCAGCTGATTTGTGGCTAAGATCAAGCTGGATCCTTTTGCATTAAATGCTAATGGATAGAGGCAACCTTGCCTTGTACCAAGGGGCAAGACTCAGCCTGATTTCAGCCACAAATTCAACCAATTCTAGAAGGTAATGATGAAGAACAAAGCTGAATTGCAATTGGCTAATGCTTGGGGATCAATCCTTGCAATCTCAATGGTTGATCAATGAAAACGTGCACTGTAATGTGCAGAGATTGAGGGATGAAAAAGGCTACTTGTGGCTGGTGTGAGAGGGTGAAAAGCTGCTGCAAAACAGAGTAGGCACTCATGGCTTTTCAAGTGAAAAATCCAGCTGGTTTGACTGGTTTTGGGGGGAGCAAGCAGGAGGAAAGTCCTCAAGCAGGTGGCTGGCAACCTTGTGGTGGTTAGCAGGTCACATGGGAGGGACTAGAGCTGCCCAAGGGCAAGCTCACTTGCTTGTCACATGCTAGGTTGGAAGAAAAAGCTTCCAACCTTGGCATTAATGGCAAGTCCTTTAATTCTGGTTTTGCTTGGCCCAATTAGCCATGAATGCTACTTAAAATAATTATGGAAATGATATGCAACAAATTCTGGAATTAAATCAAAGAAACCAAAAATTTGCAGAAAAATCGCAGACTTCGCAGTGCGAAGTGACCTTCGCAGTGCGAAGTCAGCATTTTCAAAATGTTGACTTTTCTGTTGACTTTTGTTGACTTTTGACTTTTTCCCCTCTTTGATTTTTTTGATTTTTGTTTTAAAATGCTTAGGACAAAATTAGGGTACTACAGCTGCCCCTACTTAATTGTGTCTTCGCATAGAGTGCGTGAGTGCCGAGGGCATCTCATGAACTCTTTGCGAAGATCAATTAAGTAAAAAGAAGGACCCGAATTTTGTCCTTCGCGAAATGCAAATGCAATGGTTGGAAAAGGTTGATCGTATCCAGCCGCTAACACTGGAGGTAGATCCACTGGGGAATGAAGGTAATCTTATCTAGGCACTGCTTCTAGGGGTCGATTCCTGAGGATGGTGATTTACTCTAGGCACTGTCACTAGAGGTGGAACGTTGAGGGAGGTGATCTTATCTAGGTACTGCTTCTAGAGGTCGATACCTAAGATGGAGGTGATCTACTCTAGGATGTCACTAGAGGTCGATACCTAAGATGGAGGTGATCTACTCTAGGATGTCACTAGAGGTCGATACCTAAGATGGAGGTGATCTACTCTAGGATGTCACTAGAGGTCGAACATTGAGGTAGGTGATCTTATCTAGGTACTGCTTCTAGAGGTCGATACCTAAGCTAGGTGATCTTATTCAGGCACTGTCACTGAATGTCGATTCCTAACGAGCTGTGATCTTATTCAGCCGCTAACACTGAAGGTCGATACACTGGGGGAGGTGATCTACTCTAGGTACTGCTTCTAGAGGTCGATACCTAAGCTAGGTGATCTTATTCAGGCACTGTCACTGAATGTCGATTCCTAACGAGCTGCGGTCTTACCCTAAATAGGTGCCCCTGGTTGAATGTTGATGGATGTTGGTGAATATGTGATATTCACTGGAGAATCCTTGTTGAGGATGCATGATTTATGAAATGAAATGCATGTGTATGAATAATTTGTATATGCATGCATGAATTATGCTATGCATGATGTGTGGGATGTTGGTGGGGTGCCGAGCAAAGTCGGTCTTGGTTGTGGTTGTGCCAATAACGATTGGGCTCTCTTTTTGTGTTTTGTTTTTTTGGTTGGTCGGTTTGGAAGGAC